>CM064496.1:43439246-43454246 GCA_032716605.1 Paralithodes platypus | reverse complement strand
TCTCTCTCCCTGGCCGGTTCTTACGTACACGAGATAGACTCAAGGGAGTCAAGGGGTAGCACACGGAGGGGAGGGGAGGGGAGGGGAGGGGAGGGGAGGGGAGGGGGTGGGGGGGGGGGGTTGATCGTCAGTCTACATGGCTAACATTTTTACATTAAGGGAGGCCACCATTTTTTTATTTTTTTTTATCTTTCCTTTTCTCTCTTTCCCTGGCTTGTATCCATTCGGCTCTATTCAGCCAACTGTTTTAAGACGTTTATTCCCATCCAGGTGTCGATTTCTTCCTGGCGAGCGACAGCGAGCCAGCATTGTATGGAGAAATACGGCTTCGCCGGAGACATTTTTCTATCGAAAAATGTACAAATTTAGCTTGCTGTCAAAACAAATATATATATATACTGGCTCGCTCCCGCTCGCCAGGAAAATATTGACACCTGGATGGGGGTAAACGTCTTAAAACAGTAGGCTGAATGGGGCTAAATGGATACAAGCCAAAGAGAGAGGGAGAGAAAGAGAAAAAAAGCGAGGTCGGTTCCCTTAACATTTTGGATTTTGTTTTGTTTTGCACTGACAACGGCAAATAATATGAAGGTAGATTATCATAGCTGACAATTATGGTATACAAGTATATTATGTTGGTAGCAGACAAATTAGTGTTGTACAAACAAATAAAGTTGCGGGCCAGAGCGATGTGATAGCGGCTCACACGCTTCTATAAAATTGAGGGATCGCCCAAGCATACACAGGCTGTAATCACAAACTTACATGAAATATGATGTGGGATCATGCTTATATTGACTACGCTTACAAACTAACTAAGACACCCTGGACCTTCACACTGATTGATTGTTTACATACAAGAATAAATGAAGGAAAAACAATTATAAAAGAATACAATACAAAATCCACTCATAATAACATACCGGTACATAAACATAATAGTGGATTTAGCTTATCTTCTGTATACTCAACTAAAGCTGGTATCACACGAGCGCTTTTCCCTCAACACTGGTCTGGCAGCTTATGAAGTCAATATTTATATTATTTCGGTTAACTAAATTCATCTACCATCAATCTAGTTTCCGATACCAGTGCAAAATATTCCAGAAATGTTGCCAGATAAATGTTGACTATAAAAGCTCTCGTGTGATACCGGCTAAATAATTATACAAAACAAGTAATGACCCCACGTATGTATCTGAACCCATCCACTAGTATTTTGTTTTAAATTAGTCGCTTTTTCTAGACTCCCTTCTCCCTCATGGTTAGTTTTGACATTTTAAGACATTCGTTCCGTTAATTTGACGAGTTTGAGACCTTTCGCCTAATTTCGTTGTCAATATTAAGACTTATCGAGCCATTTAGGTGTTGATTTTTCCTACCGAGCGATAGCGAGTCTGTAATTTTAGAAGGAACCTACCGACAAATATACAAATTTATCTTGATAGGGTTCTAGGGGGTGCTTTTTTATGCTTGATGGGGGTCTAGCGAGGGAACTCAAAAATAAATATATAAATATATAGACCCCCCAAATAAAACAAAAAACAAGCACTACCCCCTTAACACAACAATCTCGTTAATGCTTATCTCGGCTATATAGTCTTCTATAAATCACAATCATAAATGATTTTTTTTATTTATTCATTAAATAGCAACCAATATTTATCTTAAAAAGAACACTCGTGTATACCACAGCTGCTTTATTACATATATATATATATATATATTGTAATTTTATAATAATTTTATAGATAACATTAGATAATGAACAAACTACAAAATATCACATTGACAAACTATAGAACTACAACGTTAACTAAAGTGGCATATTAATACAATATATATTGGGAGGCCACTATCATAATTAACCACTTATTAGCTTCAGGATATAAGGAAGTGGAAGTTGTAGACATCATCGATAGTTAGCAGATATTTAATAGCTAAAATAGGTTTGCCGTGTAGTACATTAAATGAAAAAAAAAAAAATCTTCGTGTAATCTGTTTTTTTTTTTTTTTTTTGGGGGGGGGGCTATATTTCGATGTCTAATGTTCGAATTTTCTGATAACCCAAAATTCACACGTCGTCAATTCCATCGCCTCAAACTACGGTGCTCAATGTTCTTAAATCTATCTAAATTTACCTTCTGAAAGCGACCAACACAATTGAAGCAGAAAATACCAATATCAAACTATGTATTTGTTGTAAATCACTCACCGATATGCAGGGATTTACAATAATATTTACACTGGTATATATTACATGATAGAGCGCGCACATACCCATGTACATACATACATACACACACACACACACACATGGAAGCAAGATAGGCAAACAGTCTGTTAATTTTCTTTCCCATTGACCCTTGATGACCCAGTCCAAACAGTCTCAGTCTCTCTCTCTCTCTCTCTCTCTCTCTCTCTCTCTCTCTCTCTCAATCAATATGTTCTTCATCCAATGATTTAAACTGCTCTAAACTTCGTGTGCCCAGGCATTTTGACCCCAACGTACCTTGAATTTGGCTCTGTCACGCTTTTGGCTTTGGGGGAGACACTCGTTAAAGGCAACCTGCCTTTTTTCTCTTTCATATATATATATACCGATATATATATATATACCGATATATATATATATATATATATATATATATATATATATATATATATATATATACTGTATATATATATATATATATATATATATATATATACTGTATATATACTGTATATATATCCCAAGTTCAATGCCCTCGTCTCTTTCTGGTGACAATTACTTGCTTCCAAGTCTTTTCTCATACATTTCTTTTCGTTAATTAAGTTTATCATTCACAGGTCTTTTCCGTTACAAGCATTTTATGTCATGAATCTTTTCCATCATTCATAATTTTTCCAAAGAAGTCTTTTCAACATTTGTTTCCATCAAAAATCTTTTCGCTTGCATTTATTCCCAGACATTTATTTTCCATCTCAAGTATTTTAATTCCCAAAGCATCTTCACCCGCACTCAATCTGCTTTGCTCGCACTTTTTACGTCATGAATGCTATTAGGTTAGGTACGAGGGCTAGCTTAGGCTAGAATGAGTTGACTCTTATCAGTATAGGAAGAGGCCATTTTAAAATTGTATGTTTCTATTATTACCCTACTCTTTCAGCCGAGGAAGAAAATATGAAAAATAGAGGGTTAATTCAGTCAGTTTGTATCCAGTTGATTCCAACAGATGTTTCACAAACTTTATATAATTGTCTAATGATAGGCAAACTAAAATGTAAAAAATGTGTCATGGACTACTGAAAGGATATGAAGAGGGTGTATAATCCAGGGCCATTGGTAATACGTTGTGAATTAAATGTTCAAATGTCCTAATCTGCATTTATAGTTTCAGTTTGGTCCACAAGTAAATCAAAAGCAAAATTGCCTCCATAATTAGTCGCCTCGTTTGTTTACCTTTTCACGATCCATTCTTAATTTATCTCATTCCACTCCTGTTATCTCCCTTCCCTCTTTCTAATGTTACCACCTCTCCCCCCAACCCTGACTACCAACCCCCACCACCTCCCATTCTAATAGTCCGACCAGTTCCCCAAACACACGTAAAATACAAATACTACCATGACCATTATTACCTGGTGCTCACGATCCTTTCTTCAATTCGTCCTTTCTAGTCTCTAAATTCCCCTCTATCCTTCTTCTCAACTTCCTCCTCTCCCTCTAATCTATCCCTAACAGCCTCCCCTCTCTTCAGTAGAGTTGTTCCAGAAGAGAGTAGATAGTGTTTTGCATACTTTGCAATGAATATATAGTGCACTATAAAAATCTCTATGAATGGACCGCCAAGTAGTGGAGACAAAACATATTCCTTAAAACTCCTTGCAACTCTCCATTCCCTCACCTTCCCTCCCTCTCCCCAATTCTACTCCCAATTCTACAACTCCTAGCCTCCCAATTTAATAACCCGGCCACACGGGGTTGCGAGTAAAACAAAAGAAGTATATGAGTCCCATTATTAGCCGGTGCCTGCGATCCTTCATATAAGACCGTAATTAAGAGAGAACCCGGCGACTAATTTAGAGGAATCCGAGCCTGCGACAAAAATAGTGGGGGGCTTGAATTCGCCTAAAGAGGGTCGGATGCTAATTTACGGGACTTGGGTATTAAGGGGAGACAGAACGCTTTTTTTTATTTTTTTTTTCTATTAATTCATTTATTTCTTTATTTCTTAGTTTTTTCACTAGACCTCCATCAAGCTTAGAAAAACACCCCCTAGACCCCCCTTCAAGATAAATTTGTAAATTTTTCGGAAGAAAAATGTCCCGGCCAAAGGCCGGTTTCTCTTAAAATTACAGACTCGCTATCGCTCGCCTGGAAAAAATCGACACCTAAATAGCAAAAAAGGGTCCTAATATTGACAAAGAAATGGGGTGAAAGGTCATAAATCTCTCAAACTAATGGAACCAACGTCTTAAAATCTCAAAACTAGTGGGGCTAAACATTAGGGAGAAAGGGGTCCAGAAAAACGGTCTGTCTCCCCTTAACACGCCGCAAAACTGGGAGCGATATAGGATTTACGACGTGGATGATCACTTGGGCCGCGGAATCATTTAACCACAGTGAATTTAACCACTCTTACACTCGATTTCATACATTTGTTGTTCACAATGTAGTAACCCAGATAGTTATTAACTTAGAAGTTAAGCTAGGTTAGGATAGATAAAGAAAGGTGTTTGTAAATAATAAATAACCTACTGTAACCAATATACAGTATATGTGAAACTACTTTGCGATAATGGCGTACTTACTGTAACCAATTAAAAGTATCGTACATATATTATAAGTATGTCTAAATATTGCAGGGTGCATCGGCAACTTTAAGGGGAGATATCCACTTAAGGGATTTTGTTCTTTACCCCTTTCTTCTTCATGTTTAGCCCCATTGCTTTTTCTAATTTTAAGACGTTCGCCCCATTATTTTGACGATTTTAAGAACTTTCGACCCATTTCTGTCAATTTTAAGACCTTTCGTGCCATGTAAGTGTCGATTTTATCCTGGCGAGCGATAGCGAGCCTGTAATTTAGGAGGAACCGGCCCTCGGCCGGGAAATTTTTCTACCGAAAAATGTACACATTTATCTTGAAAGGGGGTCTAGGGGCTGTAATGTTTAATGCTTGATGGAGGTCTAGCGAACTAACTAAAAACCTCCCCTTAACATAACGCCATCTGTTACACTCGTCAGTAGCGTAGATTGGTAAAGGTTAAGCTATATATTTAAATCCAAAGAGGCGATCAATACAGCAATACGCTGATGAAAACGCCTGACCATCCCCGTAACTTAGAATCAGCGGCCGAAATATCCAGTGGCCGCGTAGGATGGAGACCAGATCCAATACTCTTCAAGGTGAGAGTAAATACTGTAGCTCTCATGCATTGGTGTCGACAACTAGACTGACGGAAGATTATGTTAAGGGCAGATATCCACTTGAGTTTTTTTAGCCCCATTGCTTTTCTAATTTTAAGACGTTCGCCCCATTATTTTGACGATTTTAAGAACTTTCGACCCATTTCTGTCAATTTTAAGACCTTTCGTGCCATGTAGGTGTCGATTTTATCCTGGCGAGCGATATCGAGCCTGTAATATAAGAGGAACAGGCTTTCAGCCGGGAAATTTTTCTACCGAAAAATGTACAAATTTATCTTGAAGATATCTTGAAGATATCTAGGGGGAGTAATTTTAAGCTTGATGGAAGTCTAGGGAATCAACTAAAAACCTCCCCTTAATTTACACGAAGCTATAATTTAGAAGCGCCACAGACCTCGAAAATAATCGCCAATATCTAATGTATATGCACGTGTGAATCCAGTTTAAATAAGATTGGATCCTAATTGACAAGACATGGAGAACCAAAGGATCAGACCCTGAGTGTAACCGATCCCTTCAGGTTTACAAAGGTCTTGGATCCGATAGGCAAGGCGGCTACGGGGGGGATCCAGGGGTATTTATATCGATCCTCAGCGGTTTAACACACTTGAACCCCCTATTAAGATCATACCGAATAATTGTAATCCAAAAAAATCCTATAGCCTACCTTAAGGGGAGATCTCCACTTGAGGGATTTTTTTCTTGACCCCTTTCTCCCTCATGTTTAGCCCCATTGTTTTTGAGATTTTAAGACGTTTGCCCCATTAGTTTAGCGATTTTAAGAACTTTCACCCCATATTAAGACCTTTCGTGCCATTCAGGTGTCGATTTTATCCTGGCGAGTGATAGCGAGCCTGTAATTTAAGAGGAACCGGCCTTTGGCCGGGAAAATTTTCTACCGAAAAATGTACAAATTTAGCTTAAAAGGGACTCAAGGGGGTGTAATTTTAAGCTTGATGGAGGTCTAGGGAACAAACTAAATACCTCCCCTTAATGCCTTGGAAATAATGGTGGCGCCTTTCTTCTTGTATTAATTTTCTCCACTAATACAAAAATAAACGCTTTATTATAGCACAAGTGACACATATCAAAAGAGTTTCGCCGTTTATGTCCGGCGTTTTAAACATATACGCGATTGGAACACTTATTAGGTGTATAAATGTTTGCTACAATTAGGGGGAGGTTTCCAGTCGAGGGATTTTTTTTTCGAACTTCCTTCTCCCTCATGTTTAGCCCCATTGCTTTTAAGATTTTAAGACGTTCGCCCCATTAGTGTGACGATTTTAAGAACTTTTGCCCCATTTATGTAACTTTTAAGACCTTTCGTGCCATTTAGGTGTCGATTTTTCCTGGCGAGCGATAGCGAGCCTGTAATTTAAGAGGAACCGGCCTTCGGCCGGGACATTTTTCTACCGAAAAATGTACAAATTTATCTTAAAAGAGGATCAAAGGGGGTGTAATTTCAAGCTTGATGGAAGTCTAGGAAACGCACTAAAAACCTCCCCTTAAGTTTGGAACTTCCACAATGTATTATTTTAACCCGTTCAGTACCAGTGACGTCCTTTTCATTACATTCTGGCAACTATTAGACGCTTTGATTCAGGTTAGGAAGTACGTCTATCAATTAAAAGGTCAAAGACTATCTATATTAATCCTTTTAGCTAGTACCATATATCTTGGCTAAGCTATATACAAATCGTTTAAATGTAGCTGAAATCCAATAAACAATGCGACACCGGTACTGAACGGGGTCAAGTAACAATGAATGGAGGAAGAAAACAAAAACAAAGACAAAACAAAAAAGATCCATGTGCCTAAAGGACCCCCCCCCCCCAATTTTTTTTTTTTTTTTTTGTTTTTTTGTTTTTTTTATACGCATACAAAAGGATTGGGAATACTGTTAGTGATTCACCATATTATCCTTATATTAGATGGATTCGTTAGTGATTCACCATATTAGCCTTATATTAGATGGATTCGTTAATACTATCATTATAATCATTTGATAATTTAAGGGTATATGGTTATGGAAACATTAAGGGGGAGATTTCCACTTGAGGGAGTTTTTTCTTGACTCCTTTCTCCCTCATGTTTAGCCCCATTGATTTTCTAATTTTAAAACGTTCGCCCCCATTATTTTGATGATTTTAAGAACTTTCAACCCATTTCTGTCAATTTTAAGACCTTTCGTGCAATTTAGGTGTCTATTTTATCCTGGCGAGCGATAGCGAGCCTGTTATTTAAGAGGAACCGGCTTTCAGCCGGGACATTTTTCTACCGAAAAATGTACAAATTTATCTTGAAAGGGGCTCAAGGGGGAGTCATTCTAAGCTTGATGGAAGTCTAGGAAACACACTAAAAACCTCCCCTTAATTACCCTTTTTCATACCGTCTTGAAACCTATCATTTTATAAAGTATGGGTATAGATGCCGGAGAAATGCCCTATAAACTCTGTGACCAATAGGTAGTATTATAAACTAATCGGGAGCCCTAGTCTCTGTAACGCAAAAAAAAAAAAAGGGCTAGAGCAAATAGGCTGTCAATGTCCACCCCTATTCCCCCAGTACAGTATAGCTGACCCTTCCCCAAATATAGTAGAGACATTATTATTATAGCTGGATTACTCTACTCTAAGTCGTTGGGAGGTATATATAGAGGTTAATGATGGTGTTCAAGAGTGTTTACCCTACTTACTTGGAATACGGTATACTGTAGTGTTTAAGGGGGGGGGGGGGGGGAGCTGCTTTATGTTATTTCTGTCCTTTTCTATCTTTCTCTGGCTTGTATCCATTTGGCCCCATTCAGCCTACTGTTTTAAGACGTTTATCCCCATCCAGGTGTCAATTTTTTACTGGTGAGCGGTAGCGAGCCAGCATATTTTGTATTTTTGTTTGACAGCAGGCTAAATTTGTACATTTTTCGATAGAAAAATTTCTCCGGCAAAGCCGGATTTCTTCATATAATGCCGGCTCGCTATCGCTCGCCAGGAAGAAATCGACACCTAGATGGGGATAAACGTCTTAAAATAGTTGGCTGAATGGGGCCGAATGAATACAAGCCAGGGAAAGAGAGAAAAGGACAGAAATAAAATAAAGCAAGTCACCCCCCTTAAGCTGGTATCACTCGAGCGCTTTTTCGCTCAACATTTATCCTTAACACTGGTCTGGCAGCTTATGAGGTCAACATTTATAATATTTCTGCTACCTAAACTCATCTACCATCAGTCTAGATACCGATACCAGTGCAAAATACTCCAGAAATGTTGCCAGAAAAATTTTGATTATCGAATGTTGACTATAAAAGCTCTCGTGTGATACCGGACTCTACCTGTACCCCCAAAAGTATCCAATCCCGCCACAAAAGGGATCGAGGCTAATTGACAGAGGTACAATAAGGGAATCCAACTCCATCTACACGATTTCGATTTCATTAAGATACGTTTCAATTCTAATTTTGTGGGAAGGCTCTCGAAGCAAACAAAGGGATCGGATTCTGGTGAAGGGAATTGGGGTCCGAACACCAGAAGGCAAACCCATAATATGAAGGATTAGATGCGGCTTACGAAGGGGAATAGTAGTTTTTGATCCTGTTGTTTTGGTAAAAGATATACTGTACGTGTGTGTGTGTGTGTGTGTGTGTGTGTGTGTGTGTGTGTGCGTGTGTGTGTGTGCGCGCGTGTCGAGTAAATTTAGCGAGGCGGAAAATTAGTTCTTAAGTATAGTTATTAGGTTTGGAGAGCAAATAACGAGTACCAGGTAGGCCATAGCATGAACCCCTTGAGGATCATATCACGTTTTAGCAGTTTCTTCTGACTATTATTAGAAGAGTTTATTTAGCTTGGCATGGAAGTAAAGAAGTCCTTGCATGATAGTGTGGTAATCCCGACATTGTTGGAGAGACACAAACCAAGAGTGAGAAGGGTGGAAATCAGTTACTTGTGAAGTGCGTGCGGAGTTACATGGAGGGATAGACAGACGAATGAGGAAGTACGAGAGTGGTGTTGGGTTGGATGTGGATGTGCTGGAAAGTGTGAAAAGGAACACCTGGAGATGGTTCGGCCATGTGGAACGTATGGGAGCGAGGGAATGACTAAGAGAGTGTACAAGAGTGAGTTAGGAAAGAGAGGGAGAGGTAGACCGACAGAGAAATGGAAGGTTGGAGTTAAGAAGTATATGCGTGAAAGCGGTGCTGGATGGGAGGAGGGGCGTCGACTGACTAGGAACAGAGGTGCATGGGGGCGTTTCGTTCGTGGCCACCCCTTCAGGGATCACGGCGTCTGGCAATAGATAGATAGATAGATATATTTAGCTTAGGAAGGAATTGTGGGTTTCAGAGCGATAATTGAGATAGCTTTTACCCCTTTGACTGCAAATGTAGAGGGGCCTTCCAAAACTGAATAAAATCGCCTAATGATAGCCAGAATAAAGTATCAAAACGCGTCATAAGCCCATAAGGGATAATTACTGAATAACCCATATGAAGTAAGCTACGAGGTATAAGAAGTGATGAGTTAACCGCTTCAAGACCACAAGAAAACGAGTCTGCAGAAAGCCGACTTGCCCACACAAGGCAGACCCTTCCCACACCCAACCCCAATTATAAGGCCGAACCACAGGCTCAACTCACTAATAAGGAGTACAAAGGAGTACAAAGGAAATCAAGCAACAACAGATCTAGTGATCCTTCTAGGTTGCTTGTGATACTATGGTGTAGTGACTAGCGTCTTGGACTTCCACCCAGAAGGTCCCAGGATAGCGCCCACGCTCGGCGCATTAAAGATTTTTTAACAAGCACAGAGTCGTTACCGTCCCTCATGAGCAAGGGGATGGGGTAGTAGTATAGGACCCCAATGGAAATACGCCTAATCGGCCTTATTGGGCTATATCCTTAGCTGGCTTAGCATGCGCTAGCTTTAAGAACTATTATTATTATTACTGCATGTCCAACTTACCAACATTGCTACTTTCACCAGCCGCCCGACTAAACCCTCTTCCAAATTGGCAGGGCAGAAATTGTGAACCCTAACCTCTGTAATTCAAATAAGGCCAGAGCAAATGGGCTGCAAGTTTCCACACCCATTCCTTGGTTGAGCCTTCCCAAATGGTAGAAGTATTAGCTCGATAACTTTAGTGGTTTGTGAGTTATAGAGGTCAATGTTCAGGAGTGTTCACCTACTTATTTGGAACAAGGTATAGTCTAAAAATATACAGTGGTTCTAATATTATATGGTGGTCTGCCGACTGAAATGGGAAATAATGCAAGTGGAGAGTGTATGGTAGTGGCTACTATAGTCCGTTCATTCTAGGTTGGGCAGAAATCGTAACCTCTAACCTCTGTAACTCAAAAAGGGCTAGAGCAAATGAGCTGTCAAATTATACACATATTCCCTAGCCAAGTCTTCCTATTTGGTATAAATATTATCTCGATTACTCTAGTCCTTTTTGAGTTATGAGAGGTTAGGTACCGTTAGGAGTTACGATTTCTGCCCAACGAAAATCACTTGGGGGCGAAAATAAGGGGAGATTATCACTTAGGGTTATTTTCTGGACCCCTTTGCTCCCTCATGTTTAGCTCAATTAGTTTTGAGACTTTAAGACGTTCGCCCCATTGTTATGCCGATTTAAAGATCTTTCGCCCCACTTCTGTCAATGTTAAGACCTTTCGTGCCATTTAGGTGTCGATTTTATCCTGGCGAGCGATGCGATAGCGAGCCTGTAATTTAGGAGGAACCGGCCTTTGGCCGGGAAAAATGTACACATTAATTTCGAATTTTCTTGGCGGACATTTTCAAAGATTGGTGGAGGTCTAGGGATCAAACTAAAGACCTCCCCTTAACGTAACCAAGAGGGTGGGGACTCGTTGGTGGCGGGGTGAAGTAATTATAAGAGGTCATGTAAACACTGTGGTCAGGTCAGGTCAGGTCAGCTGCCTTAGTAGTGTAGTGTTGCGAGCGGGGTCGTTTTTGCTCCCTTGTTGTTCTTGAGCCCTTTTCCTCCTCTCAGTTCTCAGATTCTTCTTCTTCTTCTTCTTCTTCTTCTTCTTCTTCTTCTTCTCTGTCTGTCTGTCTGTCTGTCTGTCTGCCTGTCTGTCTCTCTTACTTTCTTGTCAAATATATTACTATTTTCAATCAATCATTCACACTTGGCCTTATTGAACGCGCATCATTCCAATATACGCTGACGTTTTGAGTACTTTTCTAGTTGTTATTAAACGATTTGTATAACCCTTTCAGTACGATAAAGCCACCTTTACCTTTTATTCCGTCTAACATTAGATTATTATATGCAGATTAAGAAGGACTTATGCTATGTATCCCTCATGTTTTTCCCCATTAGTTTTGACATTTTAAGACGTTCGCCCCATTAGTTTGGCTATTTCAAAAGCTAGGAAGAGAACAATATCAAGCATCACGCTCGAATGTGGTGCAGAAAAATATTGAAAGATTTAAGGTGAATATGAGGCTATAGAGGGTGTGTGAGCATTGGAATGGTATGAGATGGAAAGGGGCGGAAACAACATAGTCGAGAGTGGCAATTTGTGAAACGAGGGAGCTTTTGTTGACCAATGACACAGCCCTTGTTGTAAATTCGAGGGGAACACAGGACATATTGGTAAAACATTCTGGATTTGAGTGCAGAAGGAGAAAGCATGAAGTATAATCCATAAACTTAATACAACATTGCAGAGAATGCGGGTGTAATTATACATGTGAACTTTAATAGGAGAATACTGGAAAATAAAATAACTTAGAGTACGTATGAGAGAAAATATATCAGAAACAATGCACTGATTACAGGAATTCCCTTCTCTTTAATATGAATAGAAAAAAGTTAAGTATTCTTTATCATGCCATGGTAGAGTATATATATATATATATATATATATATATATATATATATATATATATATATTTATATATATATATATATATATATATATATATATATATATATATATATATATATACTGTATATCGCTATACTGTATATACCTAGAATGAAGATAATTCGTAACCGAGGAGCAGTGACATTTAGTAAGATTGTTAATACTATCGGAACTGTATCCTTAGAGGCCCTGTAATCGGCAACGATATAATACTTAAATGTTAAAGTAAACACTATAAAATCACACACACACGCACACACAAACACATACACAGTAGCTCATCTTAACGTAACTACCACAACCACCAACACCACAATGACTCAGACGTCCCCCCCCCCCCCCCCCCCATCCCTAGAGACCCCTAGTAACAGAGATAGGTATGATTGGTGCCATTACCCTCTCTTCCCACCAAAATAATATGTTCATGCACAAGACCAATAATATACCATACTCAATTTACTCATATTAGACATTCGGTAATACGGTGCAGGATAATATAGTATGGTATTTGGATTCTACATGATATACAATTAATTATTACTTTGTTGTTTGCTAAATATGACACTAAAATGACGCTAAAAGATAATACTGTCTGCTCTCCCCTTCTACAAGATCTTTACCCCATCCCCTTCCCTCTCAACCTTGGCGGGATTCTACACCAAGGACGTTATAAAACAGAGTCACATGAGACCTTTTTCCGGCATCTTTTATCGGCACTTTTAAGGAAGTAAGAGTTATTTATGTTTTTATGTTATTTTATTTTATTTTGTATTTGTATATTATTACAAAACACAAATCAACCCTTCATGTGTTCTCAGTATTCTTGGGGTTTCTTTTTCTCCCAACCTTTTTGGAAAGATCATAATACCACCGTTGCTATAAAAACTTCTGAAAAGTTAGCTGTCCTCAACCGTCTCCGTGGGTTCATCACCCCCGCACAGCTTCTTGCTCTGTATTGGGGTACAGTGCACCTATGTATCGAATAATGTTCGTATGTGTGGGGAGGTTCCACCCATACCGCACTTCTCGAAAGGGTAGAGTCAAAACTATTTTGCCTCATCAACTCGCTTCCTCTTACTAGTTCCCTACAATCTCTTTCTACATGAGGCAATGTTGCATCTTTTTCACTCTTCGATCGCTATTACAACAATTAGTGTTCTTCAGAGCTCTCTCAGTGCATATACGACGAGTGGGAGGCACCCACCATTCAACACAATCCCACTCCTATTCTGTCCAGCTCTCTAACGCAAGAATTAGCTATTTTCTCAGTCTTTCTTCTACTCAACAAGTGAACTCTGGAACTCTCTCCCTCAATCAATCTTTCCATTGGGCTATGACTTAGACTACTATAAAGTTTGTGTGTCCAGGCATTTTTACCCAAACGTCCCTTGAATTTTATTCTCTTTCGGCACTGTTTTGGCTTTGGGGAAAACACTCGTTAAAGGCAGCCTGCCCTTTATCTCCTTCATACACTTAGGAAAAATCATTCATTAAATGTCTGCAAACATCTCAGTAATGCAAACATGTTTCATTCTACCTTTTCTTTGTTTTTTACTTCAAATTCTATGTCAGCCACAGAGATGGGTCTTGGGGAAGATGTTTAAGTTCCCCTCAGGCAGACAAGCGCAGACCTAAGTGTAGAAAAAGACAGTCGACATCTCATCCAGGTCATGATAGAGCTCCTGGTCTGTTGTGTTTATCTAAAAGTAGATTTGCCAGCTTGGAGTATAAGTGTGTATTGCCCTGGGGCCAATTCCACCTAATGACGTGAACTTCAGTGGAGTGAACGACCCGTACACAACCTGCAATACCCTCTGCTCATACGCCAAGACCTTCTCATTTTCCTTCCTTATGTGTGTGACTTAAAGCAAGATGTTCTTGTAACACTCTGCAAGTGGGTTGAAAATGTTAACATCAAAGAAGGCCCTCTGTCCTTGTGTCCCAAAACTACACGCAGTCACATACATTCTTGCTTCTCGGATATATATGCACACCACTGGGCGAATTGCTCCCCATTAAGTTGCCTAAGGTTGGGTTCTAATTCAATGTCTGGGCATATCTCCAGCAATAACTTTTCAGTCAAATCCCTCACTTCATCACGTCGCATACCAAAAAACTTCCCTTCTTGTATAGCATTGCATGAATTTGGTTGAAAGGTTGACCAGATGGGCCCTGGTGTAGGAGTCTCTCTACTGGTCAATCATATCTTAAAGCATTGGCGCTCGTGAATTCTAGTTTATATAAGCTGAATTGCATTGCCTTGATTGGTAGTGTGGTTAACCAGGTAGAAGCACTCTTCTCCTGCACCACTGAGAGACACAACATACATACATACTATACAACTATATAAATGAAAAAGTGCTATGACCAATTAAAACACACCTCCCATTAATATATTAGATGGCAAAACTAATTTAAAGTTTAACTAAAATCAGATCAAAGTTTACGAGAAAAACAAAAACAATTGTAAAATCGCTAGTTAATCTACCTTAAATCTCCGTTCAAAATGGAACAAACAACACCCCTCCCATATCTATAGGAATATGGTCAGCACAATATGAAGACAGTAAATACAAATTATTACATATTTTTGTTAACAAACATGTGAGAATAAAATACAACATATCTACTAACCCTCACAGCCTGCTTTCTGTGTGTTCAAATGTTTTAAATCTTTCTTCAGATATAAGATTTCAATA
>CM064496.1:43404246-43434246 GCA_032716605.1 Paralithodes platypus | reverse complement strand
ATTGTACAGTAGTTAGTGATGCCGGTATATTGTACAGTAGTTAGTGATGCCGGTATAATTGTACAGTAGTTAGTGATGCCGGTATATTGTACAGTAGTTAGTGATGCCGGTATATTGTACAGTAGTTAGTGATGCCGGTATATTGTACAGTAGTTAGTGATGCCGGTATAATTGTACAGTAGTTAGTGATGCCGGTATATTGTACAGTAGTTAGTGATGCCGGTATATTGTACAGTAGTTAGTGATGCCGGTATATTGTACAGTAGTTAGTGATGCCGGTATATTGTACAGTAGTTAGTGATGCCGGTATATTGTACAGTAGTTAGTGATGCCGGTATATTGTACAGTAGTTAGTGATGCCGGTATATTGTACAGTAGTTAGTGATGCCGGTATATTGTACAGTAGTTAGTGCCGGTATATTGTACAGTAGTTAGTGATGCCGGTATATTGTACAGTAGTTAGTGATGCCGGTATATTGTACAGTAGTTAGTGATGCCGGATATTGTACAGTAGTTAGTGATGCCGGTATATTGTACAGTAGTTAGTGATGCCGGTATATTGTACAGTAGTTAGTGATGCCGGTATATTGTACAGTAGTTAGTGATGCCGGTATATTGTACAGTAGTTAGTGATGCCGGTATATTGTACAGTAGTTAGTGATGCCGGTATATTGTACAGTAGTTAGTGATGCCGGTATATTGTACAGTATTAGTGATGCCGGTATATTGTACAGTAGTTAGTGATGCCGGTATATTGTACAGTAGTTAGTGATGCCGGTATATTGTACAGTAGTTAGTGATGCCGGTATATTGTACAGTAGTTAGTGATGCCGGTATATTGTACAGTAGTTAGTGATGCCGGTATATTGTACAGTAGTTAGTGATGCCGGTATATTGTACAGTAGTTAGTGATGCCGGTATATTGTACAGTAGTTAGTGATGCCGGTATATTGTACAGTAGTTAGTGATGCCGGTATATTGTACAGTAGTTAGTGATGCCGGTATATTGTACAGTAGTTAGTGATGCCGGTATATTGTACAGTAGTTAGTGATGCCGATATATTGTACAGTAGCTGTTCTCTTCCTTCTACTGCAATTGTTTTCTATATTTGCGCTTACATTTAGTTTTCAATAAATGTTCACTCTGATATGTATTAATTATATTAGGCTATAGTGAGTATATGTAAATTATATATATATATATATATATATATATATATATATATATATATATATATATATATATATATATAAGCTTAATACCATGTATTTAGATACGATAATAATTACATATATTTGGTTAACATTCTATTTTGTTGGAATAGTATATTTAGCATTAAGGGAAAGGACAAATTTGGTGGATGCACGTGCATTTGTATGAACATAATAATATATACATAATAGATAACCACATACCGGTACCGTAAGTTCATGCATGCATGCATAAATTAATCATTTAAATTTGCATGGTAAAACCAAAGAACAATATTAATTAATTGAAATTATCCTCGTATGAATGTATTCAAAAATATTTGTTTAAATGTATATATTGTATCATATTTGTTATTTCTACTCTACTCTCTCTCTCTCTCTCTGTTATTGTTGTGAACCGTGTATATGTGAGTGGTTGTTGTTATAGCCATGAGTGACAGATTGTGAACACTCTCTCTCTCTCTCTCTCTCTGTGTGTTATTGTTGTGAACCGTGTATATGTGAGTGGTTGTTGTTATAGCCATGAGTGACAGATTGTGAACACTCTCTCTCTCTCTCTCTCTCTCTCTCTCTGTGTGTTATTGTTGTGAACCGTGTATATGTGAGTGGTTGTTGTTATAGCCATGAGTGACAGATTGTGAACACTTCCTCTTCCCTTCCCCTACCCTCTCTTTTCAATGTCCACTCACTGTCACACTCTTACACACAGACACACACACGTTACACACACTCACTCTCGCATGATCAGTCTGTTACTCGCTTCCACACACTAACTCACAGATGCTCACTCACAGATGTGCTCTCTCTCTCTCTCTCTCTCTCTCTCTCTCTCTCTCTCTCTCTCTCTCTCTCTCTCTTGCTTGTGTATGATTATTATTGGTTGAATTATAATATAAATGATAAACTACTTTTAACTTATTTCAAACAGTTATTACTCCATCATTTTCTACCCCTATGCAGGAGGAAAACCCTATGAAATAATACCCTAGGAATCTATGGACGAATAGAATAGTATGGACCATTCCTTTAAGGGAGCCCACCTCGCTTTTTTTCTCTTTCTCTCCCTCTCTGTTTGGCTTGTATCCATTCAGCCTACTGTGTAAAGATGTTTACTCCCATCCAGGTGTCAATGTTTTCCTGGCGAGCGGTAGCAAGCCAGTATATATATATATATATTTATTTTGACAGCAAGCTAAATTTGTACATTTTTAGATAGAAAAATGTCTACGGCGAAGCCGGATTTCTCCATACAACGCTGGCTCGCTATCGCTCGCCAGGAAGAAATCGACACCTGGATGGGGATAAACGTCTTAAAACAGTTGGCTGAATGGGGCCGAATGGATACAAGCCAGAGAAAGAGAGAAAAGGAGAGAAAGATAAAAAAAGCAGGTGACCCTTCTTAAGCATCGTAAAACCTTTCCCTACGACCTTTCCCGACCCAAATTGACCTTTATACAGATAAACGATAAGGGTAAATCTGGGTCGGGAAAGGTCGTATAGGGAAAGCTTTTACGATGTTTAAGGGGGGTGACCTGCTTATGTTTTCTACTTTTCTCTCGTTCTCTAGGTTCTATCCATTCGGCTCCATTCAGCCTACTGTTTTAAGACGTTTATCTCCATCCAAGTGTCGATTTTTTCCTGGCGAGCGGTAGCGAGCCAGCATTATTTGTTTAAGTGTTTTTGACAGCAGGCTAAATTTGTACATTTTTCGATAGAAAAATTTCTCCGGCGAAGCCGGATTTCTCTATATGTTGGTACGCTATCGCTCGTCAGAAATAAATTGACACCTGGATGGGGATAAACGTCTTAAAACAGTAGGGTGAATGGGGCCGAATGGATACAAGCCAGAGAATGAGAGAACAAAATCAGGTCACCCCCCTTAAAGGAACAACCCTAAGGATTTATAATTAACCCTTTCAATTCCACGTTTACTCACTTACAGTCTGTCCACTATAAATAGATCCCAATACTGAATCCTTATTAACCCCTTCTGTACCGGCGACGACGTCTTTTTCATTGTATTTTAGCTATTTATAGACGATTTTGTGTATAGCTTAAGAAGGATCTGTGGTAGTCAAAAAGGCTTAAGGGGAGATATCCACTTGAGGGATTTTTTCTTGACCCTCTTCCTCCCTCATGTTTAGCCCCGTTGCTTTTCTAATTATAAGACGTTCGCCCCATTATTTTGACGATTTTAAGAACTTTGGACCCCTTTCTGTCAATTTTAAGACCTTTCGTGCCATTTAGGTGTCGATTTTATCCTGGCGAGCGATAGCGAGCCTGTTATTTAAGAGGAACCGGCTTTCAGCCTTTCAGTACATTTGTAAAATGTACAAATTTATCTTGACTCAATGGGGTGTAATTTTAAGCTTGATGGAGGTCTAGGGAACAAACTAAATACCTCCCCTTAAGTGAGATAGTTCGAAGCCGGTTGATTGTTGGAGGCCCTTTTGAAATTGAATACAATCGTCTAATAGCAGCCAGAATATAGTTAAAAGGACGTCACCGGTAAAGAAGGGGTTAATCTCTTAACTACTAAAGGAGGAGAGCAATAGAGCTGACATCTACGCTTGTATTCCTTAAGGGGAGGTATATAGTTTGTTCCCTAGACCTCCATCAAGCTTAAAATTACACCCCCTTGAGTCCCTTTCAAGATAAATTTGTACATTTTTCGGTAGAAAAATGTCCCGGCCGAAGGCCGATTCCTCTTAAATTACAGGCTCGCTATCGCTCGCCAGGATAAAATCGACACCTGAATTGCATGAAAGGTCTTAATATGGGGTGAAAGTTCTTAAAATCGCTAAACTAATGGGGCAAACATTTTATAATATCAAAAGCAATGGGGCTAAACATGAGGGAGAAAGGGGTCAAGAAAAAAATCCCTCAAGTCGACATCTCCCCTTAAGGGGCTACGGTGCTTGGTTTTTGGTCTTCGTGGTGCAATGCATAAGTGTGTTGATTTTCGGTGTGAGCGTCCTGGGTTCGAATCCCCGGACTGTCACATGTGTTTGTTAATTTCATTAATCGAGTTTAGGAGTAAAGTTGGTTAGTGGAGAAAACATTAATAATTTATATATTAATGTATTTTTTTTAGTTTCCTCGCTGGACCTAAATCAAGCTTAGAAAAACACCCTCTAGACCCCCTTTCAAGATAAATTTGTACATTTTTCGGTAGAAAAAGGTCTCGCGTTCAATCCCCGCTCAGATTGAAAAGTTTTTCTGGGATACAGCCGGCGGTTACCATCTCCCCATGAGCAAGGGGGATGGGTAATGGTCTCTGGTAGACTAAAGAAAGCCAAGCGCTTGCGAATCCTCGAAGGAGGAGAGACGGGCGCTATATAAGTAACCAGATTATTATTATTATTATTATTATTAGAAAAATTTCCCGGCCGAAGGCCGATTCCTTCTAAAATTAGAAGCTCACTATCGCTCGTAAGGAAAAAAAATACAACTAAAGGGCACGAAAGATCTTAATGTTGACAAAAAAATTAGGCGAAAGATCTCAAAATCGCCAAACTAACGGAACGAACGTCTTAAAACCTCAAAATTAATATGCTAAACATGAGGGAGAAGGGGGTCCAGAAAAATCGAGTACTGCCCCCTTAACATTTATTTCCATTCGCAGCTCCGTTAATGGACGAAATAACTTGAAAAATGGCGTTATCTTTTGAAATGGAATTGCTAATCAATCTAATCTCTATACAAAAAAAAAAAAAATCATTAGCACAATATTCAATCGGTATCAGTCGTTGCGAAGGGGAAACATTTCGTTGTATTGTTTGGGAAGAGTCAACTTTGAAATAGGTGTGGATATTTACGGCCCGTTTGATCTGGATGTTTTTTTTATTTTTTTATTTTTTTATTTTTTATTTTTTTAGCTAAAGGAAAACAAGGGTCAATAGTTATGACCTGATAATCTAATTCATTAAGGGGGGTGACCTGTTTTTGTTCTGTCCTTTTCTATCTTTCTCTGGCTTGTATCCATTTGGCCCCATTCAGCCTACTGTTTTAAGACGTTTATCCCCATCCAGGTGTCAATTTTTTACTGGTGAGCGGTAGCGAGCCAGCATATTTTTTATTTTTGTTTGACAGCAGGCTAAATTTCTACATTTTTCGATAGAAACATTTCTCCGGCGAAATGCCGGCTCGCTATCGCTCGCCAGGAAGAAATCGACACCTAGATGGGGATAAACGTCTTAAAATAGTTGGCTGAATGGGGCCGAATGGATACAAGCCAGAGAAAGAGAGAACAGGACAGAAATAACAAAAAGCAGGTCACCCCCCTTAATTTCACTCCCAACACCAAACACCCTCCAATGAAATTAATCGGCTTTCTGCAGACTCCTATTTTTTTCTTTTATGATCCACCCGGGATTCGAACCTGGGTTACCAGACTACCAAATGCTTCTACTATCATTTAAACAACCTATTACATAATTAAGGATTGCATAAAAATAAAAAAATAAAATAAAACTTGAATACGACTTATTATTCTGTCTTCATCGAACAATTATTATATGCATGCAAAGAACCTCTCCGAGATAAAAGGCTAACATAAACACTCATTACTCATTCTACGGTACATAAACACTCATTACTACATAAACACTCATTACTCATTCTACGGTACATAAACACTCATTACTACATAAACATCATTACTCATTCTACGGTACATAAACACTCATTACTACATAAACACTCATTACTCATTCTACGGTACATAAACACTCATTACTACATAAACACTCATTACTCATTCTACGGTACATAAACACTCATTACTACATAAACACTCATTACTCATTCTACGGTACATAAACACTCATTACTACATAAACACTCATTACTCATTCTACGGTACATAAACACTCATTACTACATAAACACTCATTACTCATTCTACGGTACATAACACTCATTACTACATAAACACTCATTACTCATTCTACGGTACATAAACACTCATTACTACATAAACACTCATTACTCATTCTACGGTACATAAACACTCATTACTACATAAACACTCATTACTCATTCTACGGTACATAAACACTCATTACTACATAAACACTCATTACTCATTCTACGGTACATAAACACTCATTACTACATAAACACTCATTACTCATTCTACGGTACATACGGTAGCTTGTAACTCAATATATAATACCTAGGAAGGCTGCACTTTGATGTAGATGCATTACATATGATGTAAAGATATCATAAAACAAACATAACTACAAATAACAACACCACGAGAGATACTGTATCCCACGTAGATTAGCATTACTACATACGGTGTGTGTGTGTGTGTGTGTGTGTGTGTGTGTGTGTGTGTGTGTGTGTGTGTGTGTAACAAAATATCAGCTTTCTCTTGCCTTACTCACTTAACCATACTCCATCCATTCATAAGCTTTCTGAGTCATAACCCTCCTCCCCGCCCTCTCCCTCTCCCTCTCCCTCTCTCTCTCTCTCTCCCTCTCTCAGCTGACTAACCAATCCGAGACGAGGATTAATGTAGGGCGATCCACGTATAGCGGAATATAAACAAATTGGGCCACAGCGCCAATAATAAAGTGATTCGTAAATTATACATGTAAAGTATGAATCGAAATAGTATAATTTTCCATAGATACTGCTACAACATCGCATTCAAATATTTAATTAATGAAACTACACTGTATTACACAAGACAGTTAAGCTGGACGGTGATGTGAATACTATTATAAACTCTAGCTTTTACGGCCACATATAAAGATTAAAGGGATTTTAGCTACACTCAATATATTAAGTACTTAGTTGTAACAAAATGAGTATATCAAAACAGTGTTCTTCGGTTCATCCATTCATATCAGAGCACATAACAGTTGAAACACATTATATATTTGTCGTTTTTGTTACAATTATGCGTTCATTTCTTACAGTGTACAGCTCTCGTGAATCTAGGCCATGGATTATATAATAATATTACCCTTATTTTTTTTTATTTTTTATTTAAATGTTAAGAAAACTACATACATAAGTTCCCGGGGTAATTTCGAACTCACTCTTACACACCCCAGTTGAAGTAGAGAGGCGGGTGGTGTTCTGTTCACGGTGGTGGCTGGAGTGGCGCCGGGGATAAAGGTTCTACAGAATGGCTGTCAACACTACTGTATATTCGCTCTAGCCTTCTTTCTTTTTCTCACTTTCACTCTCCCTCTCTCTCTCTCCCACCCCTACCAAACACCCCAGAAGAGATAGAGAGACGGGTGGTGTTCTGTTCACGGTGGTGGCTGGAGTGGCACCGGGGTTAAAGGACGTACAGAATGGAGATCAAAACACTAGGCTTTGCTCTAGCCTTCTCTCTCTTTCTCATTCTCCCTCTCCCTCTCCCTCTCACTCTCCCACTCTCACTCACGCTCACACTAACTCTCCCAGTCATTCTCAGTCTCTCTCTCTCTCTCTCTCTCTCTCTCTCTCTCTCTCTCTCTCCATACAATAATGTGTAGTAATAGAAAAACGCAAATTTCAAGAAAAATATAGTAATGAATGTTTATGCCAAATATATTCATAAATACATCCACCCATGGACATGATTAGAACATCACAGGTGTTTTAACAAATATTAAAGGGTCATTGTTTGCTGTCTTTCTGATGACGACTAAGAATATTTATGATAAATAAACATAATAATTCGATGATGCTTACTATTATTCCGAATATATAAAGCTTACGTCTTAGATACTACACACACCAATGGGCAGTCGGGCTTAATCGACCCTCCCCCGTGAACAGAAAGAAGCAAGACAATCAAATGAGTTGCCTTGGCATATGGACTCACATGAAGGCGATACATTCACGGGCACCCCATCTCGGGAATTAAGGCGTTTGGCAATATATAGATAGATAGACAGACGTCTAACAATGTGTGTGTGTGTGTGTGTGTGTGTGTGTGTGTGTGTGTGTTTTTCTTCCGAAATCAAAGGTACCGAAAATCAGGGTTTAGCCTATTAACATACTGGAATTAGTCATAGAAGATAACCTATGCTATCCCAGATATAACTAGGTTAGCTAGTTAAGGGGCTAATGCACAAAAAGTACAGCCGCGGTCATTAGTGTAGTTTATAAATATTCGATGCTATTTTGTGTTGAATTGAATTTTTTCCGTATTATTTACCTAGTATTTGCGTTTCGGAGGTTTGTTTAATCAGTGTAAGGGCCCAATATGCATAATAATTTGTGACCGCGATATACAGTACGTAGAGTGACACTAACGGTACGGTAAATGAGAAAATTTTAACAAGTTGTGGTATTAGTCTCCAAGGCACGACTTTGGCAAATATAATATACTGTATGCATAAGGAAAACATGACCAGTGCTAATTAGGTTCATATAAGATACGTGAATAACGCCGTGCTATCAAAATAAACTATTACAGGTTGCAATATATATTTTTCTTAACATGCAACTCTGTAAGTGATAATTTGTTTGAATTGTGAATTTCAGATCGGAATAGCAACAAATGGACAGTGTTTTAGACCACTCTAATTTGCAGGTAACGTACGCAAGTATCTTACAAAGCCAGACATACTGTAATGGTGGACCCTCGTACAGGCCATGCGTACAAAATTGCTAAAATGTATCCCTACTGTACTACTTCAATAACTAAAGCGAAACATCATAATTGTCTTATCCAAATCCAGCATGGGTTTAATATGATACATTAATTTTGTATTCGATGACAAATTCTTCATATTATTTTGGCTATAATTAAACGATTTTATTAAGTTTTCGGAGGTCCTGATGGTTGCTAAGAGTAAATAGAGATAATTTATACATCTTTGGTTCCCACAAATCCTTCCCAATCTCCATAAAATCGCGTAATGTTTGCCAGAATCAAAGTAGAATGTCGCCGTGATAGACTGAAGGGGTTACCTAAACATAACTTAACCCTCTCACGTTCTTGACGCAATTTTGAGACTATTAGGGATACTTTAAAGCCTTTGTTACCATCAGGGCTATTTAGAAACCTTTAGTTTAGTTACTTTAACCTCTGCAGTTGTCTTTGCGTTAGCTGTGGGCAGAAAACTAATTTTGGAGAGGTAATTATAAGAGTGAGAAAACTCTATTTCTTATTGCTAATCTGGCAACCTCTGCGTCATATGGTCGTGAGAGGGTTAAGGTAGGTCGTGAGTTTAACTCCAGGGTAATTTTCAGCAGAGTGGGGGAAAAAAAAAAAAAAAAAAAAAAAGAGGAGGAGGAGGAAGAGGAGGCAGAGACAGCAACACATAACATAATAGCCACAATGAAGACCCGAGGTGTTAGGGTAAAGAGAAGGGATCTCATATAGGACGCAAAACAATAATACTGAAGAAAATATACGTACACATTATTGGTATATATTAAATAAAAGGGCACGGTATTTTAAGATACGTACTCTATATTCGGTTTGTGGTGTATAATTATACAATCATCTGCAGTAAAAGGCGATACCAATAGTATTGAACAGTTTGGACACGCTGATGTATTATTTTGAAACATTTACTTTAGACACTTATTCAGATCAGTGGTCTTCTCACATTCAGCTATAGTCCATTCATTATTGGTAGGCCAGATATCATGACCCCTAACCTCTGTAACTCAAAAAGGGCTAGAGCAAATAGGCTGCAAATAGCCACACCTTTACCCTGGCTGACCCCTCCCAAATGGTAGAAATATTACCTAGATTACTCTAGTCGTCTTATGAGTTATGAGAGATTAGTGGTTACGATTTTTGTCCAAACTATAATAAATAGACTATAGTTCACCGTCTGGGGTTTATCATACAGTGTTGTAGCAGTGGTTCTTAACCTTTTTAGCACCGCGACCCCCTTTGGTCAGGCATGTGGTTGCTCGGAATGACGGTTGTGAATTTTTCCAATCAAAGTTTCTTATTTATATACAGTATATCTTTGCGATTACCCTGTATGCATTTGAATGACCTAGCCCTATTTTGAACTTTGATTACCCCACGCCCCCCCTAGCATTGTTAAACGCCCCCCTAGAAGGGCGCCCCCCCCCCCCCCCCCCAGGTTAAGAACCACTGTACTAGAGTGTCCTGTGGCCTATTGGTCAGCGCGTTTGGCTCACAGCAGAAAGAAAAGGGATTCGATTCCCGGAGAGGATGAGCCATTTGAGTAAGTCTCCTAACACCGGTCTCTGTTAAGCTAGCAGTATAAATTAACCTTGAGTTAGTGGACATTTGTGACGTCCCAGCCAGGGAGGTAAACTGTGGTAACCTGGATAATTACACTGAAGGCGGGGGTCACACGAGCGATTTTTCCGGCAAGTTTTTTTGGGGGGCAATTTTGTTTTTTCTCGCAATATTTTGGGTCTTTTCTTACATTGGTATCGGGAACTAGACTGAAATTTAGACTATGTTTGGTAGCTTAAGACTAATACAAGTTTAATGCTGAAGTTACCAGACGAGAATTGCTCCATAATATTGGCGGCTAAAGCGCTCGTATGACACCGGCTTAAGGGGAGATTTTTAGTTTGGTCCATAGATATCCTTCAAGCTTAAGATTACACCCGCTTGAGCCCCTTTCAAGATAAATTTGTACATTTTTCGGTAGAAAAATGTCCCGGCTGAAAGCCGGTTCCTCTTAAATTACAGGCTCGCTATCGCTCGCCAGGATAAAATAGACACCTAAATGGCACAAAAGGTCTTAAAATTGACAGAAATGGGTTGAAAGTTCTTAATATCGTCAAAATAATGGGGCGAACGTCTTAACATTAGGAAAACAATGGGGCTAAACATAAGGGAGAAAGGAGTCTAAGAAAAAAACTCCCTCAAGTGGATATCTCCTCTTAACTCTTGTGTACCAAGGCTGCATAAATCACAGGAGTTACCCACCACAACCTCCAAAGGGCAATGGTACGGAAATAAGCGCCGCGGCCAAGCACACCCTAGCGTACGGCTCACAACTTGCTTTGTTTACTGTACCAGCTATTAGTGCAGGCGATTGTACTTATATATCCATACCACCATGCTCCGAGAGAGAGAGAGGGGGGGAGAGACAGAGAGAGAGATAGAGAGAGAGAGAGAGAGAGAGAGAGAGAGAGAGAGAGAGAGAGAGAAGAGTAAGAGAGAAGAGAGAGAGGAGAGAGAGAGAGATAGAGAGAGGGGGGAGAGAGGAGGAGAGAGGGGTTGAGAGAGGGGGTTTGTAGGGTACACAATGGGAGGGGTGTGTAGGAATGATAGAGTGAGTGAGAGATTGAGTTAGTAGGGGAACACCCTGTCAACAGTCCTCACTCACACCCTCACCCCCTCCCCCCCTCTGTCTGTCTGTCTGTCTGTCTCTCTCTCCCTCTCTCTCTCTCTCTCTCTCTCTCTCTCTCTCTCTTATAACAGTCTTTAAGAGCCTTGAAATATTCTAGTCATAAAGCTATATCATGTTACCGAGCTTATCAAAGAACATGTTGGTTTTGCATGTAAATGTTAATATCAGTATTAGTCTTAGGGGTGGTATTATATATGATCATGCTGGAAAGCTGTTGTTTATACGTGGTCGAATATTGACTAAAGGACATTTTGATTAAAAAAAAAAAAAAAAAAAAAAACTCATCATCCAGTGTCTTAAGGGGAGGTTTCTAGTTTGTTTCCTACTCCTCCAACAATCTTAAAATTTCACCCACTTGACCCCCTTTCAAGATAAATTTATACATTTTTCGGTAGAACAATGTCCCGGCCGAAGGCCGATTACTCTTAAATTACAGGCTAGCTATCGCTCGCCAGGATAAAATCGACACCTAAATGGCACGAAAGGTCTTAAAATTGACAGAATGGGGCGGAAATTCTTAAAATTCACCAAACTAATGGGGCAAACGTCTTAAAATCTCAAAAGCAATGGGGCTAAACATGAGGGAGAAAGGGGTCCAGAAAAAAAATCCCCTCAAGTGGAAACCTCCCCTTAACCCTTTGAAAATTATGACTGACGTATTCGGACAGATTTACCTGGCTATCATTAGACGCCTTTATACAGTTTAGGAAGGCTCCGTGGGAATGATGTGGGTCAATGCTCTCTCAATTAACCCTCTCTGACTGCCACATATCCTTCCTAAGCTGAATACAAACACGTCTATTGATAGCGAGACAACAGAGAATATATGCGTATACTCGGATCATGAAAATATATGCGTATACTCGGATCATGAAAATATATGCGTACTCTGATCATGAAAATATATGCGTATACTCGGATCATGAGAATATATGCGCATACTCGGATCATGAGAATATATGCGTATACTCGGATCATGAAAATATATGCGTACTCTGATCATGAAAATATATGCGTATACTCGGATCATGAGAATATATGCGCATACTCGGATCATGAGAATATATGCGTATACTCGGATCATGAAAATATATGCGTATACTCGGATCATGAAAATATATGCGTACTCTGATCATGAGAATATATGCGTATACTCGGATCATGAAAATATATGCGTACTCTGATCATGAAAATATATGCGTATACTCGGATCATGAGAATATATGCGTATACTCGGATCATGAGAATATATGCGTATACTCGGATCATGAAAATATATGCGTATACTCGGATCATGAAAATATATGCGTACTCTGATCATGCACATATTGATGATCACAGTTTCGCTATACATGGACTTAAGGGGAGACGGTCGTTTTTCTGGTCCCCTTTCTCCCTTGTGTTTAGTCCCATTAGTTTTGAGATTTGTAGACGTTCGGCTCATTTGTTTGGCGATTGTAGGACCTTTCGTACCATTTCGTTATAAATGTTAAGACCTATCGTGCCATTTAGGTGTCGATTTTTTCCTGGCGATCGATAGCGAGCCTGTAATTGTAAGAGGAATCGGCCTTCGGCCGGAAATTTTTCCTACCGAAAAATGTACAATTTTATCTTTTGAGGGGGGGGGGGGTCTAGTGGATGTTTTTCTAAGTTTGAGGGATGTCTAGCGAGGAAACTAAGAATTTATGAATGAATGAATTTATAGGCCAAAAAAGCAGTCAGTGTCCCCTTAACTTTGAAATACAACTTATGGCTATAGTCGAAAATCCCCCATAATGTCATGTGAAATTCAACTATGCTCAGTGATAGTAAAATAGTGTATGGTAATTCAAAAGGATGAATGTATTTACTTCTAAGTCACCTGTGTATAATATGTCGATCAAGTATTACAACCTACTGTTACAAAACGTTATAAGCTGCAAAATAAGTAAACAGTATAATCTCTCTCTTTCTCTCTCTCTCTCCTCACACCTCGTTTGAGTCCCTTATGCAGTTATTGAGAGGGAGGGTGAGACGAGGGTGAGGTATGGTCAGTCGGAGAGAGAGAGAGAGAGAGAGAGAGAGAGAGAGAGAGAGAGAGAGAGAGAGAGAGAGAGAGAGAGAGAGAATAGGGGGTGACTGGGAGGGTACAAAGGAAATCAAGCAACAACAGATCTAGTGACCCTTCTAGGCTGCTTGTCCTCCAAAACACTGAGGATCAAGTGTCCAAACAGTGGTTTAGAGTGGGTAAGGGAACATTGGAAAGGGAACTACTGCCCTGGAACTAATGTCCGTGGCAGGATTAGGAAGTTAGTAGGGGACGGATGGTTTAGTAACTGAGGGGGGGATAAAGTTATTCATTTACAAACGCAGTCAGTCGCGGGTTTGATGCGAGGTATTTGTCTAAGCGGAGTTTAAATGAATCAACGGTGCTGCAGTCTATAACGTCTCGGGGAAGCCCATTCCACAAGTTGACAACTCGATTGAAGAAGAAATTCTTAGATTCGTGTGAATTAAAAGATTTACCAATAATTTTGCAACCGTTTCCCCGCGTGTAATTAGATTGGTCGATAGTGAAGTACTTACTACAGTTCATATTGTCGATGCCTTTGATGATTTTAAACACTTGAATTAAGTCGCCTCTTAATCTGCGCTGGGTTAAAGGAAATAGATTTTAATTCTCTAAGACGCTCTTCGTATGGTTTGTTCTTCAGGCTAGGTATCATTTTGGTAACTCTACGTTGAACTCGTTCTAGCTTGTTTATATCTCTTTGGTAATAAGGGTACCAGGATTGAACGCAGTATTCCAGAAGAGGGCGGACTAAGGAATTGTAAAGGGTTAGGATAACTTCTTTGGATTTATGCTCAAATGACCTGCCTATAAAGCCAATTATTTTGTTTGCCTTCTTAACATTGTTGACTCGGTTTTAGGTTACTCGATATTGTTACTCCCAGATCGGTTTCTCTGTTTACATTCTTAAGCTGAGTGCCATTCATCGAATAGTTTGCTTTCTCATTTAGGTATCCGATATGTAGTACTTTACATTTATCCGCATTGAAACTCATTTGCCAAATTCATTTGGGTGAGGGAGGCCAGGGGAGGGTGAATTTGGATGAGATAAAACGAGGGTGAGTGTATACGATAGGGTGAGCGAAAAGTAGAGTACAAAGGAGTACAAAGGAAATCAAGCAACAACAGATCTAGTGACCCTTCTAGGTTGCTTGTCCTCCAAAACACTGAGGATCAAGTGTCCAAACAGTGGTTTAGAGTGGGTAAGGGAACATTGGAAAGGGAAATACTGCCCTGGAACTAATGTCCGTGGCAGGATTAGGAAGTTAGTAGGGGACAGATGGGTTAGTAACTGAGGGGGGGGATAAAATAAAGTTATTCATTTACAAACGCAGTCAGTCGCGGGTTTGATGCGAGATATTTGTCTAGGCGGAGTTTAAATGAATCAACGGTGATGCAGTCTATAACGTTTCGGGGAAGCCCATTCCACAAGTTGACAACTCGATTGAAGAAGAAATTCTTAGATTCGTGTGAGTTAAAAGATTTACCAATAATTTTGCAACCGTTTCCCCGCGTATAATTAGATTGGTCGATAGTGAAGTACTTACTACAGTTCATATTGTCGATGCCTTTGATGATTTTGAACACTTGAATTAAGTCACCTCTTAATCTGCGCTGGGTTAAAGGAAATAGATTTAATTCTCTAAGACGCTCTTCGTATGGTTTGTTCTTTAGGCTAGGTATCATTTTGGTAACTCTACGTTGAACTCGTTCTAGCTTGTTTATATCTTTTTGGTAATAAGGGCACCAGGATTGAACGCAGTATTCCAGAAGAGGGCGGACTAAGAAATTGTAAAGGGTTAGGATAACTTCTTTGGATTTATGCTCAAATGACCTGCCTATAAAGCCAATTATTTTGTTTGCCTTCTTAACAACTTCTGAACATTGTTGACTCGGTTTTAGGTTACTCGATATTGTTACTCCCAGATCGGTTTCTCTGTTTACATTCTTAAGCTGAGTGCCATTCATCGAATAGTTTGCTTTCTCATTTAGGTATCCGATATGTAGTACTTTACATTTATCCGCATTGAAACTCATTTGCCAAATTTGGGCCCAACATGACAATTTATCTAGATTGTGTTGCATATCGTCAACTTGTTCTTTTGAGAGTACGCTATTTGCAATTTTTGTATCGTCAGCAAATTTTGAGATTGTACAGGTGAGACCCTCATCTATGTCGTTGATGTAAATTAGAAAGAGAATTGGTCCTAGTACCGATCCCTGGGGTACCCCGCTACTTACATTGGTCCATTTTGATGCCTTACCGTTTATGACTACTCTTTGCTTTCTGTCGCTGAGCCAATTTTCTATCCATTTCAACACACCGTCTTGTATTCCATGCGCTTTTAGTTTTAGCAGTAAACGTTTGTGGGGAACTTTGTCAAAGGCCTTTTGAAAATCAAGGTATATAATATCTACAGCTTTACTCTCATCGTAGAGGTTGAGGATATCGTGGAAGAAGTCTAAGAGGTTTGTTAAACAGGAACGTTTTTTACGAAAGCCGTGTTGAGTATCTTTAAGTATGTTATTTTCCTCTAAGTGATTTACGAGTCTGTCTCGTATGACCGTTTCTAGCATTTTACATACAACTGAGGTTAAGCTAATTGGACGATAGTTACTGGGTAGGGATTTGCTGCCTTTTTTGAATATCGGTGTTACGTTGGCTAGCTTCCACTGATCGGGCATAGTTCCAGACTGCAAGGATTTATTGAATAGTAATGTCAGTGGTTTAGAGAGCTCATCCTTAGCTTCCTTTAGAACTCTAGGCGAGATTGTATCAGGTCCAGGCGTTTTATTTACCTTGAGTTTATCTAAACAATTCAATACTTCTCTCTCTGTAACGGTGATATTGCTTAGAACATCTAAATTATCAATCTGAATCGGCGATGGTGTAGGGATATCACTGAGGTCTTCTGTTGTAAAAACTGATGCAAAGAAGGTATTGAGGGCATTACTCATTTGTTCTTCGTCTTTGGTGTATTCTCCATTTTCATCGACTAACGGTCCAACAGTTGAAGTAACAACTTTTTTCTTTCTGATATAACTATAGAATTCTTTCGGGTTTGTTTTACTTTGATTCGCAATATGTAACTCTAAGGTCTTTTTACTTTGCTTAATTAACTTTTTGGCTTTGCGTCGTAGCTCTACAAATTTCAGCCGTTCTTCGTCATTTTGTGAGGATTTTAATCTATCATTAGCAAATTTTTTAGCAAGCAGGCAGTTTGAAATATCTTTATTCCACCATTTGGGCTTATTATTATGGCCTGGACGCCGAGTTTTTGATGGTATGCAGTCTTGCACTGCTTTTAGGTAAGTGGCTTCGAATAACTTCCAAGATGTATTTATGTCGTTATTGTGAATTAAAAAGCTCCAGTCAGTTTCTTTAAACATAGCTCTAAGTTTATGGAAGTTTGCTTTCTTGAAATTAGGGACTTTTTCGATGCTACTATTTGGTTCGTTACTAGTAAACTTTAAAGTGAAAGTTATCGTACGATGGTCGCTGTTACTGAATTCATCACCAACATTCAAATTCTCTATTAATTCTTCTTTTGTTGCAAGTACAATGTCAAGAACGTTATTACCACGGGTCGGCGTTCCAACAAATTGATAAAGCGAACTCTCTTGCAAGTTCGCATACAAGTCATGTCCGGAGTGTGAAGTAAGAGTATCGCCCCACTTGGTCACAGGTAAATTAAAGTCACCAAAAATTACGGTATCTTGTGAGTTACTTACATCTGCAATTTGTTCGTAAATTTCTCGGTCAGTTTGCACTGATTGAGCTGGAGGTCTGTATATTAATGCAAGTATTATTTTGGTACCTTTATTATTCTTTATTAGCACAAAAGATGCGTCGACGTTCACAATTTGAGGTTTTGACAAGAGGGTAGGGTTAAGACTTTCTTTGATATAAAGTAAAACGCCACCTCCATTTCGATTTATTCGGCTTTTCTCAAACATTACATAACCGGGAAGTGAATACTCTGCTAAAAAGTCTCTATCTTCTGTATTGAGCCAAGATTCTGTTATGCCAATCACATCATAATTTTCTGTAAACACTAGCTCCTCTAAATCTGAAAATTTATTGCGTATGCTACGAGCGTTTGCATAGAAAACCTTTAAATTTGTTATTTTAGAACTCACGGAACGCTCTTTAATAATATTTTTGGTTCTTGTCGGATCTACATTTATGTTCATGGCTGTCCTCGGTCCTCGCTGTCTTTGGTCCTTATCGCTGGTGGTCCTCGGTTTCCTCTGTTTTTTTCTTGGCGTTGGATGATTTATGTCACTGCTGCTTCTTCTCGGATGGCGTTTTTTGATCCATGGCTGCGGACTGCTTCGTGTAGGAGACGACCCATGCGTGCTGAACCCACAGGGTTTAGATGAGTGCCATCCTTGCGGAACAGAGTAGGCTGGTTGTAGAAGTTGTCCCAGAGGTTGATGAATTCAACTTCTTCCCTCAGACACAAATGTTTTAGTCGGCTATTTGTGCTGAAAGCCTTGTCGTAGAATTTGTCAGGTGCGTCGATCTTGGGGAGAATGCCTGAGATGATGATATTCCTTGACTTGTTTTTGTAGTGCTGGATCATCTTGCGATATTTCTCCATCAACTCTTCGGATCTGGTGCGCATGACGTCATTTGAACCAGCATGGATGACAAAAAGGGTATTTTCATTTGCATCCTTTGTGGTATCTTCGAAGGCTTCCACAATGTCGTCCAGTCCAGCTCCTGGGATGCAAAATCTTTTTCGTTGATTTGGGACTCTGTCGCAGAACTCTTCGACCTGTCCTCGTAGGATGGAATCCCCCAAGGGAGGAGATGCAAGGGAGGTATGGTAAGGGTGAGGTAAGGTGATGGAGAAGCATGAAGAGCCAGAGGTAGGATAAGAGTGCCATAGAGTTAAGGGGAGGTTATTAGTTTGGTCTCTAGGTATCCATCAAGCTTAAGATTACACCCCCTTGAGCCACTTTCAAGAAAAATGTCCCGGCTGAAGGCCGGTTCCTCTTAAATTACAGGCTCGCTATCGCTCGCCAGGATAAAATCGACACCTAAATAGCACGAAAGGTCTTAAAATTGACAGAAATGGGTCGAAAGTTTTTAAAATCGTCAAAATAATGGGGCGAACATCTTAAAAATAGAAAAGCAATGGGGCTATACATGAGGGAGAAAGGAGTAAAGAAAAAAATCCCTCAAGTGGAAACCTCCCCTTAAGCCGCTGTCACACGAGCGATTTTTCCGTCAATTTTCCATGAGCAAGTTTTTTCTCGTATCATTTCGGGACACCTTTTTTTATGCACTGATATCGGTAACTAGACTGAAAGTAGAGAGTATATTTAGGCGGTCGAATTCTGATAAAGTGTAATTTTTGAAGCTGCCAGACCATAATTGCCCGTAAACATTGCTCGAAAAAACGGCTCGTGTGACTCCGGGGCTTGAGGGGTAGGGGTAGGGGTAGGGGGGGAGGGGTAAATGGGTGAGTAATTATAGGAGGAGGTAGGGTGAGGGAGTTAAAAGGGGAGATGATCTACTTGAGGGATTTTTTCTGGACTCCTTTCTCCCTCATGTTTAGCCCCATTTTTTTTCTAATTTTAAGACGTTTGCCCCATTATTATGACGATTTTAAGAACTTTCAACCCTTTTGTCAATTTTAAGACCTTTCGTGCCATTTAGGTGTCGATTTTATCCTGGCGAGCGATAGCGAGCCTGTAATTTAAGAGGAACCGGCTTTCAGCCGGGAAATTTTTCTACCGAAAAATGTACAAATTTATCTTGAAAGGGGCTCAAGGGGGTGTAATCTTAAGCTTGAAGGATATCTAGGGACCAAACTAAAAACCTCCCCTTAAACGTTAGCTAAAGAGGGATGGGGGGGGGGGGCGGAGGGGTTATGGGGGAGGGCGAGATAATGTAAAGAGGAAGGGTGAGAGGTGTTAAAGGTCACATACAGAGGAGGGTAATGGGTTATGGGTGAGAGGAAATCAAGCAACAACAGATCTAGTGACCCTTCTAGGTTGCTTGTCCTCCAAAACACTGAGGATCAAGTGTCCAAACAGTGGTTTAGAGTGGGTAAGGGAACATTGGAAAGGGAATTACTGCCCTGGAACTAATGTCCGTGGCAGGATTAGGAAGTTAGTAGGGGACAGATGGGTTAGTAACTGAGGGGGGGATAAAATCAAGTTATTCATTTACAAACGCAGTCAGTCGCGGGTTTGATGCGAGATATTTGTCTAGGCAGAGTTAAAATGAATCAACGGTGATGCAGTCTATAACGTTTCGGGGAAGCCCATTCCACAAGTTGACAACTCGATTGAAGAAGAAATTCTTAGATTCGTGTGAGTTAAAAGATTTACCAATAATTTTGCAACCGTTTCCCCGCGTGTAATTAGATTGGTCGATAGTGAAGTACTTACTACAGTTCATATTGTCGATGCCTTTGATGATTTTGAACACTTGAATTAAGTCACCTCTTAATCTGCGCTGGGTTAAAGGAAATAGATTTAATTCTCTGAGACGCTCTTCGTATGGTTTGTTCTTTAGGCTAGGTATCATTTTGGTAACTCTACGTTGAACTCGTTCTAGCTTGTTTATATCTTTTTGGTAATAAGGGCACCAGGATTGAACGCAGTATTCCAGAAGAGGGCGGACTAAGGAATTGTAAAGGGTTAGGATAACTTCTTTGGATTTATACTCAAATGACCTGCCTATAAAGCCAATTATTTTGTTTGCCTTCTTAACAACTTCTGAACATTGTTGACTCGGTTTTAGGTTACTCGATATTGTTACTCCCAGATCGGTTTCTCTGTTTACATTCTTAAGCTGAGTGCCATTCATCGAATAGTTTGCTTTCTCATTTAGGTATCCGATATGTAGTACTTTACATTTATCCGCATTGAAACTCATTTGCCAAATTTGGGCCCAACATGACAATTTATCTAGATTGTGTTGCATATCGTCAACTTGTTCTTTTGAGAGTACGCTATTTGCAATTTTTGTATCGTCAGCAAATTTTGAGATTGTACAGGTGAGACCCTCATCTATGTCGTTGATGTAAATTAGAAACAGAATTGGTCCTAGTACCGATCCCTGGGGTACCCCGCTACTTACATTGGTCCATTTAGATGCCTTACCGTTTATGACTACTCTTTGCTTTCTGTCGCTGAGCCAATTTTCTATCCATTTCAACACACCGTCTTGTATTCCATGCGCTTTTAGTTTTAGCAGTAAACGTTTGTGGGAACTTTGTCAAAGGCCTTTTGAAAATCAAGGTATATAATATCTACAGCTTTACTCTCATCGTAGAGGTTGAAGATATCGTGGAAGAAGTCTAAGAGGTTTGTTAAACAGGAACGTTTTTTACGAAAACCGTGTTGAGTATCTTTAAGTATGTTATTGTCCTCTAAGTGATTTACGAGTCTGTCTCGTATGACCGTTTCTAGCATTTTACATACAACTGAGGTTAAGCTAATTGGACGATAGTTACTGGGTAGGGATTTGCTGCCTTTTTTGAATATCGGTGTTACGTTGGCGATACAGGGAGAGATACTGTAGGTTTAAGAGGCAGCTGTGGGGTTAGGGAGTTAAGGGGAGATTTCCACCTGGAGGATTTTTTTCTGGACCCCCTTCTCCCTCATGTTTAACCCCATTGTTTTTGAGATTTTAAGACGTTTGCCCCATTAGTTTGGCGATTTTAAGAACCCTCGCCCCATTTCTGTCAATTTTAAGACCATTCGTGACATTTAGGTGTCGATTTTTTCCTGGCGAGCGATAGCGAGCCTGTAATTTAAGGGGAATCGGCCTTCGGCCGGGACATTTTTCAACCGAAAAATGTACAAATTTATCTTGAAAGGGGTCTAGGGGGAGTAATTTTAAGCTTGATGGAAGTCTAGGGAATCAACTAAAAACCTCCCCTTAAAGGTTAATAAAGAGGGAAGGGAGGGTTATGGGTGAGGGAGAGGTAGGGTGAGGAGGTAGGGTGGATAGTTAAAGGTTAATAAAGAGGGAAGGGAGGGTTATGGGTGAGGGAGAGCTAGGGTGAGGAGGAGGTAGGGTGGGATAGTTAAAGGTTAATAAGAGGGAAGGGGGTTATGGGTGAGGGAGAGCTAGGGTGAGGAGGAGGTAGGGTGGGATAGTCAAGGGTTAATAAGAGGGAAGGGAGGGTTATGGGTGAGTAGGGTGAGGAGGAGGTAGGGTGGGATAGTTAAAGGTTAATACAGAGGGAAGGGAGGGTTATGGGTGAGGGAGGGTAGGTTGGAGGAGGTAGTATAGTCAAAGGGTTAATAAGAGGGAAAGGGAGGGTTATGGTGAGGATGAGGTAGGGTGAGGAGGAGGTAGGGTGGGATAGTTAAAGGTTAATACAGAGGGAGGGTTATGGGTGAGGAGAGGTAGGGTGAGGAGGTAGGGTTGGATAGTTAAAGGTTAATAAAGAGGGAAGGAGGGTTTGGGTGAGGGAGAGCTAGGTGAGGAGGAGGTAGGGTGGGATAGTTAAAGGTTAATACAGGGAAGGGAGGGTTATGGGTGAGGGAGAGCTAGGGTGAGGAGGAGGGTGTAGAGTCAAGGGTTAAGAGGAAGGGAGGGTTATGGGTGAGGATGAGTAGGGTGAGGAGGAGGTAGGGTGGATAGTTAAAGGTTAATACAGAGGAAGGGAGGGTTATGGGTGAGGGAGAGGTAGGGTGAGGAGGAGGTAGGTGGATAGTTTAAGGTTAATAAAGAGGGAAGGGAGGTTATGGGTGAGGGAGAGCTAGGGTGAGGATGAGGTATGGTGAGGAGGAGGTAGGGTGGGATAGTCAAGGGTTAATAAAGAGGGAAGGGAGGGTTATGGTGAGGAGGAGGTAGGTGAGGAGGTAGGGTGGGATAGTTAAAGGTTAATACAGAGGGAAGGGAGGGTTATGGGTGAGGGAGAGGTAGGGTGAGGAGGAGGTAGGGTGGGATAGTTAAGGTTAATAAGAGGGGAGGGTTATGGTGAGGGAGAGCTAGGGTGAGGAGGAGGTAGGGTGGGGATCGTTAAAGGTTAATAAGAGGGAAGGGAGGGTTATGGGTGAGGGAGAGCTAGGGTGAGGAGGAGGTAGGGTGGGATAGTCAAGGGTTAATAAAGAGGGAAGGGAGGGTTATGGGTGAGGATGAGGTAGGGTGAGGAGGAGGTAGGTGGGATAGTTAAAGGTTAATACAGAGGAAGGGAGGGTTATGGGTGGGAGAGGTAGGTGAGGAGGAGGTGGGGTGGGATAGTTAAAGGTTAATAAAGAGGGAAGGGAGGGTTATGGGTGAGGGAGAGCTAGGGTGAGGAGGAGGTAGGGTGGGATAGTCAAGGTTAATAAGAGGGAAGGGAGGGTTTGGTGAGGAGGAGGTAGGGTGGGATAGTTAAAGTTTAATAAAGAGGGAAGGGAGGTTATGGTGAGGAGGAGGTAGGGTGTATAGTTAAAGGTTAATAAGAGGATGGGAGGGTTATGGTGAGGGAGAGCTAGGGTGAGGAGGAGGTAGGGTTGAGGAGAGGTAGGGTGAGGAGGAGGTAGGGTGAGGAGTATAGGGTGAGGGGGTAGGGTGGGATAGTTAAAGGTTAATAAAGAGGGAAGGAGGGTTATGGTGAGGAGAGCTAGGGTGAGGAGGAGGTAGGGTGGGATAGTTAAAGTTAATAAAGAGGAAGGGAGGGTTATGGGTGAGGGAGAGCTAGGGTGAGGAGGTAGGTGAGGAGGAGGTAGGGTGGGATCGTCAAGGGTTAATAAAGAGGGAAGGGAGGGTTATGGGTGAGGAGGAGGTAGGGTGGGATAGTTAAAGTTTAATAAGAGGAAGGGAGGGTTATGGGTGAGGAGGAGGTAGGTGAGGAGGAGTAGGGTGGGATAGTTAAAGGTTAATAAAGAGGGATGGGAGGGTTATGGGTGAGGAGAGCTAGGGTGAGGGAGGTAGGTGAGGAGGAGGTAGGGTGGGAGGAGGTAGGGTGAGGAGGAGGTAGGGTGAGGAGGAGGTAGGGTGGGATAGTTAAGGTTAATAAAGAGGGAAGGGAGGGTTATGTGGGGAGAGCTAGGGTGAGGAGGAGGTAGGGTGGGATAGTTAAAGGTTATTAACCCTTATTTAGCGGGCTAGGTGGTCTATTTGACCGTAGCGCCCAGCGGGTTTTTTTTTAACCCTAAATAGGGTTGTTTCCATGCTCATTTTCATGCCTAAATAAGACCCAGAGCGTAAAACAAGTATCTATCCCTGAAAGGGCGTAAACAGAGCTTTCCAATGACACCCGAACCATCCTTGTACGGCCACTGGTTCTCTTGCAACGATCGTGCAACACGAGTGCAAAAACCCTGAAATAAGGTAATTTCCTTACATAATTCCCTGTGTAGCGAGTGAGAAAGGAGGGGGGAAAGTAGAATACAGTTCAGTATGTCCACGGTGGTCGTGGAGAGTGGTCATAGGGTTGCTACGCTCGTCCCACCGCTCAGCTCTCTCTCTCAGCAACATTACGTGCTGAAAATGGCACTCGACAGATGTCGCGCGCCGCCACTTAGGCCAGATTTATTTCACTCGACATATGTTGCACGCCGCCAGTTAAGGGTTAAAGAGGGAAGGAAATGGATGGATATATTTCGTTAACCACTTCAATACGACGGATACCATAACACTATCATATTAGAACAGTTCCTTCTTAAGCTGAATATAATCGTCTACTGAAAGCAAGAATAAATAACAAATAACGTTACCCGTACTAAAAGGGTTAAGGGGAGATCCTTCACTTTTTGTCAATTTTTTTAGGTATTTTATTATGTTTCTAGTTTCCTCGCTAAACCTCCATCAAGCTTAAAATGAAGCCCCCTAGACCCCCTTTCAAGATAAATTTGTACATTTTTCGGTAGAAAAATTTCCTGGCCGAAGGCCGATTCCTCTTAAATTACAGGCTCGCTATCGCTCGCCAGGAAAAAATCGAGACCTAATTGACAGGAAAGGTCTTAAAATTGACAGAAATGGGGCGAAAGTTAATAAAATCCCCAAACTAATGGGTTTAAAGATGAGGGAGAAGGTGGTCTAGAAAAGCGACTTGTCTCCCCTTAAGAGTGTACAGTCAAAGTCGCCAGTTTTTACACATTTGGAGCCTTTTAATCTTTTAAGTGTACCACCGAAATGCGCCTATTACTGTAGGTAAATAACTAAAAAAAGGATATACACGATGCAGTTTGCCATGGTTTGGAATACATAACGAAAGCGTTAATGACACGTGGCTATACACTACATTCTAAGACACTATTTCACACATAAATGTTCGAAGTTGTTCCGAACTGTATTGAATCTATTAATTACCTTATATTTAATATATACTTTTCGGGGGTTCATTTAAGGGGAGGGTTTTAGTGTGTTTCCTAGACTTTCATCATACTTGAAATTACACCCCGTTGACCCCCTTTCAAGATAAATTTGTAAATTTTTCGGTAGAAAAATGTCCCGGCCAAAGGCCGATTCCTCTTAAATTATAGGCTCGCTATCGCTCGCCAGGAAAAAAACGACACCTAAATGGGACGAAAGGTCTTAAAAGTGACATAAATGGGGTGAAAGTTCTTAAAATCGCCAAACTAATGGGGCAAATGTTTTAAAATCTCAAAAGCAATGGGGCTTAACATGAGGGAGAAAGGGGTCAAGAAAAAAGTCCTTCATGTGGAAACCTCCCCTTAAGCTATTCGAGGAGACAGAAACTTCATTGTTTTAAAGGAGGATATGGGAGGGGGTTAGATACAAAAGAAATTGGGGGTGGGACTTAAATCAGAAGCAGTGAGGTGTATTGCACATCTTAAAATAGCGAACGATATGCACGGTCATTATGCCATGAGAAGATTTGTGTGTGGGGTTTGGGGGATCTCCAACATACATTTAACTAAAAAAAAAAAAAAAAAAGAAAAAAAAAAAAATAATAATAATAATAATAATAATTAATAAAGATTATAAATAAACTTTCAGAGAACGAAATTACCCCCCACCCATCCAACATATAAGTAAAACAGAATAAAAAAAAAAAAAAAAAAAAAAACTAAACAAAAAAAAAATTATTGAAGAGAGAAAATAGTTAGATAAGGGTAATTCATAGCTCGCATAATCACGGGAGTCACAGATATATCGCAAACAGACAATAATCTAAGATAGTTGTATCATAAGGCCTTCTGAGCGGCCACTCTCTATACATTTTTGGGACAGTTTATTCCGGCTATCATTAGACGATTGTTTACTGCTTAGGAAAGAATCTGTGGGAATGAAAAGGGTAAATACTATCCCAATTAACCCTCTGACTTCCATAATTATACCCTTCCTTATCTCAATACAATCGTCAACTAATAGTCAGAATAAACCAGCAATGTACGTCATAATCCTCAGGGTAAACCAGATTTACGCTAGGATAAGTTATGATTATGGTAGCCTCTGTTGGGCGAGTTATGTTATGATTATGGTAGCCTCTGTTGGGCGAGTTATGTTATGATATGGTAGCCTCTGTTGGGCGAGTTAAGTTATGATTATGGTAGCCTCTGTTGGGCGAGTTATGTTATGATATGGTAGCCTCTGTTGGGCGAGTTATGTTATGATATGGTAGCCTCTGTTGGGCGAGTTATGTTATGATTATGGTAGCCTCTGTTGGGCGAGTTATGTTATGATATGGTAGCCTCTGTTGGGCGAGTTATGTTATGATTATGGTAGCCTCTGTTGGGCGAGTTATGTTATGATATGGTAGCCTCTGTTGGGCGAGTTAAGTTATGATTATGGTAGCCTCTGTTGGGCGAGTTATGTTATGATATGGTAGCCTCTGTTGGGCGAGTTATGTTATGATATGGTAGCCTCTGTTGGGCGAGTTATGTTATGATATGGTAGCCTCTGTTGGGCGAGTTATGTTATGATTATGGTAGCCTCTGTTGGGCGAGTTATGTTATGATATGGTAGCCTCTGTTGGGCGAGTTATGTTATGATTATGGTAGCCTCTGTTGGGCGAGTTATGTTATGATATGGTAGCCTCTGTTGGGCGAGTTAAGTTATGATTATGGTAGCCTCTGTTGGGCGAGTTATGTTATGATATGGTAGCCTCTGTTGGGCGAGTTATGTTATGATTATGGTAGCCTCTGTTGGGCGAGTTATGTTATGATATGGTAGCCTCTGTTGGGCGAGTTAGTTATGATTATGGTAGCCTCTGTTGGGCGAGTTATGTTATGATATGGTAGCCTCTGTTGGGCGAGTTATGTTATGATATGGTAGCCTCTGTTGGGCGAGTTATGTTATGATATGGTAGCCTCTGTTGGGCGAGTTATGTTATGATATGGTAGCCTCTGTTGGGCGAGTTATGTTATGATATGGTAGCCTGTTGGGCGAGTTATGTTATGATATGGTAGCCTCTGTTGGGCGAGTTATGTTATGATTATGGTAGCCTCTGTTGGCGAGTTATGTTTATGATATGGTAGCCTCTGTTGGGCGAGTTATGTTATGATATGGTAGCCTCTGTTGGGCGAGTTATGTTATGATATGGTAGCCTCTGTTGGGCGAGTTATGTTATGATATGGTAGCCTCTGTTGGGCGAGTTATGTTATGATATGGTAGCCTCTGTTGGGCGAGTTATGTTATGATATGGTAGCCTCTGTTGGCGAGTTATGTTATGATATGGTAGCCTCTGTTGGGCGAGTTATGTTATGATATGGTAGCCTCTGTTGGGCGAGTTATGTTATGATATGGTAGCCTCTGTTGGGCGAGTTATGTTATGATATGGTAGCCTCTGTTGGGCGAGTTATGTTATGATTATGGTAGCCTCTGTTGGGCGAGTTATGTTATGATTATGGTAGCCTCTGTTGGGCGAGTTATGTTATGATTATGGTAGCCTCTGTTGGGCGAGTTATGTTATGATATGGTAGCCTCTGTTGGGCGAGTTATGTTATGATATGGTAGCCTCTGTTGGGCGAGTTATGTTTTATTAGGTTTTAAGGGGGGGATGGGCCGGTTTTCTGGACCACTTTCTCCCCATGTTTAGCCCCATTAGTTTTCAGATGTTAAGATGGTTGCCCCATTAGTTAGTCGATTTTAAGACCTTTCGCCCTATTTCGTCGTCAACATTTAGACCTTTCGTGCTATTTAGGTGTCGATTTTTTCCCTGGCGAACGATAGTGAGCCTGTAATGTTGGAAGAACCGGCCTTCGGCCGGGAAATTTTTCTACCGAAAAATATACAAATTAATCTAGAAGGGAGATCTAATGGATGTTTGTTTTTTGTTTTTTAATTTGATGGAGGTATCTAGGGAGGAAACTAGAAAAATAATGAATACATGCAAAAATCGCCCAAAAAGTGAACTTAACCGGCATCACACGAGCAACTTTATATGTTACATGTATGAGAGCCTTGAATCCCCCACAAGTTGGCATAGTATTTTTATTGATTTTGTTATTTAATCTTATATTAAATTGAACTACACACGATTAAAAGTACAAAATATAGTCCTAGTGAGAGAGAAAATGGGTCAGATATTGGACTCGATTAATAGCTTCTTTTCTACATAGTGACTCCGATACATCCACCGCTAAAGAGCTCGTGTGACACAGGCATTAAAGGGACCCCCTTCTCCCTAATGTTTAGCCCCATTAGTTTTGAGAATTTAAGATGTTGGTTCCATTATTTTGGGGATTTTATGACCTTGCACCCCAATTATTTGTCAATATTAGGACCCTTCGTGCCATTTAGGTGTCGATTTTTTCCTGGCGAGCGATAGCGAGCCTGTAATTTTAGGAGGAATCGGCCTTCGGCCGGGACATTTTTCTACCGAAAAATGTACAAATCTATCTTGAAGGGGGGTCTAGGGGGTGTTTTTCTAAGCTTGATGGAGGTCTTGGGAGGAAAATAAAAATATATATGAATAAATTAATTAATAGACCATAACAGTCACTGTCCCGGGTGTCCCCTTAAACTGAATAGACTTAATATACACTGTTCCAAATAGGTAGGTCAGAAATCCTGACCCTCTATAACTCAGAAAGGGCTAGAGCAAATGGGCTGTACATTTCCCCACCTATTTATTACCTGGCTGAACCTTCCCCAATGGTAGGAATATTAGCTGGATTAACTCAACTAGAAATGTAAAGGAGGTTTGTTTTTTATTGACTCTCCCTTCTCCCTCATGTTTGGCCTCATTAGTTTTGAGCTTTTATGATGTTCGCTCCATAGTTCGGCGATAATAAGACCTTTTGTGACTCTTAATCACAAACTACATCACAACTACACTATTTCACAAACACACACGCGCAAAAGTTATGTTTAAAACAATTAAGATCAAAATCACATACCAGGAATCAGCGGGATTATTTGAAAGATATATACAATACGTTATCAATATACAGTATACGGGTTGATATGAGTTAATCCTGACAAGTCAATAACTATATCACAAAGAGTAAATGATGAGTGAGCTGTGAATGAATTATGACTAAAACTTTAAACAAGACTATTCGTATATGTCCTAATCAAAGAAATAAAATAATAAAATAAACGAGAATATATAGGTAAATTGGAACTCAATATAATCATATCTCGGATGGACTCAAAGATACCATGGAAGAAAATCACAGTGAGTATATATCTAGCTATCCATATATATATATATATATATATATATATATATATATATATATATATATATATATATATATATATATATATATATATGCACAACATATATATACAAACAAACGCGCACGGACATACACACACGTACAAACATAAATACACGTATGATTTCAAGCTCCCCTCCTTTTATATCCAAGATGATATCAACAAAAATGATCAAGATAACACGGGCGAGCATAATCCGATAAAGTATAATAAATAAGCCAGGTGTGTGTGTGTGGCAGAGAGAGAGAGAGAGAGAGAGAGAGAGAGAGAGAGCGCACAGCAGCTGGTCGTCAAAACACATTTCATCCCACCCTCAGAACATCAGTACCAAATTATTAATACTCGGCAATGTGCATGGTAAACTTCTGCTCTGTTCATCTTTCCTCCTTTTCTTCTCTCTCATTCTTAGAGACCTATCACCTCCCCAACCACTCTAGCCCCCGCAACTTTAATTTAAATTTAGCCTTGTATGGGACATATGGATCAAGGAATGTATTATCATTATTATTAGTAGTAGTAGTAGTAGTAACAACAGAAGTAGTAGTAGTAGTAGTACAGCGCTTTCGTGTATATATACTGTCCTGTACTGTACTATATACAGTATATATATATATATATATATATATATATATATATATTGCCAATGCCTCTAATTGTCACTAAGTTAATATTTATGCCTCTTGTCACAAATACACTGATCTTCTATCTCTGCAGTCCAAGCAACTCCCTCCCCCTTCCCTTTCCTCCCTTTCTTTCTTTCTTTCTTTCTCCAACACAAGAACACACACACTACACATACAAATACGAGTACACACAAAAAGACTCACACACACACA
>CM064496.1:43355642-43404146 GCA_032716605.1 Paralithodes platypus | reverse complement strand
GAGAGGTAGGGTGAGGGAGAGGTAGGGTGAGGAGGAGGTAGGGTGGGATAGTTAAAGGTTAATAAAGAGGGAAGGGAGGGTTATGGGTGAGGGAGAGCTAGGGTGAGGAGGAGGTAGGGTGAGGAGGAGGTAGGGTGGGATAGTCAAGGGTTAATAAAGAGGGAAGGGAGGGTTATGGGTGAGGAGGAGGTAGGGTGAGGAGGAGGTAGGGTGGGATAGTTAAAGGTTAATACAGAGGGAAGGGAGGGTTATGGGTGAGGGAGAGGTAGGGTGAGGAGGAGGTAGGTGGGATAGTTAAAGGTTAATAAGAGGGAAGGGAGGGTTATGGGTGAGGGAGAGCTAGGGTGAGGAGGAGGTAGGGTGGGATAGTTAAAGGTTAATAAAGAGGGAAGGGAGGGTTATGGGTGAGGGAGAGCTAGGGTGAGGAGGAGGTAGGGTGGGATAGTCAAGGGTTAATAAAGAGGGAAGGGAGGGTTATTGGGTGAGGATGAGGTAGGGTGAGGAGGAGGTAGGGTGGGATAGTTAAAGGTTAATACAGAGGGAAGGGAGGGTTATGGGTGAGGGAGAGGTAGGGTGAGGAGGAGGTAGGGTGGGATAGTTAAAGGTTAATAAAGAGGGAAGGGAGGGTTATGGGTGAGGGAGAGCTAGGGTGAGGAGGAGGTAGGGTGAGGAGGAGGTAGGGTGGGATAGTCAAGGGTTAATAAAGAGGGAAGGGAGGGTTATGGGTGAGGAGGAGGTAGGGTGGGATAGTTAAAGTTTAATAAAGAGGGAAGGGAGGGTTATGGGTGAGGAGGAGGTAGGGTGGGATAGTTAAAGGTTAATAAAGAGGGATGGGAGGGTTATGGGTGAGGGAGAGCTAGGGTGAGGAGGAGGTAGGGTGAGGAGGAGGTAGGGTGAGGAGGAGGTAGGGTGAGGAGGAGGTAGGGTGAGGAGGAGGTAGGGTGGGATAGTTAAAGGTTAATAAAGAGGGAAGGGAGGGTTATGGGTGAGGGAGAGCTAGGGTGAGGAGGAGGTAGGGTGGGATAGTTAAAGGTTAATAAAGAGGGAAGGGAGGGTTATGGGTGAGGGAGAGCTAGGTGAGGAGGGTAGGGTGGGCTAGTTAAAGGTTAATAAAGAGGGAAGGGAGGGTTATGGGTGAGGGAGAGCTAGGGTGAGGAGGAGGTAGGGTGAGGAGGAGGTAGGGTGGGATAGTCAAGGGTTAATAAAGAGGGAAGGGAGGGTTATGGGTGAGGAGGAGGTAGGGTGGGATAGTTAAAGTTTAATAAAGAGGGAAGGGAGGGTTATGGGTGAGGAGGAGGTAGGGTGAGGAGGAGGTAGGGTGGGATAGTTAAAGGTTAATAAAGAGGGATGGGAGGGTTATGGGTGAGGGAGAGCTAGGGTGAGGAGGAGGTAGGGTGAGGAGGAGGTAGGGTGAGGAGGAGGTAGGGTGAGGAGGAGGTAGGGTGAGGAGGAGGTAGGGTGGGATAGTTAAAGGTTAATAAAGAGGGAAGGGAGGGTTATGGGTGAGGGAGAGCTAGGGTGAGGAGGAGGTAGGGTGGGATAGTTAAAGGTTATTAACCCTTATTTAGCGGGCTAGGTGGTCTATTTGACCGTAGCGCCCAGCGGGTTTTTTTTTAACCCTAAATAGGGTTGTTTCCATGCTCATTTTCATGCCTAAATAAGACCCAGAGCGTAAAACAAGTATCTATCCCTGAAAGGGCGTAAACAGAGCTTTCCAATGACACCCGAACCATCCTTGTACGGCCACTGGTTCTCTTGCAACGATCGTGCAACACGAGTGCAAAAACCCTGAAATAAGGTAATTTCCTTACATAATTCCCTGTGTAGCGAGTGAGAAAGGAGGGGGGAAAGTAGAATACAGTTCAGTATGTCCACGGTGGTCGTGGAGAGTGGTCATAGGGTTGCTACGCTCGTCCCACCGCTCAGCTCTCTCTCTCAGCAACATTACGTGCTGAAAATGGCACTCGACAGATGTCGCGCGCCGCCACTTAGGCCAGATTTATTTCACTCGACATATGTTGCACGCCGCCAGTTAAGGGTTAAAGAGGGAAGGAAATGGATGGATATATTTCGTTAACCACTTCAATACGACGGATACCATAACACTATCATATTAGAACAGTTCCTTCTTAAGCTGAATATAATCGTCTACTGAAAGCAAGAATAAAATAACAAATAACGTTACCCGTACTAAAAGGGTTAAGGGGAGATCCTTCACTTTTTGTCAATTTTTTTAGGTATTTATTATGTTTCTAGTTTCCTCGCTAAACCTCCATCAAGCTTAAAATGAAGCCCCCTAGACCCCCTTTCAAGATAAATTTGTACATTTTTCGGTAGAAAAATTTCCTGGCCGAAGGCCGATTCCTCTTAAATTACAGGCTCGCTATCGCTCGCCAGGAAAAAATCGAGACCTAATTGACAGGAAAGGTCTTAAAATTGACAGAAATGGGGCGAAAGTTAATAAAATCCCCAAACTAATGGGTTTAAAGATGAGGGAGAAGGTGGTCTAGAAAAGCGACTTGTCTCCCCTTAAGAGTGTACAGTCAAAGTCGCCAGTTTTTACACATTTGGAGCCTTTTAATCTTTTAAGTGTACCACCGAAATGCGCCTATTACTGTAGGTAAATAACTAAAAAAAGGATATACACGATGCAGTTTGCCATGGTTTGGAATACATAACGAAAGCGTTAATGACACGTGGCTATACACTACATTCTAAGACACTATTTCACACATAAATGTTCGAAGTTGTTCCGAACTGTATTGAATCTATTAATTACCTTATATTTAATATATACTTTTCGGGGGTTCATTTAAGGGGAGGGTTTTAGTGTGTTTCCTAGACTTTCATCATACTTGAAATTACACCCCGTTGACCCCCTTTCAAGATAAATTTGTAAATTTTTCGGTAGAAAAATGTCCCGGCCAAAGGCCGATTCCTCTTAAATTATAGGCTCGCTATCGCTCGCCAGGAAAAAAAACGACACCTAAATGGGACGAAAGGTCTTAAAAGTGACATAAATGGGGTGAAAGTTCTTAAAATCGCCAAACTAATGGGGCAAATGTTTTAAAATCTCAAAAGCAATGGGGCTTAACATGAGGGAGAAAGGGGTCAAGAAAAAAGTCCTTCATGTGGAAACCTCCCCTTAAGCTATTCGAGGAGACAGAAACTTCATTGTTTTAAAGGAGGATATGGGAGGGGGTTAGATACAAAAGAAATTGGGGGTGGGACTTAAATCAGAAGCAGTGAGGTGTATTGCACATCTTAAAATAGCGAACGATATGCACGGTCATTATGCCATGAGAAGATTTGTGTGTGGGGTTTGGGGGATCTCCAACATACATTTAACTAAAAAAAAAAAAAAAAAAAGAAAAAAAAAAAAAAAAAAAATAATAATAATAATAATAATTAATAAAGATTATAAATAAACTTTCAGAGAACGAAATTACCCCCCCCCCCCAACATATAAGTAAAACAGAATAAAAAAAAAAAAAAAAAAAAAAAACTAAACAAAAAAAAAATTATTGAAGAGAGAAAATAGTTAGATAAGGGTAATTCATAGCTCGCATAATCACGGGAGTCACAGATATATCGCAAACAGACAATAATCTAAGATAGTTGTATCATAAGGCCTTCTGAGCGGCCACTCTCTATACATTTTTGGGACAGTTTATTCCGGCTATCATTAGACGATTGTTTACTGCTTAGGAAAGAATATGTGGGAATGAAAAGGGTAAATACTATCCCAATTAACCCTCTGACTTCCATAATTATACCCTTCCTTATCTCAATACAATCGTCAACTAATAGTCAGAATAAACCAGCAATGTACGTCATAATCCTCAGGGTAAACCAGATTTACGCTAGGATAAGTTATGATTATGGTAGCCTCTGTTGGGCGAGTTATGTTATGATATGGTAGCCTCTGTTGGGCGAGTTATGTTATGATATGGTAGCCTCTGTTGGGCGAGTTATGTTATGATATGGTAGCCTCTGTTGGGCGAGTTATGTTATGATTATGGTAGCCTCTGTTGGGCGAGTTATGTTATGATATGGTAGCCTCTGTTGGGCGAGTTATGTTATGATATGGTAGCCTCTGTTGGGCGAGTTATGTTATGATATGGTAGCCTCTGTTGGGCGAGTTATGTTATGATATGGTAGCCTCTGTTGGGCGAGTTATGTTATGATATGGTAGCCTCTGTTGGGCGAGTTATGTTATGATTATGGTAGCCTCTGTTGGGCGAGTTATGTTATGATATGGTAGCCTCTGTTGGGCGAGTTATGTTATGATATGGTAGCCTCTGTTGGGCGAGTTATGTTATGATATGGTAGCCTCTGTTGGGCGAGTTATGTTATGATATGGTAGCCTCTGTTGGGCGAGTTATGTTATGATATGGTAGCCTCTGTTGGGCGAGTTATGTTATGATATGGTAGCCTCTGTTGGGCGAGTTATGTTATGATATGGTAGCCTCTGTTGGGCGAGTTATGTTATGATATGGTAGCCTCTGTTGGGCGAGTTATGTTATGATATGGTAGCCTCTGTTGGGCGAGTTATGTTATGATATGGTAGCCTCTGTTGGGCGAGTTAAGTTTTATTAGGTTTTAAGGGGGGGATGGGCCGGTTTTCTGGACCACTTTCTCCCCATGTTTAGCCCCATTAGTTTTCAGATGTTAAGATGGTTGCCCCATTAGTTAGTCGATTTTAAGACCTTTCGCCCCATTTCGTCGTCAACATTTAGACCTTTCGTGCTATTTAGGTGTCGATTTTTTCCCTGGCGAACGATAGTGAGCCTGTAATGTTGGAAGAACCGGCCTTCGGCCGGGAAATTTTTCTACCGAAAAATATACAAATTAATCTAGAAGGGAGATCTAATGGAGTTTTTTTTTTTTTTTTAATTTGATGGAGGTATCTAGGGAGGAAACTAGAAAAATAATGAATACATGCAAAAATCGCCCAAAAAGTGAACTTAACCGGCGTCACACGAGCAACTTTATATGTTACATGTATGAGAGCCTTGAATCCCCCACAAGTTGGCATAGTATTTTTATTGATTTTGCTATTTAATCTTATATTAAATTGAACTACACACGATTAAAAGTACAAAATATAGTCCTAGTGAGAGAGCAAATGGGTCAGATATTGGACTCGATTAATAGCTTCTTTTCTACAGTGACTCCGATACATCCACCGCTAAAGAGCTCGTGTGACACAGGCATTAAAGGGACCCCCTTCTCCCTAATGTTTAGCCCCACTAGTTTTGAGAATTTAAGATGTTGGTTCCATTATTTTGGGGATTTTATGACCTTTCACCCCATTTATTTGTCAATATTAGGACCCTTCGTGCCATTTAGGTGTCGATTTTTCCTGGCGAGCGATAGCGAGCCTGTAATTTTAGGAGGAATCGGCCTTCGGCCGGGACATTTTTCTACCGAAAAATGTACAAGTCTATCTTGAAGGGGGGTCTAGGGGGTGTTTTTCTAAGCTTGATGGAGGTCTAGGGAGGAAAGTAAAAATATATATGAATAAATTAATTAATAGACCATAACAGCCACTGTCCCGGGTGTCCCCTTAAACTGAATAGACTTAGTATACACTGTTCCAAATAGGTAGGTCAGAAATCCTGACCCTCTATAACTCAGAAAGGGCTAGAGCAAATGGGCTGTACATTTCCCCACCTATTTATTACCTGGCTGAACCTTCCCCAATGGTAGGAATATTAGCTGGATTAACTCAACTAGAAATGTAAAGGAGGTTTGTGTTTTATTGACTCCCCCTTCTCCCTCATGTTTGGCCTCATTAGTTTTGAGCTTTTATGATGTTCGCTCCATAGTTCGGCGATAATAAGACCTTTTGTGACTCTTAATCACAAACTACATCACAACTACACTATTTCACAAACACACACGCGCAAAATTTATGTTTAAAACAATTAAGATCAAAATCACATACCAGGAATCAGCGGGATTATTTGAAAGATATATAAAATACGTTATCAATATATACGGGTTGATATGAGTTAATCCTGACAAGTCAATAACTATATCACAAAGAGTAAATGATGAGTGAGCTGTGAATGAATGACTAAAACTTTAAACAAGACTATTCGTTTATGTCCAAATCAAAGAAATAAAATAATAAAATAAACGAGAATATATAGGTAAATTGGAACTCAATATAATCATATCTCGGATGGACTCAAAGATACCATGGAAGAAAATCACAGTGAGTATATATCTAGCTATCCATATATATATATATATATATATATATATATATATATATATATATATATATATATATATATATATATATATGCACAACATATATATACAAACAAACGCGCACGGACATACACACACGTACAAACATAAATACACGTATGATTTCAAGCTCCCCTCCCTTTATATCCAAGATGATATCAACAAAAATGATCAAGATAACACGGGCGAGCATAATCCGATAAAGTATAATAAATAAGCCAGGTGTGTGTGTGTGGCAGAGAGAGAGAGAGAGAGAGAGAGAGAGAGAGAGAGAGAGAGAGAGCGCACAGCAGCTGGTCGTCAAAACACATTTCATCCCACCCTCAGAACATCAGTACCAAATTATTAATACTCGGCAATGTGCATGGTAAACTTCTGCTCTGTTCATCTTTCCTCCTTTTCTTCTCTCTCATTCTTAGAGACCTATCACCTCCCCAACCACTCTAGCCCCCGCAACTTTAATTTAAATTTAGCCTTGTATGGGACATATGGATCAAGGAATGTATTATCATTATTATTAGTAGTAGTAGTAGTAGTAACAACAGAAGTAGTAGTAGTAGTAGTACAGCGCTTTCGTGTATATATACTGTCCTGTACTGTACTATATACAGTATATATATATATATATATATTGCCAATGCCTCTAATTGTCACTAAGTTAATATTTATGCCTCTTGTCACAAATACACTGATCTTCTATCTCTGCAGTCCAAGCAACTCCCTCCCCCTTCCCTTTCCTCCCTTTCTTTCTTTCTTTCTTTCTCCAACACAAGAACACACACACTACACATACAAATACGAGTACACACAAAAAGACTCACACACACACATATACAAACTTACATACACACACCTGGATCAATTACCTCTCTCTCTCTCTCTCTCTCTCTAAAAAACGTTCCTGTTTAACAAACCTCTTAGACTTCTTCCACGATATCCTCAACCTCTACGATGAGAGTAAAGCTGTAGATATTATATACCTTGATTTTCAAAAGGCCTTTGACAAAGTTCCCCACAAACGTTTACTGCTAAAACTAAAAGCGCATGGAATACAAGACGGTGTGTTGAAATGGATAGAAAATTGGCTCAGCAACAGAAAGCATGTAAGGCATCTAAATGGACCAATGTAAGTAGCGGGGTACCCCAGGGATCGGTACTAGGACCAATTCTCTTTCTAATTTACATCAACGACATAGATGAGGGTCTCACCTGCACAATCTCAAAATTTGCTGACGATACAAAAATTGCAAATAGCGTACTCTCAAAAGAACAAGTTGACGATATGCAACACAATCTAGATAAATTGTCATGTTGGGCCCAAATTTGGCAAATGAGTTTCAATGCGGATAAATGTAAAGTACTACATGTCGGATACCTAAATGAGAAAGCAAACTATTCGATGAATGGCACTCAGCTTAAGAATGTAAACAGAGAAACTGATCTGGGAGTAACAATATCGAGTAACCTAAAACCGAGTCAACAATGTTCAGAAGTTGTTAAGAAGGCAAACAAAATAATTGGCTTTATAGGCAGGTCATTTGAGCATAAATCCAAAGAAGTTATCCTAACCCTTTACAATTCCTTAGTCCGCCCTCTTCTGGAATACTGCGTTCAATCCTGGTGCCCTTATTACCAAAAAGATATAAACAAGCTAGAACGAGTTCAACGTAGAGTTACCAAAATTATACCTAGCCTAAAGAACAAACCATACGAAGAGCGTCTTAGAGAATTAAATCTATTTCCTTTAACCCAGCGCAGATTAAGAGGCGACTTAATTCAAGTGTTCAAAATCATCAAAGGCATCGACAATATGAACTGTAGTAAGTACTTCACTATCGACCAATCTAATTACACGCGGGGAAACGGTTGCAAAATTATTGGTAAATCTTTTAACTCGCACGAATCTAAGAATTTCTTCTTCAATCGAGTTGTCAACTTGTGGAATGGGCTTCCCCGAGACGTTATAGACTGCAGCACCGTTGATTCATTTAAATTCCGCCTAGACAAATATCTCGCATCAAACCCGCGACTGACTGCGTTTGTAAATGAATAACTTTATCCTCCCCTCAGTTACTAACCCATATGTCCCCTACTAACTCCTAGTCCTGCCACGTTAGTGGCAGGGCAGTAGTTCCCTTTCCAATGTTCCCTTACCCACTCTAAACCACTGTTTGGACACTTGATCCTCAGTGTTTTGGAGGACAAGCAACCTAGAAGGGTCACTAGATCTGTTGTTGCTTGATTTCCTTTGTACTCTCTCTCTCTCTCTCTCTCTCTCTCTCTCTCTCTGGATTTGACAGCAAAATTGGATGAAGCCCTCAACAAGATCAACGCCCTCACCAGGAAGCTGGAATCACTCCAAGAGTTTGTAACACTCAACGTTGGAGTATCACTAACTCAAATTGTTTCAACTCCAGCATCCACCACCGCCCCAACGTCATCTGCCAACAATCCAACACCTGCAGTAGACACTGCAGCAGATGCTTCTGATGAACCTGAGCCGACATCAAACCAGGACAGCCGCCCTGTTCACCTTAGTCTCTCCCCCACTCCTCGTGCAAGAAGCCTGCTAGCACGAACAGTACCAACCCCTCGCCCCCGTTCTAACCACTCCTCTCCCCGACCTGTACGTAGAGTCCCGCCACCACAGGTTTCCGGATTTACACCAGTGAGGAATGGTGCACGGCCAACGCAGAAAAGGTCTCATCTACCAGTCACAATGTCCAACAGATTTGAGATATTGGTAGAGATGGAAGACGAACCAGAAGAGACCAGGCTCGTGGGGGATTCCATCCTACGAGGACAGGTCGAAGAGTTCTGCGACAGAGTCCCAAATCAACGAAAAAGATTTTGCATCCCAGGAGCTGGACTGGACGACATTGTGGAAGCCTTCGAAGATACCACAAAGGATGCAAATGAAAATACCCTTTTTGTCATCCATGCTGGTTCAAATGACGTCATGAGCACCAGATCCGAAGAGTTGATGGAGAAATATCGCAAGATGATCCAGCACTACAAAAACAAGTCAAGGAATATCATCATCTCAGGCATTCTCCCCAAGATCGACGCACCTGACAAATTCTACGACAAGGCTTTCAGCACAAATAGCCGACTAAAACATTTGTGTCTGAGGGAAGAAGTTGAATTCATCAACCTCTGGGACAACTTCTACAACCAGCCTACTCTGTTCCGCAAGGATGGCACTCATCTAAACCCTGTGGGTTCAGCACGCATGGGTCGTCTCCTACACGAAGCAGTCCGCAGCCATGGATCAAAAAACGCCATCCGAGAAGAAGCAGCAGTGACATAAATCATCCAACGCCAAGAAAAAAACAGAGGCAACCGAGGACCACCAGCGATAAGGACCGAAGACAGCGAGGACCGAGGACAGCCATGAACATAAATGTAGATCCGACAAGAACCAAAAATATTATTAAAGAGCGTTCCGTGAGTTCTAAAATAACAAATTTAAAGGTTTTCTATGCAAACGCTCGTAGCATACGCAATAAATTTTCAGATTTAGAGGAGCTAGTGTTTACAGAAAATTATGATGTGATTGGCATAACAGAATCTTGGCTCAATACAGAAGATAGAGACTTTTTAGCAGAGTATTCACTTCCCGGTTATGTAATGTTTGAGAAAAGCCGAATAAATCGAAATGGAGGTGGCGTTTTACTTTATATCAAAGAAAGTCTTAACCCTACCCTCTTGTCAAAACCTCAAATTGTGAACGTCGACGCATCTTTTGTGCTAATAAAGAATAATAAAGGTACCAAAATAATACTTGCATTAATATACAGACCTCCAGCTCAATCAGTGCAAACTGACCGAGAAATTTACGAACAAATTGCAGATGTAAGTAACTCACAAGATACCGTAATTTTTGGTGACTTTAATTTACCTGTGACCAAGTGGGGCGATACTCTTACTTCACACTCCGGACATGACTTGTATACGAACTTGCAAGAGAGTTCGCTTTATCAATTTGTTGGAACGCCGACCCGTGGTAATAACGTTCTTGACATTGTACTTGCAACAAAAGAAGAATTAATAGAGAATTTGAATGTTGGTGATGAATTCAGTAACAGCGACCATCGTACGATAACTTTCACTTTAAAGTTTACTAGTAACGAACCAAATAGTAGCATCGAAAAAGTCCCTAATTTCAAGAAAGCAAACTTCCATAAACTTAGAGCTATGTTTAAAGAAACTGACTGGAGCTTTTTAATTCACAATAACGACATAAATACATCTTGGAAGTTATTCGAAGCCACTTACCTAAAAGCAGTGCAAGACTGCATACCATCAAAAACTCGGCGTCCAGGCCATAATAATAAGCCCAAATGGTGGAATAAAGATATTTCAAACTGCCTACTTGCTAAAAAATGTGCTAATGATAGATTAAAATCCTCACAAAATGACGAAGAACGGCTGAAATTTGTAGAGCTACGACGCAAAGCCAAAAAGTTAATTAAGCAAAGTAAAAAGACCTTAGAGTTACATATTGCGAATCAAAGTAAAACAAACCCGAAAGAATTCTATAGTTATATCAGAAAGAAAAAAGTTGTTACTTCAACTGTTGGACCGTTAGTCGATGAAAATGGAGAATACACCAAAGACGAAGAACAAATGAGTAATGCCCTCAATACCTTCTTTGCATCAGTTTTTACAACAGAAGACCTCAGTGATATCCCTACACCATCGCCGATTCAGATTGATAATTCAGATGTTCTAAGCAATATCACCGTTACAGAGAGAGAAGTATTGAATTGTTTAGATAAACTCAAGGTAAATAAAACGCCTGGACCTGATACAATCTCGCCTAGAGTTCTAAAGGAAGCTAAGGATGAGCTCTCTAAACCACTGACATTACTATTCAATAAATCCTTGCAGTCTGGAACTATGCCCGATCAGTGGAAGCTAGCCAACGTAACACCGATATTAAAAAAAGGCAGCAAATCCCTACCCCGTAACTATCGTCCAATTAGCTTAACCTCAGTTGTATGTAAAATGCTAGAAACGGTCATACGAGACAGACTCGTAAATCACTTAGAGGAAAATAACATACTTAAAGATACTCAACACGGCTTTCGTAAAAAACGTTCCTGTTTAACAAACCTCTTAGACTTCTTCCACGATATCCTCAACCTCTACGATGAGAGTAAAGCTGTAGATATTATATACCTTGATTTTCAAAAGGCCTTTGACAAAGTTCCCCACAAACGTTTACTGCTAAAACTAAAAGCGCATGGAATACAAGACGGTGTGTTGAAATGGATAGAAAATTGGCTCAGCGACAGAAAGCAAAGAGTAGTCATAAACGGTAAGGCATCAAAATGGACCAATGTAAGTAGCGGGGTACCCCAGGGATCGGTACTAGGACCAATTCTCTTTCTAATTTACATCAACGACATAGATGAGGGTCTCACCTGTACAATCTCAAAATTTGCTGACGATACAAAAATTGCAAATAGCGTACTCTCAAAAGAACAAGTTGACGATATGCAACACAATCTAGATAAATTGTCATGTTGGGCCCAAATTTGGCAAATGAGTTTCAATGCGGATAAATGTAAAGTACTACATATCGGATACCTAAATGAGAAAGCAAACTATTCGATGAATGGCACTCAGCTTAAGAATGTAAACAGAGAAACCGATCTGGGAGTAACAATATCGAGTAACCTAAAACCGAGTCAACAATGTTCAGAAGTTGTTAAGAAGGCAAACAAAATAATTGGCTTTATAGGCAGGTCATTTGAGCATAAATCCAAAGAAGTTATCCTAACCCTTTACAATTCATTAGTCCGCCCTCTTCTGGAATACTGCGTTCAATCCTGGTGCCCTTATTACCAAAAAGATATAAACAAGCTAGAACGAGTTCAACGTAGAGTTACCAAAATGATACCTAGCCTAAAGAACAAACCATACGAAGAGCGTCTTAGAGAATTAAATCTATTTCCTTTAACCCAGCGCAGATTAAGAGGTGACTTAATTCAAGTGTTCAAAATCATCAAAGGCATCGACAATATGAACTGTAGTAAGTACTTCACTATCGACCAATCTAATTACACGCGGGGAAACGGTTGCAAAATTATTGGTAAATCTTTTAACTCACACGAATCTAAGAATTTCTTCTTCAATCGAGTTGTCAACTTGTGGAATGGGCTTCCCCGAAACGTTATAGACTGCATCACCGTTGATTCATTTAAACTCCGCCTAGACAAATATCTCGCATCAAACCCGCGACTGACTGCGTTTGTAAATGAATAACTTTATTTTATCCCCCCCTCAGTTACTAACCCATCTGTCCCCTACTAACTTCCTAATCCTGCCACGGACATTAGTTCCAGGGCAGTATTTCCCTTTCTAATGTTCCCTTACCCACTCTAAACCACTGTTTGGACACTTGATCCTCAGTGTTTTGGAGGACAAGCAACCTAGAAGGGTCACTAGATCTGTTGTTGCTTGATTTCCTTTGTACTCCTTTGTACTCCTTTGTACTCTCTCTCTCTCTCTCTCTCTCTCTTCTCTCTCTCTCTCTCTCTCTCTCTCTCTCTCTCTCTCTCTCTCTCTCTCTCTCTCTCTCTCTCTCTCTCTCTCCCCCCCCCCCCCTGTTAACGCCTGACGGTCCGGATATGGTTCACTCTCTTACTGGCCGCAGTGAATTGGGGGAGCTCCCTTCCCTTATGTGTGTTAGAGAGAGAGAGAGAGAGAGAGAGAGAGAGAGAGAGAGAGAGAGAGAGAGAGAGAGAGAGAGAGAGAGAGAGAGAGAGAGAGAGAGAGAGAGACTGTGTATGTGTGTGTATGTGTGAGCTAGAGAGCTTATATAGTCGGCAAATCAATATAGGATCAATCTATAATATCAATATGGAACCCATCCACTCATTAGCTATACCATGTTCTCTCAAAAAGATAATAGCATCACCATGAAAGACTAACTGAGGGAAGACATGCTGGACAATGGGATTCCCAGGCCCAAACACACACACACACACAAATTGATAATATATAAATCAATAATATAACTAAATAAATATATACTGTAGGTAATGTTGAGCCCTACCCAAAGATCAACCAAATATATTAGCGATAAACTAATATGTATATATTGTAGGAACATAAAATATGAATAATAACAATAATAATACAATAAAGACTATATATATTATAAATGATAAAACAGTAATATAATCGGATGAATAGACCCTGAAAAAATATATGATACTTAATGGAAATTGCAGATTCAAGCTTCATTTGAAGCCACACATCACCTACCTTGATTTTTATACTGATATATCTTTAGCGTAAATACGTTTTAACCCATTGAGGATCATTAGACGATTTGTTAAAGCTTAGGAGGGATCTGTGGGAATTGAAAGGGTAAAGACTATCTCAATTAACTCTTTGACTTCCATATGCCCTTCCTAATCTGAATAAAATCGTCTAATAGTAGCCATAACATAAACCAGAAATGCGTCATCGTATCTTGAAAGAGTTAATATACTTTAAGATATAATTCCATATTATCCTTTAGTATTTACATAACGATATAGCCTACATTATAGAAACATCACCGGAGAAATAAGAGGGATGCAGCATATACAGTATGTATCATAAATATAGCCAATATTAATTTAGGGATATACAGTGAGTGTAACGCACAGTTATCCACAAATCTTGACTTTTAATTACATTATTATGTTTCTTTCAATTGTGAGAGTATAACCCTTGAGATTGTTTTATGGATGAACTGTAGTTTGCTATACAATCATTATGATAAAATAGGATTTGTGAGTTAATGGGTGTCAATTTGGATTTATCTGCCGTATATTCAGAATAGTCAATCTAGCTATGTCCCCCACAGAAAACGAACATTAATAAAAATAAAATAAAATAAATAATCACATACTAAATAAAGATGCGCAACCAAAACCACATTATCAAATTGTTATCAAAATGCAAACTAATCTAAATCAGTGAAAGATAAACTAAAATTGTACTGCATCTCTTTAAAGACGGCGTCTCAGGGGCAATATTAACCCTTCGAGGATCATGCCGTGTTTTGATACTTTCTTCTGGCTACCATTAGATGATTTTATACAGATTAGGAAGGATCTGTGGGAATTAAAAGTGTAAAGACTATCTCAATTAACACTCTAACTTCCATATACCCCTCGTAATCTGAATAAAATTGTCTAATAATAGCCAGCAAACAAATGCGTAATCGGATCTTGAAAGGGTTAAATTGGGAGTTATGCGAGAGATTTGAGCGGTGCAGGAAACAGTGTAAACAAACAAATAAATAACGATCTTACTTAGCTTATATATTATCGATTATGTTTGTCTCTATCGTAGCTAATAGTCTCGCATGGTCCTGATAACCAAAATAATCAATAACACCAAACCCCTGAGAGACTACATAATAATATTTCGTAGTGAATACCTCTATCAATTAAAAGGCGCGGACTATCTCATTTTAATCCTTTGAGCTACCACAGATTCTTCCTAAGCTGCATAAAAGTGTCTAATAGTGTCCAGCATATAGATAAAAAGGCCGTCCCCGGTACTAAAGTGGTTAAAAGTATTCGTGTAGCACAAATGTAATACTCCCTATTAACCCCTTCACAATGACGGGGATATTATGATCTTAGCTTGGATATCACTACACAGATGTACTCGGATTAAGGGGATATATATAGATATATATATATATATATATATATATATATATATATATATATATATATTATATATATACTGTATATATATATATATATATATATATATATATATATACTGTATATATATATTTTTTTTTTCTGATTAACTATTCGTAGTTTCCTCCCAAGATCTCCTTTCAAGATTTAGAAAATGTCCCCAAGACCCTTCTTCGACATAAATTTGTAAATTTGTTGGTAGAAAAATGTACCAGCCGAAGGCCAATTCCTCCTAATTTACAGGCTCGCGATAAAAAATCGACACCTAAATGGCACAAAAGGTCTTAAAATGGCCATACTGATGGGGCTAAACATGAGGGAGAAGGGGGTCCAGAAAACCAAACCTTTAGAAACCAAAGGTGTGCAAACTATCCCAATTAACTAATTTGATTTCCACAGGACCTTTTGAAACTGAATATAGTCGCCTCATGGTAGCCAGTATAAAGGGAAGGCGTCATTCTGAAACCAAACACATTACTACTGTTGCTTTAGTATACCATATTTGTCTGTCGCTGTAGAATTTGAGTTATTAGCATGTTTCTTTATCTATGTGGAGTTGGTTCAAATTCATGCTTTATCTGCGCGTATTCTTGCACATTATCTCCGGACCTCCCGCAAATATAATGTGGTGATCATTGTATTATGTATGTGCCAATGTTGGATCTGGTCATTGAATGTAATCATTTGCATTAAACAGGATATCAATACATTATGTTGCCATGCTTTGTACATTGCATTGCCAGCTTATGTATAAGGAAGTATATCCTCTTTACAATTGAAACAAAAGCATGCACTATTACCGGTATTATATAAGTATGTTGTGTGTACAGTGTAAGCATCACTTATATCAATTATTGTATATTAATAATTATATACACAGACATACAATTTATACAGATCTATAACGACTAAATAACTGAATATGTCGGCTGTTTGCGTCATAGTTTATATTATGAAGATTATTACTACTATTGTTATTATAATTTGTTTATTATTAGTATTATTATTCGTAGTAGTAGTAGCTAAATTATTATTTTTATTATTTTTATTATTATTATTATTATTATTATTATTAATATTAGTAGTATTAAATAAATATGTATCCATTATAATATATCTTATTTATGTTATCAACAAATGTACCGTCTTTAATCATTTTCGTAGCGGCAGTGTGGGTTTACAGTATGTTTGGCGATACTTCAATGTTATGTAGGCTGACATTAGACAACTTTAATCAGCTTATGACGAACCTATAGTGATCCTAGCAGACCAGCTATCTAAGTTTACCGTCAGACTCCTGAGGGATCGTCCTAGGCTGAATAAAGTCTCACCTCATGCTAATTACAATATTACGCAGAACACCGTCCGTCGTAATGAAGTGGCAACGAACGCTACCTACAATCACTTCTCAGATAATACATTATAAATAATAACTTGTGAATTAACCCTTTCAGTACCGGTGAGGGTTTTTCAGATATATTTAAACGATGTTATTAAGATTAGGATGGACATGAGGTAGCTATAAAAGGATTAATTGTGATAGTCTGTAGCCTTTTAAGGGGAGATATCCACCTGGAGGATTTTTTTCTGAAACTCTTTCTCCCTCATGTTTAGCCCCATTGCTTGTGAGATTTAAAGACGCTTGCCCCATTAGTTAGGCGATTTTAAGAACCCTCGCCCCATTTCTTTCAATTTTAAGACCATTCGTGCCATTTAGGTGTCGATTTTTTCCTGGCGAGCGAAAGCGAGCCTGTAATTTAGGGGGAACCGGCCTTTGGCCGGGAAATTTTTCTACCAAAAAATGTACAAATTTATCTTGAAAGGGGGTCAAGGGGGAGTAATTTTAAGCTTGATGGAAGTCTAGGGAATCAACTAAAAACCTCCCCTTAATGCGTAGAAATCCTGCCTAAACTGAATAAAATCGTCTAATGGTTGCCAGAATATAATGGCAAGGACGTCACCGGTACTGAATGGATTATCGTTATATTCAATTCAAGTCTAGTTGTTGATGCGGATATAATTATGTTCTTGGTCGAAAATGGCGGGAAAAAAAATAAAGTTCTACAGTAACTGTATACAACCATAATATAGAATCACTATATTAATCACAAAAGCAAACTACACAGCCTTAAGGGGGGTGACCTGTTTTGGTTCTGTCCTTTTATATCTTTCTCTGGCTTGTATCCATTTGGCCCCATTCAGCCTACTGTTTAAGACGTGTATCCCCATCCAGATGTCAATTTCAGCATATTTTTTATTTTTGTTAGACAGCAGGCTAAATTTGTAAATTTTTCGATAGAAAAATTTCTCCGGCGAAGCCGGATTTCTTCATATTATGCTGGCTCGCTATCGCTCGCCAGGAAGAAATCGACACCTAGATGGGGATAAACGTCTTAAAATAGTTGGCTGAATGGGGCCGAATGGATACAAGCCAGAGAAAGAGAGAAAAGGACAGAAATAACAAAAAGCAGGTCACCCCCAGTATATATATATATATATATATACACGTGTGTGTGTGTGTGTGTGTGTGTGTGTGTGTAACGGCTGAAATATAATATAATATAGATACACATTGAGTTTGTATCCTTGGAGAAGAATACAGCACGGTAATTAATGTAATGTGAGGGCATCATTTATATGCGTGATGTGAATAATTGTTTGTGATATGTTCAGCTTATACAAATGATACCGGAGCATTGCATTAACTCATGTTTAAACTTTACACAATGCAAATGGGTTTGTAATTTACGTATGTATAATATAACGTTATGTGAGTGTCATGAAGTTATATACAGTGATAGGGGACAGGTAAATAGAGTCATTAGTAAGGTGTGTGGGGGAGAGGCTACTTGAGTTATAATTACTGTGTGTGTGTGTGTGTGTGTGTGTGTGTGTGTGTGTGTGTGTGTGTGTGTGTGTGTGTGTGTCATGAAGTTATATACAGTGATAGGGGACAGGTAAATAGAGTCATTAGTAAGGTGTGTGGGGGGGGAGGCTACTTGAGTTATAATTACTGTGTGTGTGTGTGTGTGTGTGTGTGTGTGTGTGTGTGTGTTACAGTGATAGGGGACAGGTATATAGAGTCATTAGTAAGGTGTGGGTGGAGAGACTACCTTAGTTATAATTACTCTGTGTGTGTGTGTGTGTGTTTTACAGTGATAGGGGACAGGTATATAGTCATTAGTAGGTTGTGTTTTTTATCTGTGTTTATTTTTTGTTTTATGTTGTTTTTGTGTTTTCCCTGTTCTTGCTCTGTCTTGAGTCGGCTACCCCCAAATTGGGGATTGGGCCTGAGCATATAGATAGATAGATAGATAGATAGTAGGGTGTGCGGGGGAGAGGCTACCTGAGTTATAATTACCGTGTGTGTGTGTGTTTAAGAAAATATGAAATCAATATTGTTCAATATCAATATGTACATGTATTTGCGTTCACTATTTTATTATATATACAGTATATATATCTATATATATATATATATATATATATATATAGTGTATATATATATATATATATATATATATATATATATATATATACAGTATATACAGTATATATATACTAATAATAATAATTTTGTATATATGCATTGCAGAAGTGAATATAACGTGTAAATAAATAAGTTAGTATGTTTACAGTATTTTGTAGGTGAATGTGAAAGTATGTGTATACAGCATCTATTTGTAACTTTGTAAATATGCTTATGTTGCTTAGAGGATGTTAACTTAGTGTTGATGTCAATACTGTAATAGGCAGCTTGGTTGTTCAGGCGATAACAGTATATTTAAATGCTTACTTTAAATATGTTTGTTCATAATTTGTCATACCCTTTTTTATATAGCTGGTTTATATGTTTGTCCTTATCTTCGTAGTAAATATATTCAGTGTATGTTAAATATCAGCATAGTTTATATTATCATTAGTAATATTATTGTTATTATTTTCATATAAATTATTATTTTTACCATTATTAATGCTATTATTCATATTGCATGTGTATGCTACTTATAATTTCCATGTCGTACCAAAAATAGCATAATTCACATTATAATAATTATATGCTAGTAGTATTATATGCATAATTGTCAGTGCATTATTTGATCATAAATTTCATAAGAATTATTATTTACCCGTACATTATTTATATTGCCAAAGTCAACACTGCTTCTTTTATTTGCTCAAAACATTAATATTCTAATATTTATCATACTGTTCACAATATAATTATATGCAAAATATATATTATTTACAAATATATGAGCTGATTTAGGAACTCGTTTAATAAGTTATTTTCCTATATGTAATTTTCATTAATATTACTATTTCTTTATAAATATAATTATTATATATGGAGTATTATTAATATTATAATTATTTTTCATAATTATCATAAAGCTTTCTCAACATCATTTTATTGTCGTTGATTATTTGTATAATTATTCGTATTATTATTATTATAAATATATCATTAGTTTCTTAAATCATTAATATATTTGCTTAAGAATGTTTATATATATCTTATTATTATGTTTAGTATATTATTGCAGTGCAACGATTAACAAATACAAGATTCAATTATATAAATTATAAAACATTTATATGTTATCTCCGCCATGTTTAATTAAATACAGAACACTAATTACCCAAAAGACAAGAGTCATCACCATCGTCATAAATTACTTTAAAACGAAGATTAAATACTATTGTAATTATATATCAGTGCATATAATATCAATACTAGTAATTAGTATAATAGACATTATGGCATTAAGAATATTATGAGTTTGGGTTGCCAGGATTTGTGTATTATTATTGAGATATAATAAGAACTATATTTAATATATAAGTTAATATTAAAGTGGCAAGATTGTTTACTTTTATCATAATTATTATTAGTATATTTATTATTATTAGCATTGTGACTGCGTAGTAACAATAAGACCAATGTGGGTGGGTAATAAAGTCACTATCAACAACAAAGGCGACCGCTGTACAATCTCTTAGGACACACTGGAGTCATATCACTGATTTATATACCACAGAACACCCACAAGCTCCTTCATATTTGATAATAATTTACACTGCAATATATAATTTAGTGAATAATGCATCGATATAGAGTTACTCGGTATTTAATATGGGAGGATATATGCTTGGTTACTCAGTACTCAAGGTTAGATATTAATGATCGAAGGATAAATTATTAGTTACTCAGTATTTAAGAAGGGGGAGTATTGAATAATTGCATGTTATTGAAGGACAAAAGGGTTAACTAGTATTTTGTTTACTGGAAAACAAACCTTAAATATTAGGATAATGATAGAAGGTATAAATAGAATAGTTTAATGATGATGGTAGTATTTACAGGCATGACTATACAGAATAATGGTTGGTGACTGTAGCGAAGGTGTGGCGGCGCCCCTAGGAGGTACGGGCGCTGTAGGCATCCTCACCGGGGGAGCGACGTGGGCGGCTGCGGGTGGAATGGGTGGAAGGGCGTCAGTAACCGGGTGAAGGGCTCGGGGTTGAGGGCGGAGAGAGGCAGGGGCGGGAGATGATGGGCGGGTGGGCGTGGAGGGGGTGATCTGTCCCGCCCCATGATAGCATCTATGGTGAAGGCTGGGCGGGGCTGTGGGCGTGTGAGGGGCGGCGAGGGCGGTGTGACCATCATTGGTTTAACAGGTGTGGGCGCTAACACACCAGTCATGGGTGGCATGGGAGCGGCAGAGTGGGCGGCTCTCAGGTGACGGATAATGTCTACTTGGTGGATGAGTCCGGGGTGGGCGGCATGATGTGCGGGGTGCAGGTATGGATGATGGGCGTATGGTTGGTGTCTGGGTTGCAGGAAGGCTGGATGTGGGGCTATGAAGGGGGACTGCTGATGGTGGTGGTGGTGGTGGAAGGGGTCTAGCGCTCCTCCTGCTAACAGCGAGAATACGTGTGGATCACTGAAGAAGTCTGGTGGTGGTGTTCTCTTGTACCTTTTACGGCGCCTTAGGAAGGATCCGTTATCAAACATGTCTATGGCTCCAGGGTCCAGGGTCCAGTAGTTACCCTTGCCGGGGTTCCCAGGCTCACGTGGCACCTTCACAAAACAGTCGTTGAGGCTCAGGTTGTGCCTGATGGAGTTCTGCCAAGCGGGGAACTTGTCCTTGTAATACGGGAACCGAGTCATGATAAAATCGCAGATCTCACTCAGAGTTACTCGCTTCTTCTCAGTCTGAAGGATGGACATAGTGATGAGGGCAATGTATGAGTACGGCGGCTTCACCAGGCCTCCGCTACTGTCGCCGCCGCTACCGTCTTCCGCGGCGCCGTCAGTCACAACACCGCCGGCAACCACAACACCGTCATCGCCTTCGTCGTCAGTGTGTAGTGGTGGTGAAGCGTCCAGTCTGGGAGATGACAGGTTGACTCTGGGGTGTGACAGATCGAGGCGGGGGGTTGAAACGTCCAAATGAGGGGATGTGAAGTCGACTCTCTGGGGTGGAGAGTCGAACTTTGGATGGGGTGATAGGTCGAGTCTCGGGGGTGAGCACTGACCAGTCGCCATAATGTCCGCTTCACACACGGGCATCTCACCAACACTCACAGCACTATAGCACTTCTTCCCTCTCGCTCTTAAACTGTCTTCTCTCGCTCTCTCTATACCTGTCCTCCTTGGTAGCAGCAGCAGAGCGCTCAACCCACACCCAACAGTGGCTGGCTAAATAATGATGACAAATGTGGCGGACAAGACCATTTTTACACCCGCGTCCATACGAAGCCCTTCCCACCTCCTCGCCAGCCAATCCTGACGCTCCATTAGCCTACCCATCCCGCCCCACTCAACTCCACAACCAATTCGAGTTCAGCGGCACAAACCAAGACTCCACCCACCGATCAGAAGCGCCAATCAACGGGCCTTCGAGTTTGTAAACGCTCCACCCCTGTCGCTAGTGGGAGGGGCACCGTGGCGTGATTAGATTTGGTCCCATCTGTTGTTTGCAGACAGAGCGCCTCCATTTATCCATGAATTATTTGGTGGCGAAATGGAGCGAATCACTTTGAGGGAATGAATAAAGCCATTATCCCATCCCTCCTCCCTCCTTACCCCCCTCCTCCCACCTCCCTACTTCCTCCCTCCCTCCTTACTTACTAACTTCTTTATTTTTTTTATATCTTCCTTGCCTACTCTCCCTGTCTCCTTTTTTCCCCACTAACTTCTCTCTCTCTCTCTCTCTCTCTCTCTCAATTTTTGTATCAACTTAATATCTTTCTCATTTACATATATTTGTCTAATTTCTCCACTGACTTCTTAAAATACGTGCACTCATTTTAAAACGTCCGTGCTTTCTGGTAAATAATCCCTTCTTCGTCTCTTCCTTAGTTCATTAGTTATGTAGACAAATTCTATAACATACTCATAATAAGCAAATTCATAACATGTTCAATTGGAATAATTCAATAGCCGAGTCATACAATGTCGAAATTCATAGAAGGTATGTAAAAAGTGTCGCTCGGAATCACCTCATATACTGTACAATTGAAATCACACAATGCTAACTTTCATATAAGTCAATAAATGTATACAAGAATGTCGAACCGAATAATGTGTCATATTGAAAATCGCTGTTATTCAGACGATGGCATACAATCGGGTAGCATATTTACAAGATCGAGCTACGGACAGATGCATACACAACTGGAATCTATCAATAGAATTTTAATATACGTAAACCACATTAAACGCCCACATACATTCAGATAGGATTCACGCAAATAGACACGAATATCAGAACACACACACACATATATATATATATATATATATATATATATATATATATATACATTATATATATATATATATATATATATATATATATATATATATATATATATATACAGCATATATACGCACACACACGCGCGCACGAATCCAATAACTAGCCTTAACGCATCCAAATTAACAAGCATCCAAGTATCACACTAACATATCCAGATATTGCACGTACACACAAGCTCAACAACGAAGATCCATGTAACACTAACATCCAGATATCACAGACAAACACATTCACCAGATAACCTGCACACAAATACTATACACGCAAGTATATACACAGTATATACATACTGTATATATATATATATACTGTATATATATACTGTATATCATGCCATTAGAGACGCAAATACAGGTTCATATTTGTATCACACACAGCCACACACACAAACACACACATATTCAGCAACTAGTGTTTTCGCAAACAAATACACGAATATACATGCAACATACACACACACATTCAATCATCCAGGTATCACACACATACAGACACACATCCAGGTATCACACACACACACACACACACACACACAATAAGCCCAAACAAGTGAGCACCCTCGGATCACAAAGAGCCAATAAAAGAAAACGGAGTGAGAGCCGAACTGACGGTGAGCACGTGGGTCCTGAAGTGGTTTAGTGGTCCTCTGCTGCCTCTATCGTATTATAAGCCTTCTAGCGCATTATAATCACCCTTTTATACACCCAATAATGATCATAACTCGAATAACAAGATCAATATGGTGCTTGGTGTGTTTAAATGGTTCCACAACAATAAGGTGTTCCATGAATTATGACCTATTGTATTATACGGATATTATCGAAGTATTAATACGACTAAATGAGTATAATTATATAGGAAAACGAAATACATTCTTAACACTTTTAGCCCTTCTCAAATAAAATTATAGCGCTACGAACATGGTGACACGGGATTACGTACAGGTCAAAGATTAATCACAAATATAACTATAGGTAGCACCAACGAACTTGACAATCATTTTCATCCCTTAACTTCTCATTATTCAAAAGGGCCTAGAGCAAACTGGCTGTAAATATCCACACCTATTTCCTGGTGGGCTTTTCCCAAATGATAGAAATGTCAGCTCGATTGCTTTAATTAATTTTGAGTTATGAGAAGTTAAGGGGTCAAAATTCTTGTCAAGTTCGTTGGCGCTATACCTACAGTAATATACTTGATGTACAGTTCGTTGGCGCTATACCTACAGTAATATACTTGATGTACAGTTCGTTGGCGCTATACCTACAGTAATATACTTGATGTACAGTTCGTTGGCGCTATACCTACAGTAATATACTTGATGTACAGTTCGTTGGCGCTATACCTACAGTAATATACTTGATGTACAGTTCGCGATACGTTGCACAATGTTCTTATGCATTCATGTTCAAATTCATGTTACTTCGTAGATTTACTGATTCTTAATAATTTGAATATGAAAACAGATTGATAAGCTGATTTTAGTTTTCTGTAATTAAAGAAAACCACCAATACAGTCGTTGCTATAGCTCTTTAAAGTATAAGTTGAACGAAATCGCAAAACAAAAAATAAATAAACAAAAATAATAATAATAATAATTTGAGTTAACTGGTGGAGCGATATTTGAGAATTTTAAGAGCCCTTATCCTCCCCTCTTTGCCCAATAGTTTTCTCATCAAACACACTATTTTTGGGCCGTCACCTCCCATATTAAGTAGCGGGTACTTCTCTAGACGGAGCAAATACCCTTCTCAAGTTACTTGAGTAATTAATTCTCTAATATATATATATATATATATATATATATATATATATATATATATATATATATACACAATGTATATACTGTATATTTGCGTGAGTGTGTAGGAAATTTAGCTTTGCCGTCATCAACAATCTTGACATGTATAATTTGAATATGGCAGGAATTATAAGTAGGTCTACACCATACCTCGTAATACGCAACGTTTACTTTTAATCTATACAAGTTTATGAGAGGGCAACACATCGCTTTATGAGAGGGCAACACATCGCTTTTGTATATGTAGAAAGACCACAACAAAGCTATATAATAAAGACCACAACAAAGCTATATAATAAAGACCACAACAAAGCTATATAAAGACCACAACAAAGCTATATAGAAAGACCACAACAAAGCTATATAATAAAGACCACAACAAAGCTATATAATAAAGACCACAACAAAGCTATATAATAAAGACCACAACAAAGCTATATAATAAAGACCACAACAAAGCTATATAATAAAGACAATGATGGTGCAGGGATACATTTCATTAAAACACCATAATATGTGCGCAAATCACTGTAATGTTCTAAATATTATTATAGAAACATATCATTTGTATTAATAACCGATTTTTGGATATTTGTATCCATAATTATTATGTATGTATGGGAGAAAGTGCCCATGTTGTGGTAAGATTATTTAAGGAGAGGTTTTTAGTTTGTTCCCTAGACCTCCATCAATCTTAAAATTACACCCCCTCGAGTCCCTTTCAAGATAAATTTGTACATTTTTCGGTAGAAAAATGTCCCGGCCGAAGGCCGGTTCCCCTTAAATTACAGGCTCGCTATCGCTCGCCAGGATAAAATAGACACCTGAATTGCACGAAAGGTCTTAATATGGGGTGAAAGTTCTTAAAATCGCTAAACTAATGGGGCAAACGTTTTATAATATCAAAAGCAATGGGGCTAAACATGAGGGAGAAAGAGGTTCAGAAAAAAGTTCTCCAGGTGGAAATCTCCCCTTAACCTATGGGAACCTTCATTTTCTACAGTTGATTATGTTGTTGTTGTTGTTGTTGTTGTTGTTGTTGTTGTTGTTCCCCAAGCTGCCTGGCCGAACAGCCCCAAGGCTCCGAGCAAAGCCAAGGCCATAACCGAGCGCCCCCACAGAACCCTCCCTGCCGACCACAATAAAGCCTGGGTGACCGAAGCCACTCCATGGCGGGGAGCTGAGGAGGGTGCGGAAACGCCCGGGAAACCAAAGCCCCACCCAGGGCCCTGTACCCCTCAGCAATTATGAAGAGAAAGTTGAGGGGCAAAGGAAAAATGTGACGCTTTGACTTCCAATCTTGGTAAATTTGGAGGTCAATCCACGGAAGAGACGCCGTCACTTGAGATCTAGAAAATATATAAGTAAAAGGAACAGTCAGAGTAAGCTATGGGTATGGCAGAGATCGCTCAGTTCTCACTCTGATAGACCAGCCCATCACCACATGACTAGAACCCAATCCTCTCAGCATCAGCTAGGAAAGGCCCTAGAAAGCCGCCTTTGATTACGTAAAGCATACCGCTGTTACGATTATTAATAACAATTATACCAACTTAAGAATTATAGCTGATTCTCTCTCTCTCTCACTCATTTATGCAGTTTGGACGAGTTTGCATGCACACTGTTTTTATGCGTGTGTGTGTGTGTGTGTGTGTGTGTGTGTGTGTGTGTGTGTGTGTGTGTGTGTGTGTGTGTGTATATATGTATGTTTAACTACTACATACATACATAGGCGGATCCCAGTAAGTATGTGCGTTTGTGTGTGATGGGTGTGTATTTGAGTGCGATCGTGTGTGTAAATGTGTGCGAGCGTGTGTGAACGACAGCTGCCTCTCACACACACACACACACACACACACACACACACACACACACACACACACACTTTAAATAGCTCATATTAATTTACATATTACTATTTAATAATAATACTTCCACATTATCATAAACACTCATATCTTAATACGCTAAATATAATTTACGAAACTATTTGGTAGATTAAGAATCTCTCTCTCTTTCGCACACACAAGCCCTTCCTCTCTCACACACACGCGCACATATAAGAATAAGCTCCCCCCCCCTCTCTCTCTCTCTTACACACGCACACACACAGATCCTTCTCTCTCTCTTACACACGCACACACACAGATCCTTCTCTCTCTCTCTTACACACGCACACACAGATCCTTCTCTCTCTCTCTCTCTTACACACGCACACACACAGATCCTTCTCTCTCCCTCTCTCTCTCTTACACACGCACACACAGATCCTTATCTCTCTCTCTCTCTCATACACACGCACACACACAGATCCTTCTCTCTCTCTCTCTCTCTCTCTTACACACGCACACACACAGATCCTTCTCTCTTTCTCTCTCTAACACACGCACACACAAATCCTTCTCTCTCTCTCTACATGGACCAATGTAAGTAGCGGGGTACCCCAGGGATCGGTACTAGGACCAATTCTCTTTCTAATTTACATCAACGACATAGATGAGGGTCTCACCTGTATAATCTCAAAATTTGCTGACGATACAAAAATTGCAAATAGCGTACTCTCAAAAGAACAAGTTGACGATATGCAACACAATCTAGATAAATTGTCACATTGGGCCCAAATTTGGCAAATGAGTTTCAATGCGGATAAATGTAAAGTACTACATATCGGATACCTAAATGAGAAAGCAAACTATTCGCTGAATGGCACTCAGCTTAAGAATGTAAACAGAGAAACCGATCTGGGAGTAACAATATCGAGTAACCTAAAACCGAGTCAACAATGTTCAGAAGTTGTTAAGAAGGCAAACAAAATAATTGGCTTTATAGGCAGGTCATTTGAGCATAAATCCAAAGACGTTATCCTAACCCTTTACAATTCCTTAGTCCGCCCTCTTCTGGAATACTGCGTTCAATGCTGGTGCCCTTATTACCAAAAAGACATAAACAAGCTAGAACGAGTTCAACGTAGAGTTACGAAAATGATACCTGCCTAAAGAACAAACCATACGAAGAGCGTCTTAGAGAATTAAATCTATTTCCTTTAACCCAGCGCAGATTAAGAGGTGACTTAATTCAAGTGTTCAAAATCATCAAAGGCATCGACAATATGAACTGTAGTAAGTACTTCACTATCGACCAATCTAATTACACGCGGGGAAACGGTTGCAAAATTATTGGTAAATCTTTTAACTCACACGAATCTAAGAATTTCTTCTTCAATCGAGTTGTCAACTTGTGGAATGGGCTTCCCCGAGACGTTATAGACTGCAGCACCGTTGATTCATTTAAACTCCGCCTAGACAAATATCTCGCATCAAACCCGCGACTGACTGCGTTTGTAAATGAATAACTTTATTTTATCCTCCCCTCAGTTACTAACCCATATGTTCCCTACTAACTTCCTAGTCCTGCCACGGACATTAGTTCAAGGGCAGTAGTTCCCTTTCCAATGTTCCCTTACCCACTCTAAACCACTGTTTGGACACTTGATCCTCAGTGTTTTGGAGGACAAGCAGCCTAGAAGGGTCACTAGATCTGTTGTTGCTTGATTTCCTTTGTACTCTCTCTTACACACGCACACACACAGATCCTTCTCTCTCTCTCTTACACACGCACACACACAGATCCTTCTCTCTCTCTCTCTCTTACACACGCACACACACAGATCCTTCTCTCTCTCTCTCTCTCTCTTACACACGCACACACAGATCCTTCTCTCTCTCTCTCTCTTACACACGCACACACACAGATCCTTCTCTCTCTCTCTCTTACACACGCACACACACAGATCCTTCTCTCTCTCTCTCTCTCTCTTACACACGCACACACACAGATCCTTCTCTCTCTCTCTCTCTCTCTTACACACGCACACACACAGATCCTTCTCTCTCTCTCTCTCTCTTACACACGCACACACAGATCCTTCTCTCTCTCTCTCTCTCTTACACACGCACACACACAGATCCTTCTCTCTCTCTCTCTTACACACGCACACACACAGATCCTTCTCTCTCTCTCTTACACACGCACACACACAGATCCTTCTCTCTCTCTCTTACACACGCACACACACAGATCCTTCTCTCTCTCTCTCTCTCTCTCTTACACACGCACACACACAGATCCTTCTCTCTCTCTCTCAAACCCACATACAAGTGGGTTTTCCTGCCCCCCTTCTCCTTCACACACACACACACACACACACACACACACACACAGATCTCTCTTTCTCATACACACACATACAAGTATATAGGCTTTCACGCCCTCTTCTCCTTCTCTCATATACATATTCCCACACACACACACACATAACCTTCTCTTTCTCACACACACGCACACACACACAAACAAGAAGCTTTTCCGCTTCCCTTCTCTCATACACACAAACACACACGTTCATAGACTCTCCCCCCCTCTCTCTCACACACACACACACACACACACACAAACAAGAAGCTTTTCCGCTTCCCTTCTCCTTCTCTCATACACACAAACACACACGCTCATAGACTCTCCCCCCCCCCTCTCTCACACTCTCTCTCTCACACACACACACACACAAACACACACACACACGGCTGGATGGACTCATGTTAATATACTGCGGCTTAATTTGCACGGTACACGCATGACTGTTCTGTTGTTGTGTATGTGTATGTGCGTGTGTGTGTGTACTTCCGTGTGTATGTGTATTTGTATGTATACGTGTGGGTGTATGTGTAATGAGCGGGGTTGTGTTGGAACGTGTGTACTAAACGTGTGTGTGTGTGTGTGTGTGCGCGTGTGTGTGTGCGTGTGTGTATGTGTGTTCATGCATGTAAGTTAATAATTAATAAGAACCATGATTTAGTTGCGCACACTCCATAGTAGGGTAGACGCATACCCAAATAAGTAATAATTACGCATACGAACGCTTTAAGGAATAAATAACGAATATAAACATAATTATAAACATATCATCAACGACCTGGTTATAATACTCTACATGGCATAACAGTGTACGGCGACTTAGGTGGTGTTGGTGATGGTGGAACGCTTGTACTCTTATAGATCCATATATGAACATAACATATGACAACTAATATCTTTTCCGGAAGCAACACCAACAATAACAACAACAACAACTATAATTAAACAACAAAAACAACAGCGACATCAATAATAGCAAAAACAACAACTATAATTAATCAACAATAACAACAGCGACATCATTAATAGCAAAAACAACAACTATAATTAATCAACAATAACAACAGCGACATCATTAATAGCAAAAACAACAACTATAATTAATCAACAATAACAACAGCGACAACATTAATAGCAAAAACAACAACTATAATTAATCAACAATAACAACAGCGACATCATTAATAGCAAAAACAACAACTATAATTAATCAACAATAACAACAGCGACATCATTAATAGCAAAACAAAAACAACTATAATTAATCAACAATAACAACAGCGACATTATTAATAGCAAAAACAACAATAACAATAATTAATCAACAATAACAACAGCGACATTATTATTAGCAAAAACAACAACTATAATTAATCAACAATAACAACAGCGACATCATTAATAGCAAAAACAAAAACAACAATAACCACATAAATAACAAAACAACAATAACATCAACTACACACACAACTAAAGAGGCACTCTTTTGAGCCTATTCCTCCGCCTACGCTGCAGCTACTATGGGTTTCAGAGGCCGTGTTACATCGTTTTTCGGGAATAACTTATTAACAAACAGTTGGATCAGTATGATATTTTGACACAGCTTGTTTCACACCGTCCCCTAATTTTCGTCAATATAGTGCATTACCAAAAGTGTAGAAATAAGCCACTTGTCCCTGTGTCATGAGGTTAAAGTCACACATTAATGACTAAGAAATGAACAAGGCTACCGTGGCTTACCTGTGAGAGCCACCAAACCATTATTGCTCCTCCATCAAACACGGTAGTTATCAGCCACCACCCAACCCTACTATTGCCTTTAAATTCAAGTTATCAACTCTGCGTAAGCAGAGTGGTATCGCCCCCCGTATAGTGGTACATGCAAACCGAAATGTCGGTCTGTCTCCGTCTGTCTGTCTGTCCGTGAAATCCTCCTAGACCGTTTGACGGATTTTCACCAAACTTCACACGAACCTTCAGTGCGTGAATGCGATGGTAATTATTATTATTTTTTTTTTTTGAATTTGTGCAACAGTTATGATCTTAGGTCCAACATATGGTCCCCCCCCCCCCCTTTTTCAGGACCCCCACCGCCCACCCTGTACCTATTCCCTGTGTATGTGTGTGCCCCGTAGGGGCACACACATACACACATCAGACACATGTCTCAGATGTGATGATAATAGTGAGACGTATGTCTGTCTTTCCGAAAACTCATCCTAGACCGTTCGACGGATTTTCACACAAACTTCCAACGAACATTTGGTGAGTGAATGCGACGGTAATTAAAAAAATATTTTTTGAATGTGCAATAGTCATGATTTTAGGTCCAACATATGGTTCCCCCCCCCCCCCCCTTCCCAAACCACCAGGGCCCCACCCCCCCCCCCCCCCCTCCCCAAGCCAACAGTCGTGATTGTGAAACTAGTTCTGATAGTTGGTGGTGATAGTAGCAGTGATGATGGTAGTAGATGATGAGGATAGTATTAGTGATGATGTTGAAAGTATTGGTGATGTTGGTGATGGTTACTGGAGATGACGACCCGAAAACAAGTCGCCCCTCATTTGCTAAGTTAAGTTAGGTTAAGTTAGTTTAGATGGCATTAAAAGTGATGGTAGTAACAGTGGGGATGATGGTGATGGTGAGAGTAGTAGTAATGATGATAGTTGTAGTGATGATGGTGGTAATATTAGTGATGATGGTAATAGTAGTGATGATGGTGATAATTGTAGTGATGATGATAGTAGTAGTGATGATGGTGGTAATATTAGTAATGATGGTAACCCTTCGCAGAGTTGGGTATGCCGTTTTGATTTTGGGCAAAACGGCACGTCTACTTTATTTGTCAATATCAAAATAAAAATATGCAAAAATACATACTTTTTGTATATTTGTACTTCATATTGACATAACTTTAATTTAAAGGCATAGTAGGGTTGGGTGGTGGCTGATAACTACCGTGTTTGATGGAGGAGCAATAATGGTTTGGTGGTTCTCACAGGTAAGCCACGGTAGCCTTGTTCATTTCTTAGTCATTAATGTGTGACTTTAACCTCATGACACAGGGACAAGTGGCTTATTTCTACACTTTTGGTAATGCACTATATTGACGAAAATTAGGGCACGGTGTGAAACAAGTTTTGTCAAAATATCGTACTGATCCAACTGTTTGTTAATAAGTTATTCCCGAAAAACGATGTAACACGGCCTCTGAAACCCATAGTAGTTCTTTACCATTAAGCCCTAAATATTTTTCTGGATATGGGCTCCAGGATATGATCCGGTTTTCCTTTTAAATGTAATAATCTTCCTTGGCGCATATCGTATCTGTCCACCCAGATTCGTGAAAATCTCCAAATCGCCTCCTAAATTAATAAAAACTTCTTACTTGCCTCATATCCAATCTGCCCACCAAATTTCGTGAAAATAAGTTCGTAACTTACTGAGATATCTTGTTTACAGACAAACAAACATACAGATATAAAGACAATTGGAGGCGAAAACATTACCTCCGTCCTTTTTCGTTTACAGAGGTAATAACAACAACATGCATTGCGCACAACGAGCCTTCAACGCATTGGTTGTAAAAATAATTTAAGATACCGGTATAATACGTAAAAAAAAAAAAAAAAAAAAAAAATCTAAATATATTCCTGGAGTATAGTGTATGATGAAGAACAACACAATGGGCCAAGGTGAAAATTTGTACCATCAGAGAAGGGTTTTTTAGTCAAGCATAATCTACGTTTGTGTCATTGTTATGGAAATTTTATTTCCTTTGACAATGAATTTGGACAGAGGTTATGATTTTGCCTCCATTTGTTTGTTTGTTTATTGTTTGTTTGTTTGTCTTTCTGAAAACATGATATCTCAAAAAGTTAAGAACGACATTCACAAAATTTGGTGGACCAATGGAATATGCGCCAAGGAAGAAGTGATTCAATTTAGGAGGTGACCGGTAGAACGTATACCTTCGCCAGCGTAACCGGCTCACAAAGTTATGAATTGATGTACAATCGCGCTACGAAGTCATGACTCGGCACCAAGTATGTTTTGATCAATAATTGGAATCAGCAATATCTAAGCTTCATTTCTTCATATCGAGTGAAATATACAAACATGTTCCTACACTTACCCACCTTATTCAACATCTGACAAACATTAATACAGCACAGAGCAAGCCAAACGTCATGACAGCTGGGCATTGACTTATTAGCGCGACCGTACACGAAATTTGGTGGGCAGATAGAATATGCGCCAAGGAAAAAGTGATTCAATATAGGCGATCGGTAGAGCGCATACATCCGTCAGCGTAATTGGAGGTATGCGTTCTCCCGAGTTCATGACCCTCTAGTTTCCATACGATGACTTAGGTAATTAAAAGGGGAGGCAGGCCGTTTTTCTGGACCCTCTTCTCCCTAATGTTTAGCTCCACTAGTTTTGAGATTATAAGACGTTCGGCCCATTAGTTTGGCGATTTTAACACCTTTCGCCCCATTTCGTTGTCAATTTTAAGACCTTTCGTGCCCTTTAGGTGTCGATAATTTCCTGGCGAGCGATAGCGAGCCTGCAATTTTGAGAGGAACCGGCCTATCGGCCGGAAATTTTTTCTACCGAAAAATATACACATTTATCTTGAAGGGGGGCTAGGGTTTTTTTTCCAAAGCTAAATGGAGGTCTAGGGAGGACACTAACAAAATATATGAATAAATTAATTAATAGACCAAACAAACGGTCAGTCTCCCCCTAAGTTCCCATATGACGTAATAGACTGTTGTTGGAGGGTATGCTGAAACTCTGACCCCTTTTAACCCCTTCAACACGATGACGTATGTTTACCTTTGATGCTGGCTAAAATTAGACTTTATGTATTTTAAGAAGGACCTACAGTACATTATTCAGAGGGTTTGTTGAGATCGTATATATTCCATTGAGCCCTTGAGGTAGATTATAAGCTAAAGGAAATCGTCGTACGGTAACCAGAAAGCGATCAACATTACGTCATCGTGCTGAAGGGGTTAATGGTACTGATCTGGGTGGTTTCGTGATCTGGTCCATGGAGGATATGCCAGTAATAAATACAGCACATACAGTAGTGACCATGCCTCAGAAGGGGTTAAACAGCCCTCCAAACCGGGGGATACACATACTGTACAGGGGATACGTGAGATTGACCATTACAGGGAAATAACATGATATGCTGTAGATACATAGAGTGCCATATATAAAAGATATACTTATATTATATAAGGAGAGAGAGAGAGAGAGAGATAAGGACAAGACGATTCTAATGTTTAGGTTTGGCTTCCGGTGATCTGGTGTGTGTGTGTGTGTGTGTGTGTGTGTGTGTGTGTGTGTGTGTGTGTGTGTGTGTGTGTGTGTGTGTGTGTGTGTGTGTGTGTGTGTGTGTGTGTTACTGGCTTATATTGGACACTGTACAGGAGGGTGCTGAGCTTTCCACATTATAACAGTCTAGGGTGTACACATACTAAGTCTACACCTTAAACTTTTTCACAGTGTTCAGCTCCAATACCCTCTGTAAAACAATACATATATATATATATATTATGTAATGAGTGCCAAATATGTAAATGTTGTTATGATGTGTTACAAGTCTTGAAATATGTTCCAATTTTGATCAAGTCTATTGGCCATACTTTCAGTGGCTGCACTACGCTATTCCCGACAGTGATTGTGATCCATTGTTTTTACCAAGATTGTTTTTTTACAAGGGTGTATGTAATAATGGTCATTCACTTGTAGCAATATTACCAACATGTACAACTTGAAACACTGGCATAACCAAACTATTTTATTTACTACGTGGTCATGACTTATCTCCTCAGTTCCTGATCAGTCGGGTTGTGTGTTCACTAAGCATACGGCCCTATGTGCTCTATACTGTACAAATATTGTTTACAGTGTACTGTAGTAATATACTGTGTTCGCAATGGGCTGAGACCCTTGGATATGAAGGTCAGTCAATAAATAGATATACAAATAGACTCCCTTGCTTTTGTAACTCTGGAAGTTTGCTCACATTCAACCTGTCCCAAAGAAGGGTGACCGCTCTCAACCCTCCAGCTATCGTTCAATTGCTCTCATCTCTTGTCTTTCTAAAGTTTTTGAAACTATTCTTGCTTCCAAATTTCTTAAGCATTTCCCTTCTCATAATCTGCTCTCAGATAGCCAGTATGGCTTCCTTAAGGGTCGCTCTACTGGTGATCTTCTTTCATAGCTTACTAACTCTTGGTCATCCTCCTTTCGGGACTTCGGTGAAACTTTTTCTATTGCACTTGACATATCGAAAGCTTTCGATAGAGTCTGGCACAAATCTTTAATTTCTAAACTACCCTCCTTGGGTTTCTATCCCTCCATCTGTGCCTTTGTCTCTAATTTCCTTTCCGGCCGTTCCATAGCCGCGGTTGTGGATGGCCAATGTTCACTTCCTCACCCTATAAACTCTGGTGTTCCTCAGGGCTCTGTCCTATCTCCTATTCTCTTTCTAATTTTTATAAATTATCTCCTTAACTGTACCTTAATTCCCATCCATTCATACGCAGACGACTCAACCTTACACTACTCCATTAGTTTTTCAGAACGCCCCAGCCAGCAATCCCTTAACGACAAACGTAATGAAGCCATAGAACTCTTAAATTCTGATCTAAATATTATCTCCAATTGGGGCAGAGAAAACCTTGTTACCTTTAATGCTTCCAAAACCCAATTTCTCCATATATCTACCCTTCAGGATCTCCCAGCGGACTATCCCTTATTCTTCAACAACACAAAAATCAACCCTTCATCTTCTCTCAATATTCTTGGTGTCTCCTTTTCTTCTGCTCTCATTTGAAGGACCATATTACCAGTCTTGCTAAGGCAGCCTCCCAGAAGCTGGGTGTGCTCAACCGCCTTAGGGGGTTCTTTTCCCCAACACAGCTTCTTGCTCTGTACAGGGGCATAGTACGTCCTTGTATTGAGTATTGTTCACATGTGTGGGGAGGTTCCTCTCACACCGCTCTCCTAGACAAAGTTGAAAGCAAGGCCTTTCGTATCATTAACTCCCGTCCACTCACCAACTCTCTGCAATCTCTCTCTCTCCGCCGCAATGTTGCATCTCTCTCGCTATTCTATCGCTACTATAATAATCAGTGTTCCTCAGAGCTTTCCCAGTGCATACCACCTCCTTTACGTAGGGCACGTGGTACCCGTCTTGCAACTCAATCCCACCCCTACTCTGTGCAACTCTCTAACCCAAGAGTGAAATGTTACTCTCAAACTTTCTTCTACTCAACAGCTGAGTTCTGGAACTCTCTCCCAGAATCAGTCTTTCCCTCTTCCTATGACTTAAATTGCTTCAAACTCCGTGTGTCCAGGCATTTTGGCTCGATCGTCCCTTGATTTTGGCCCTGTCACTCTTTCAACTATGGGGGAGGCACTCGATATAGGCAATTCTGCCTTTTGCCTCCCTCAATCACATAGAAAAAAATAAATAAAAAAATTGTGAGTACGTGATATTACTTTATATGTATACTGTAGTTATCCATTATATATATATATATATATATATATATATATATATATATATATATATATATATATATATATACAGTATAACCAAGACGCCGAAGAGTCTCGAAACATTACCTCCCTGTCCGATGAGACTGCAGAGTGCCAAGGGAGACCTGTGGTGGCACTGTTCACCCAATATCTGCAAGAACCTAATCTGCCCCTTAGTACGAGTATACCAATCTGTCTAACCTGTATATTATTTGAACCCATCATGACACTTATTTAAATTATAATCCAACATCAGCTAAAACTTCACACATAATAATATACGAAGTCCAAACATATTTACGAGTGACTGTACTGAATGTTCGGAATGTTTTGAATAACACGTTTTTACTACTCCACCTCCCTCTCCTTTTCTGTAGTTCCACTCATATCCCCCACCCCTTTAGTATGGTATAAACTTGTATGTGTTACGAGTCGGCAGGTACAGAGAGCAGGTATGTAACAACCCGTGCCTTCTTCCTTGCTTACATACATCAGGGTTAGGTGGAATAGGGTATACGGATGGTCAAAGGAAGGGATGGGTAGGTAGGGCTATCCACACTTCTATATGCTATGGCGTACTTTTAACAATTATATTTTGGCTTTACAAAGGCATATAAATGAAGACAAATATGTACCGTATATACTTGGAATAATCGGCGAATGATATATATTTTACTGGCCATGTATATGCTCATAAACAAATATTAATAGCATTAAAAAGAGAACCTCTGTACCAGTCTAGCGTGTGGGCAACTGTACAGCAACGCTCAAATGTTGTGTATTACCCTCTCCATTACAACTTTACTTCTTCTGGGTATGTATGAAGTCACTATAAACAAATACTCCCCCAAACCACGACTTATATAGGTTTTCATTCAGGTGCGTTAATGACATTTTCTCTATTTCACAAGGGAGGTAAGTTACCTGCGCTTGGCCCGGAGAGTTTTGTCTCCGTATATCATAGTATCATTCATTGCCCTTTCGAAGAGGTAGGTAACTTGGGTGAGATATCTAGCCTGGTATAACTGCCTTGATGGTGTATGGTTAGAGTGTTTAATATCTGTATGTGGTGACCCAAGTTCGAATCCCGGTGGATCACATGCTTTCTTTCATTAATTTCTTTGGGAGGTGTTTGATGTTGGAGTGAAATAAATATAAATAAAGTACAAGGGCTACTGCATAACACTGTATCATTATTATCCACGTTACCCCAGATGTGACGTCACAAAACCAGGTTCTAATTACTGTTAGGTGAACAAAGGCAGCGGGTTCTGGAAGTAGTGGTTTCAAGTCAAAACACAAGCTATATACAGTATGTACATTATTTTAGAAGAATAAAGTTCCGGCTTTGAAGGCCAGTTTTCTCAAATTGGAGACTTGCTATCGCTCGCCCAGAAAACATCGATATCTTATTGGATTGAAACTTCTTATAATCGCCAAACTAATGAGGTGAAACGTTTTAAAATCTTCAAAATAATGGAGTAAAACGAGGAGGCTCCAAATAGACCCGCCCCGCCACAAATAGGATTATAATATAGACCAGTTTTGCTACAGGTCTGTGTTATAATGTGCACACCCGAATATTACAGTGCAGTCTAGTTAGGGCATCAGTCGGAACATCACAAGTGGGCCGGAGTGTTTGTTTACAGTGAACCCAAACAGCGTCATACACACAGACACCCGCCCTAGTATTACCTGTTGGAGAGGAGGAGGAGGAGGAGGAGGGGGGGGGGGGGGGAGTGTGGGAGGCGGCACCTTTGATCGTATCTCTTCTTACTTACATTACCAGTTTTTCAGAGGGAAGTACTTGGTATTGAAATGTAATAATATAAAGGTAAAGCTGTTTCCCCTCTGCATGTAACCCCTATCTAGAGAAAGAGGGCCTCTGAATTGACGAGGAAGTTTAATATGTTCTTTAAAAATTCTGTATGTCATGAATCTACTGAAATGGGTAAGTAGACGGTATTCATTAGACTTGGCAGGCAATCCCTCTAAAAAAAGATACCTCGAAACAAACGTGCTAACAACGACTTGGAGGAAAAATACTACCCTGTTAAAAATAACACCGTGACCACTGACCATGAGTGGTGCAAATGTCCCTGACCCAGGCTAACTGGGGCCCTGGGACCATCCTGATGTGGTGAGCCAGGCACACCACCTTGACATGGTGGAGTGGCTCACCAGACTGGTTTGTTGTCCAAGATGACAAGTGTAGAGCCAAGCCCCTGCAGCCCTTGTACTTCCAACAGTGTCGGGACCAGTAGCCCAACTTGCGGTGTTGCAAATGACTCACGACACCACCAAAACTCATCCCTGGTTGATTGTCCAGAGACTCTCTTGGCTAGACTTTGGAATACCCAAGCTTAAGGTAGTTGATGCTACACTGAAGTTGTACCTCAAAAAACTTAAAATATATAATTATCCATTTCAAAAGTTTTACCACCAGGGGATACAAGGTGCAAGAAAATATGCAATGATAGTCTGAAATCGGTTGGAGATGCATGGTTAACTGAAAGACTTTGTTAAACTATAGAACATATACTGTAGATTCTTGAAATACCTGATAAATATATCGGAAGTAAACCAAGTTCAAGGATACATAATTATGGTCTCTGAAGAAACTGTAAAAACAATGTAGAGGGGAGCCGTACTTCCAAATTGACTGGTTCAGAACAGGGTTCTGCTTCGTAAAGCTAAGAGTCGTTCGTGGAGAAACAAATAAATATACAGTATATCAAGGGAACTGCATAGGGTCATTTATCTCAAAAGAATCTTCAACCTTCTTATCGGGTCCTCGAGGAGGGGTAAGATAAGGCAATAGAGGGGAGGGAGCAGGGTGTGGTAGGAAGGAGTGTATAGGGCAGGGGAAGAGATAAATGTGGGTGTGAATAGGGAATGGAGGATGGAATAGGATAGGGAATAGGAGGGTGGAAGAGGATAGGGAATGGACGGTGAAAGAGGATAGGGAATGGACGGTGGAAGAGGATAGGGAATGGAGGGTGGAATAGGAGGGTGGAAGAGGATAGGGAATGGACGGTGAAAGAGGATAGGGAATGGACGGTGGAAGAGGATAGGGAAGGAGGGAGGGTAAACAGTGGAGGGAGGAATAATGGAAGGTAGAAGAAGAGGGTAGGGAGCAGTGAAAGGGGGAGGGAAGGGGGTAGAGGGGAGACGAGGGGAAGGGGGAATGGACGGATAAGGATAGTAGAAAATGCATGTAGATGGGGGTGCATTATACAAGTAATGGGGATTTGTGGGATGATGCATGATATGATAGAGATGGGAGGGGGGGGGGGGGTGCAAATGAAAGTAAAGATAAATGTGCTAGGAAGATAGAGACCGATGATGTGTGCAACAAAATATATGAACAGCTGGATGGATGAAACAGGAGCGGGAATATTGATTAAATAGTATATTTGTGAAATGGAGAATATATTATGTAAGGAAGAGAATGTATGCACATGTGGGTAAGGGGGCGGCAGATAATGTGTGTTTATTCAGGAAAGGGTGGAGGGATGTCTGTATAAAACATAATAAATAGTAAGTTGGATTATAGCAAGAGCTACGTTTGCAGTAAGGTAAATGCACGCTTGGGTCTACAGTATATATAATAATGAATGCATGTTGGATTTGTGAATGGGGGGGGGGATCATGTGAAGGGAAGGCTGTAAATGTGTAAAGTCCGAGTCACACCAACACTTCTACCGGAAAATTTGTAACTGAATCTGGTATTTGCTTCATGTTATCAGGCACTTTTGATGATTATTTGTATCAATTTTTTATATATTTATATATATATATTTTTTTCAATGAGACTGCATTGTTGAAAACTGACGGCATAGCGTAATTAGGACAAACATGAATAATGTCATTCGATATATTGACAGTGATTTATCTTTTTATGTACATGCTCCGATTTAATATGTATTTATTGTTCCTCTACAACTTGGGCTCTTCAACTGGAGGGACTTACATATAGAACAGATACACGAGTACAGCGAATATAAGTTAATTTACATAAGAAGAACCTGCTAGAGATACAGTAGACTAGGTTGCGAGGGGGAGTTAGGTGAAGTATTTATTTGTGTGTTAGCGGTGTGGAGACATTTACTTCAGCTGAATATAAATATATAATTTTCGGCGCTAGTAGAACTGTCAAGCGTGATTCATGATATAAGTACTGTATATCAGACGAATGGCAAGGACAGCGTGGACTTGTTCTTATTTATTTACGTTAAGCAGGGATCCCGCAAAAAGAACAAATAAAATACTATGGTAACTCAAATACGGAAACTTTAACAATTCCTCTCTAAATATGATGTATGTAAACCTGGATGGGTGGATGGGACTCGTTAGCCTTGGGTGGCAACCCATCTAGGGGAAACCTTATATAAATCCGGGTGGATGGGACTCGTCAGCCTTGGTCGGCAACCTGTCTAGGGGAGTAAACCTGATACAACTCGGTACTGCTTACATAAGGGTGAAGCAGGTTATTAGATGGACTAGAAGAACACCACTGTATACAAATAGTGCTAAAAAGATACATACAGTAGAGGGCCTCGGGGTTGGACGGGTCCTAATTTGAGTGGTTAATCCTGTAAGTTCTTCAGTAAACTGGCATGGGTTGTCCCTATTACAGGGGAAAGGTCCACTTGGGGGCCTTCTGTGTATGGCCAACCTCATTAAGGGGATTAAGGCGTCCGGCAATAGATAGATAGAAACCTGAACGAAGGACTAGGGGGTGCTTCACATACCAGCTCTCTGTACCTGCCGACTCGTAACACATTCAAGTTTACCAAACATAAAGGGGGAAGGGGGGTTATGGGCGGAAGGAGAGAGAGAGAGAGTTTATGTGTGTGTGTGTGTGTGTGTGTGTGTGTGTGTGTGTGTGTGTGTGTGTGTGTGTGTGTGTGTGTGTGTGTGTGTGTTTCAAAATTAATTTTTACCCTGAACCACATATCTTTGGAACTCCCTTCCTCAGAATAGATTTCCAATACATTTCAATCCACAACAGCTGTTATACAAAACTTTCTTTCATTGGGTGAATGGATTATTCTTTCATGATCATTGTGTTTCCTTTTCCATTCCTTTATGTAATATATACAAATAAGTAAATAAAATAACTAAAAATATAAGTTACTGGAAACATAAATATACAGTGTACTACATATCTATAATACAATCAATGACATTAATCAAGTTGCAGGGTTAAGTATGCAGTTTTCATCGAGCATAGAATATGGATCGTGAGTGTTTTAGCTCATATTGAATTGGCCGAAATTCCAGCACAGCATCTCAATAAATACTTTAACAATTAAAAATGATCTCCATTCAAGAACAATATATCCAATAACTACAAGAACAACGACAACATCACTAACCATATCACTTCAACACATTAATTAACTTATAATAAATATTGATTAACTTATTATAATTATTATTATTATTATTATTATTGATTAACTTATACTAATAATTAACCAACGAAACCGTGCGAGACACTATAGGAAACATGAACGTAAACGTTTAGTCAGTATTCGAGGACGTTTCTTGCATATTATTCTGGCTAACATTAGACGATTTTATTCAGTTCTAGTAAGCCTTCTAGGAATCATTTGAGTAAAATATATATCAAGTTACCGGCCTCTGACATCCCAAATGTCTTCCTAAACTAAAATTATTCGTGCAAAGACAGTAAATATATTGGGAAGAAAGGCGTTATAGAATATTAAAGAGGCCAAGTATTTTTATATTTTTATAAATTTACTGATTTAGCCAAATGTTTGCATTGCATACATATATTTACAATACTACAACTATACATTTCCTGTTTGAGCCTTTTAAGGGCATGACAACTCTACTGAAAAGGCCTCTAATTAATCTATGCTTAATTTTAAGCAACATAGACGGACATCGGCTTTGTAACAGGGACTTTATCCAATTTAAGTTTTAGATCAAATATCTTCAAAATCCATTCATTCATTCTCGAGATCTTTTGTGAACGTATAAATAAACACATAAAGGTGATCACAATACCCAGCGTCCGTCATCAAGATAATGAGTGGTGTGCTATAATAATCCCGGGCAGCCTTGGTGAGGTGAGGTGAGGTATGTGAGGTGATGAGATAGTGATAGTGAGATGTGGTGGTATGTGGTGTGTGGTAGGTGTAGTGAGATGTGGTGGTATGTGGTAGGTGTAGTGTTGTGAGATGTGGTGGTCTGTGTGGTGGTCTGTGTAGTGTGTGGTGTGGTGGTAGGTGTAGTGTTGTGAGGTGTGGTGGTAGGTGATGAGTGGTAGGTGTAGGGAGATGTGGTGGTAGGTGAAGTGTTGTGAGGTGTGGTGGTAGGTGAAGTGTTGTGAGGTGTGGTAGCATGTGGTATGTGAAGTTAGGTGAGGTGTGGTATGTGTAGGTAAAGTGAGGTGAGGTGTGGTGGTATGTGGTAGGTGAAGCGAGGTGAGGTGTGGCGTGAAGTATGGTGGCATGAGGAGTGCGGTGGTATGTGGCGTGTGGTAGGTGCAGTGAGGTGAAGTGTGGTGGCCTGTCTCACCTGGCGTTAATTAGCAAGACCACAACAACAGGCACACTCACCTGTAAACAATGTCCTCTCGCCCCCTCACATTACCCCTCCCCCCTTGCCCGCGACTTCTTCACCCCCACACACCCCTCACCCTCCCACCACATCTTCCCCTTGTCACCCCTGTATTCCATCGCTCTTTTTTTTTTTTTAACCCCAAGCCTTTCTCCGTGTTTCGTACGTTATTCCTCAAATATTAAAACAGTTAGGATAAAGCTGGCCTGTGAATAGACTGCCACATTCTGTAATAGGAGAGATAAGGGTCATAAACCACCAACAGGTAAGTGGGATCTACAAGCAAGGTCCACCTGTGACATTACTACAGGGAACTGGCACTATACGACAAACAGATTCCCCAAACCAAGGAAGCCCATGGATTATATATATATATATATATATATATATATATATATATATATATATATATATATATATATATATTACGGCTATCCTTGAGTACACTAACGCATATGCGGAAAAATGAAAATAATAATACATAATGGTAGGATAAAACAGTCCTTAATACCAAACAACATCAACATATTTCCCGTCATTCCCAAAACAACCTCCTCCTCCACACCTTTCAAAAACAATAAGACAAAGACAGGGAGGAAAAAGAATCAGGTCGCGAAAAACAAGGCGTGCTGAAAGGAAAGATTAGCTCTGGAATATAAAAAGTGTCATTATTCCTGTGTGTTGTGATGTGGCGTGTGTGTGTGTGTGTGTGTGTGTGTGTGTGTGTGTGTGTGCGTGTTTGTTTGTGTGTGTGTTCCTCAGGTGTTGTTGTCCCGCTCACCTGCCCTCCTGGGATACCTGTTAATGAGCCGTCTGAGGGGAGAATTTAGGAGCTGGCAGTTTTTACAAGTTTGTCCCCTATTTTCATGTTTTTTTTTGTGTTTTTCTTATGTCTCAACTTTGGGACTGTAGGCTCTCAATAGTCTGTATATCTTGCGAAGCCCCGAAATTATCGAGTGAAGCTTCGAGGTGTTGGGTGCTTCATACTTTCGGGAACAGTTGGATCAGTATGATATTTTGCCAGAGCTTGTTTCACACCGTCCCCTAATTTTCGTCAATATAGTGCATTACCAAAAGTGGAGAATTAAGCCACTTGTCCCTGTGTCATGAGGTTAAAGTCACACCTGAATGACTAGGAAACGGACAAGGCTACCGTGGCGTACCTGTGTAAACCACCAAACCATTATTACTCCTCCATCAAATTCGGTAGTTATCAGCCACCACCCAACCCTACTATCGTCTTCACATTCAGGCTATATGTCACTATTAAATAAAAACATACAATTCTTGTATATTTTCAACCCAACACTCCATTCCTAAAATGAATACAGTCGACTAATAAGGGCTTGCAAAAAAGAAAGAAAACAAAATCATAATCGTTGACGGACAGCGTTAATATAAGCTATTTCGTAGTAAATTTGTTTTGACTGTGGTCATATCTTAACTTTAGGGGGTAGTGCTTGGTTTTTGGTCTTAGAATGTATATATTTATTTATTGAATTTTGGGTTTCCTTGCTAGACCTCCATCAAGCTTAAAAGAACACCCCCTAGACCCCCTTTTCAAGATAAATTAGTAAAGTTTTCGGTAGAAAAATGTCCCGACCGAAGGCCGATTTCTTCTAAATTTACAGGCTCGCTATCGCTCGCCAAGAAAAAATAGACACCTAAATGGCACGAAATGTCTTAATGTTGGCCAAAAAATGTGTCAGGTCTCAAAATCGCAAAACTAAAGGAACTAACGAACGTCTTAATATCTATAAACTAATATGCTAATTATGATGGAGAAGGGGGTCCAGAAAAAGCGACTATCTCCCCCTTAAAGTTCACGTTTCTGGCGGTGAATTTTTCCACGGAGATTGGTTAGCTAATGTAAGTTTTAGCCACACAACTCTGTAAGACTGGCTCTCTCTCAATAACCATTGATGTAAGAAAACATGAATGGTCTCCTCATATGATTGCACTAGTTTTGTAGTGCTATTATTTACCTGTCAATTAATAATTCAGTCACATTTATTTTTTATTTTTTTTTATTTTTCATTTTTTATTTTTTTCATGAGCACGTATATACAGCACATGTGGCAATCAAATGAGGAAACTATAATAACACCAGACGACGATACTGTTATTACAGTAGAATAATGGCTCTTTGAGCAGTATGTATTGCCTTACCAGTGGTTGTCCCCTTATTATTATTATTATTATTTTATTATTATTATTGAAATACGGCAGGAACGAAAATTCCTGGGAGCGAAACTTCCACCCCCAACGAGATCCCTCTCTTTCTACCACCTCCCTCCACATGTTACACGTCTCGTTAATCAGTCTTCTAATATACAAATCACATTTCCTTACCCCCTGACATTCTTGAAATACCCACTAAGTATATTCAATTAGATACCAACCATGCAGACTAATACGTTCGTTGTGTGTGGGTACCAGGCGATCTCAAGACACCTTAGCTCCCAGTGCACAACGAACCGGATCATGATTATGTCCGTCTGTATTAAATTATGTATTATGTTGATTTATACCATTGCCTATTTTTGTAATAATTGTATTCAGCTAACTATGATCTCAATAACCATTGATGTAATGAAAATATGAATAGTCTCCTCATACGATTGCACTAGTTCTGTAGTGCTATTATTTACAACCTGTCAATTAATAATTCAGTCACTACAAGCTTGCTTGCTTTTTTTTTTTTTTTTTTTTTTAATGAGATACGTATATACAGACCATGTGACAATTAAATGAGGAAACTATAATAACACATCTGAATAATGCCAACCTGACTAATAAACACAAATATGAATGTAACCAGACGACGATGCTGTTGTTTCAGTGGAATAATGGCTCTTTGAGCAGTATGTATCGCCTTACTAGTGGTTGTCCCCTCACAGGATGGGGGGCGCTGCTCAATAAACTCGCCCCTCGGGGCAAAATCAAATCAAATCAAATCAAATCAATCTCTCTCTCTCTCTCTCTCTCTCTCACTCTCTCTCTCTATCTCAGTCTCTCTCTCTCTCTCTCTCTCTCTCCTCTCTCTCTCTCTCTCTCTCTCTCCTCTCTCTCTCTCCTCTCTCTCTCTCTCTCTCTCTCTCCTCATCTCTCTCTCTCTCTCTCGCTCTCTCTCTCTCTCTCCTCTCTCTCTCTCTCTCTCTCTCTCTCTCTCTCTCTCTCTCTCTCTCTGAAGATATTTTGATCTTCCTTATGAACATTTTACTTTACTATTCATTAGTTTATTTTTCTGAATACCTGACTCAAACCATATTTATATTTTGATACGTTACTTCCAATTACGATTCTTTAATGTTCTCAACATGCTAATTAGCTACCTATAGCAATAAAATAAAGTTATCACTATTTTATTACATGTCAAGATTATTTACTGTTTTTCTCTTAGTTAATTGTATGTAGCTACTAATTAATAAGCTCTAATTTTCTCTCGGCTTGTATTCACCTTTTTAGTTATTTTCTTTCACTCATTTATTGTTGGCGCCTTTTGTAACTGTTGGTACCAATTATAATGTTGACGACACAAGCGCCTTCTCTCTCACACACACTCTTCCTCATATATACAGTATATATATATATATATATATATTGAGAGAGAGAGAGAGAGTGAGAGTGAGTGAGTGAGAGAGATATTGTGTTAGTGTGCATGCATGTTAGCTCAGCCAATATGAGTGTGAGGTAATCCATCAGTGTATTCTTTCCAATATACTCCCTCCGCCAGAGTATAGACCTTGGAGGTAACTCAGACACTTAACCCTAGGTGTGTGGAAGAGTGTAATAATGAGAAGGACGGTATTGTAAAGAGGGGGAACACAAAGGAGTACAAAGGAGTACAAAGGAAATCAAGCAACAACAGATCTAGTGACCCTTCTAGGTTGCTTGTCCTCCAAAACACTGAGGATCAAGTGTCCAAACAGTGGTTTAGAGTGGGTAAGGGAACATTGGAAAGGGAACTACTGCCCTGCCACTAACGTGGCAGGACTAGGAAGTTAGTAGGGGACAGATGGGTTAGTAACTGAGGGGAGGATAAAGTTATTCATTTACAACCGCAGTCAGTCGCGGGTTTGATGCGAGATATTTGTCTAGGCGGAATTTAAATGAATCAACGGTGCTGCATTCTATAACGTCTCGGGGAAGCCCATTCCACAAGTTGACAACTCGATTGAAGAAGAAATTCTTAGATTCGTGCGAGTTAAAAGATTTACCAATAATTTTGCAACCCGTTTCCCCGCGTGTAATTAGATTGGTCGATAGTGAAGTACTTACTACAGTTCCTATTGTCGATGCCTTTGATGATTTTGAACACTTTGAATTAAGTCGCCTCTTAATCTGCGCTGGGTTAAAGGAAATAGATATATAATTCTCTAAGACGCTCTTCGTATGGTTTGTTCTTTAGGCTAGGTATCATTTTGGTAACGCTACGTTGAACTCGTTCTAGCTTGTTTATATCCTTTTGGTAATAAGGGCACAGGATTGAACGCAGTATTCCAGAAGAGGGCGGACTAAGGAATTGTAAAAGGGTTAGGATAACTTCTTTGGTTTATGCTCAAATGACCTGCCTATAAAGCCAATTATTTTGTTTGCCTTCTTAACAACTTCTGAACATTGTTGACTCGGTTTTAGGTTACTCGATATTGTTACTCCCAGATCAGTTTCTCTGTTTACATTCTTAAGCTGAGTGCCATTCATCGAATAGTTTGCTTTCTCATTTAGGTATCCGACATGTAGTACTTTACATTTATCCGCATAAAAATCATTTGCCAAATTTGGGCCCAACATGACAATTTATCTAGATTGTGTTGCATATCGTCAACTTGTTCTTTTGAGAGTACGCTATTTGCAATTTTTGTATCGTCAGCAAATTTTGAGATTGTGCAGGTGAGACCCTCATCTATGTCGTTGATGTAAATTAGAAAGAGAATTGGTCCTAGTACCGATCCCTGGGGTACCCCCCTACTGACATTGGTCCATTTAGATGCCTTACCGTTTATGACTACCCTTTGCTTTCTGTTGCTGAGCCAATTTTCTATCCATTTCAACACACCGTCTTGTATTCCATGCGCTTTTAGTTTTAGCAGTAAACGTTTGTGGGGACTTTGTCAAAGGCCTTTTGAAAATCAAGGTATATAATATCTACAGCTTTACTCTCATCGTAGAGGTTGAGGATATCGTGGAAGAAGTCTAAGAGGTTTGTTAAACAGGAACGTTTTTTACGAAAGCCGTGTTGAGTATCTTTAAGTATGTTATTTTCCTCCCAGTGATTTTACGAGTCTGTCTCGTATGACCGTTTCTAGCATTTTACATACAACTGAGGTTTAAGCTAATTGGACGATAGTTACTGGGTAGTGATTTGCTGCCGTTTTTTAATATTGGTGTTACGTTGGATAGCTTCCACTGATCAGGCATAGTTCCAGACTGCAAGGATTTATTGAATAGTACTGTCAGTGGTTTGGAGAGCTCATTCTTAGCTTCCTTTAGAACTCTAGGCGAGATTGGTATCAGGTCCTGGCGTTTTATTTACCTTGAGT
>CM064496.1:43319405-43355542 GCA_032716605.1 Paralithodes platypus | reverse complement strand
CGTTACTTGAAACAGTTTTTACCCCATAGTTTCTTAAAGTTATTCCGACCATTGACAATAACACTTCTTGATGTTAGACCTAGAATAGAAACAACAATACCGCCATTGTATAAAGAGGTAAGATAGTTGGCTGAATGGGGCCACATGGATACAAGCCAGAGAAAGATAGAAAAGGGGACAGAAACCAAGCAGGTAGACCCCCCGCAGTGTATTTAGTTATTTAGAGTGTTGGTCGCTTCTTTGTTTCTACTTGCATATGACACACATACAGTAAGTGTTACAGTGAGGAGGACGATGAACGGGGGCTAGGTAAACGGGTACAATTGTGATTGTTAGGGAGGCGCGTGAGCTGCCAACGTTTAATCCCACATCTAGGTTTCCGAATTTCTTTGCTGGCAGAGCGATGAGCGAGCCAACAGTTATATGAAGCAATCCGGCTTCGCCGGAGACAGTTTTGCTCTATCGAAAAAATGTACACATTTGGCCTGATGTCAACAATTAAAAAAATGATGCATGGCCGCTCAATAATCTAAACCCGCTCACCAGTACAAAAATTGGACACCGCTGGATGTGGGGAATAAAACGTCTTAAACAAAGTAAGCTGAATGGGTGACCAAATGGAGGTACAGATCCCAGAGAAAGATAAGAAAGAGGACAGAACCAAAACAGGTCACACCCCCTTAATTGCTGTACACATAATGGGGTTTGGATATAATTCAAACACCTTTTACCAGGTTTTGTTATCATAGCCAAGATGCGTATTATGTATGTGTTTTGAATCTTCCTATTATGCATTCAAATTACATGTATACCAGCTGTGTTTCAGTCTATGTGTTCTAGTATACAAAACAATATATAAATACATACACATAATGATGACAAAAGAGGTGTGTTATTTATTTGGTGACTTTCCCCTCTGTTCAGCTGTTTGTCTCACGCTCTCTTCTCTCAGCTGTCTACAGTTATTTATTTGGTGACTTTCCCCTCTGTTCAGCTGTTTGTCTCACGCTCTCTTCCTCTCAGCCTGTCTACATGTTATTTATTTGGTGACTTTCCCCTCTGTTCAGCTGTTTGTCTCACGCTCTCTTCCTCTCAGCCTGTCTGCATGTTATTTATTTGGTGACTTTTCCCTCTGTTCAGCTGTTTGTCTCACGCTCTCTTCCTCTCAGCCTGTCTACATGTTATTTATTTGGTGACCTTCCCCTCTGTTCAGCTGTTTGTCTCACGCTCTCTTCCTCTCAGCCTGTCTACTTGTTATTTATTTGATTACCTTCCCCACTGTTCAGCTGTTTGTCTCACGCTCTCTTCCTCTCAGCCTGTCTACATGTTATTTATTTGGTGACTTTCCCCTCTGTTCAGCTGTTGTCTCACGCCTCTTCCTCTCAGCCTGTTGCATGTTATTTATTTGGTGACTTTTCCCTCTGTTCAGCTGTTTGTCTCACGCTCTCTTCCTCTCAGCCTGTCTACATGTTATTTATTTGGTGACCTTCCCCACTGTTCAGCTGTTTTCTCACGCTCTCTTCCTCTCAGCCTGTCTACATGTTATTTATTTGGTGACCTTCCCTCTGTTCAGCTGTTTGTCTCAACCTCTTTCCTCTCCGCCTGTCTACATGTTATTTATTTGGTGACTTTCCCCTCTGTTCAGCTGTTTGTCTCACGCTCTCTTCCTCTCAGCCTGTCTACAAGTTATTTATTTGGTGACCTTCCCCTCTGTTCAGCTGTTTGTCTCACGCTCTCTTCCTCTCAGCCTGTCTACATGTTATTTATTTGGTGACCTTCCCCTCTGTTCAGCTGTTTGTCTCACGCTCCCTTCCTCTCAGCCTGTCTACATGTTATTTATTTGGTGACCTTCCCCTCTGTTCAGCTGTTTGTCTCACGCTCTCTTCCTCTCAGCCTGTCTACATGTTATTTATTTGGTGACCTTCCCCACTGGTCAGCTGTTTGTCTCACGCTCTCTTCCTCTCAGCCTGTCTACATGTTATTTATTTGGTGACCTTCCCCTCTGTTCAGCTGTTTGTCTCACGCTCCCTTCCTCTCAGCCTGTCTACATGTTATTTATTTGGTGACCTTCCCCTCTGTTCAGCTGTTTGTCTCACGGCTCTATTCCTCTCAGCCTGTCTACATGTTATTTATTTGGTGACCTTCCCCACTGGTCAGCTGTTTGTCTCACGCTCTCTTCCTCTCAGCCTGTCTACATGTTATTTATTTGGTGACCTTCCCCACTGTTCAGCTGTTTGTCTCACGCTCTCTTCCTCTCAGCCTGTCTACATGTTATTTATTTGGTGACCTTCCCCTCTGTTCAGCTGTTTGTCTCACGCTCTCTTCCTCTCAGCCTGTCTACATGTTATTTATTGCGTTCCTGACCGAAAATTGTATTTCTTCGCCACTACGTGTCTTACTAGAACTGTTTGTTGCATTCTGTTTACCTTAGCCATCTCTGGTTTACTTAAGGGGGGATTTCCACTTAAGGGACTTTTTTCTTGACCCGTTTCTCTCTCATGTCTAGCCCAATTATTTTTGAGATTTTAAGACGTTTGCCCCATTAGTTTGGCGATTTTAAGAAGTTTCGCCCCATTTCTGTCAATTTTAAGACATTTCGTGCCATTTAGGTGTCGATTATTTCCTGGCGAGCGATAGCGAGCCTGTATTTTAAGAGAAACCGGCCTTCGGCCGGGAAATTTTTCTACCGAAAAATTTACAAATTTATCTTGAAAGGGGGTCTAGGGGGTGTAATTTTAAGCTTGATGGAGGTCTAGGGAACCAACTAAATACCTCCACTTAATACAATCTGCATTATCATATCTAACTAGCTCGCTTCTATTTGCCTTAGTATGTCTTGAACTACTTTGTCTCTATCTCTGTGTTCTACATTATCGGCCCACCACTATCGACTTTATTGTATATGTTGCACTTCCCTGCAGGCACCCCTGTATCTACCTTATTATCCCCACGATATGTTAGTTTTGTGATAACCTTACCTACCAAACCTTATTTACCATAACACTAAACACCACATGCACATGACTAACTTTTAAGCCGGTATCACACGAGCGCTTTTTCACCTAACATTTATCCTTAACACTGGTCTGGCAGCTTATGAGGTCAAAATTTAGAATATTTCGGTCACCTAAATTCATCAATCAACAGTCTAGTTTCCAATACCAGTGCAAAATATTCCAGAAATGTTGCCAGAAAAATGTTGATCATCGAATGTTGACTATAAAAGCTCTCGTGTGATACCGGCTTTAATGAACTTCCTTACCCACTGCCTATCACCTTCTATATCTTACTTCCAACCCTGGCTTACTGTACAACAATGGACAGATCCTTTTAGACAATTTTATGACGCACACAATTATATGATATACAGCGAAATATTTTGATAAGCTCTTTGATCCACACATAACTCAGATTCACTTGGTAATATTCAAAGTTTTAATCTTATCATTAAGAGATGTTCAAGTATTCATGACCACGACTGTATATTGCCCATTTCCTATACTGTGTATTTATCTAACCTTCCAGTACATCTAGCCACAGTCTTAGTTTCATATCTTTCCGCTTTCCTTCCGTTTTGGTTCTATATATAAGTTCGATACAACCAGGATATATTTGTGGGATGGTTATGTAGCCAATGAGCAGCGTTCCCACCTAGTTAATGACATCACAATCAAACTGATTGACAACGCGTGACACGAGAAAATCCTACGAAAGGTGACATTTTAAGTAATCATCGGCATCCTGATTTGGCTAATCGACTTGTTAGAGTGGGCTGAGATCACAGACACACCTTACTACGTATCACCTTCCTCTTGGCAGTTAATGATCACCACACCTTCAATTCGCACCCAGGGCCAAATAATAATTCTCCCATCCTTACACGTCCACAAATAGTTTTGGGAGGATACATACTGTAGTTCTGATGTTGCTTGATATTCCTTTATTCTCACTTCTTCCCTTCATACCCACCCTCCTACCATCTTACTCACTCTCCTCCCTCCCTCCTTTCCTCTTCCTCACTTCCCTCCCCATCCTCTTTCCTCTTCCCCACCTATTCCTCTGTACCCTTGGCCAGACTAACAATTTGCTCTCACCTGCACACCAAGAGTCTGACAGTCCTCCTCACTCCCCTCACTCCACTAATTGATGTAATACTTGGGCTGCTGGGAGGAGGGACATACCTACAAGGGGCTACGAGGAATATTTAGTATCTCAAAGACCTTCAGATCCGCCACAAGGAGATACGTAGATATAATGTTGCATAACACCAGATACCCGTTGCGGTGCATGCACAATCCAATTAAAATCTTCATAAACTGATACAATTCATAATTATTTTCAACATCTAAGGGAAGTTTGTGATAGGTAGATCAGATCATAAATATCAAACGGTTTCGACAAATATTAGTTTTAATATCTCTCACTAATCATTACGTCTATATATATATATATATATATATATATATATATATATATATATATATATAGTGTGTGTGTGTGTGTGTGTGTGTGTGTGTGTGTGTGTGTGTCACTGCGGGAATACATGTATCACCGAGTGTGAGAGGAGAGTTGACAGGTTAACACATACCCCGTGAAAGAACCTGTTGTATCAAAGGTGAGTGGGGACATCACAACACAAGAAAGATGACGGTGTGTGTGTTGGGGGATGGGGGTTGCTGGGGAGCAAGAGAGATGATGGGTAGGTGCTAGAGACAAGAGAGATGATACAACATGAAGAGGGCAGGGGTGGACAGCCAGAGAAATGGGCGTTCATCACAGACCACACAGGGGTGGGGAACTGGTGGACAAGTGGTTTAGACTCCTAGCAGCACAAAAGCACATCCCTACTCTGTACCCCTTACTCTAGCAGGCTTATTCCAAACCTTCAAGCCGAAAATTCGAAATAAAGATGGTGCTCCATGGAGTTATTTCCCTATTTTTCCTCCTATTATATATATATATATATATATATATATATATATTTTTTTTTTATGGTATTACTCCCATCAGTGACAGGGTTACAGCAGGGAGATCCTTTTAGCTCAGCTCTTTTCTCACTTGGGGTGGACTATACAGCTAACAAAGCTAGTTCTAAGTTGAGTGTCTGCAGAAACTGTCAGAATCAGAATCATAATGTGAGGTGAGGACTCACTAGATGTGAAATATGAGAGATCAGATCAAGACAAGTGGGGGTTAAAAATGAAGAGTTGAAGAGTATGAAAAGATGGTGGGCTGTCCACCTAGCTATTGTTTATGTTAAGTATACTGTGTATCCGCAAAAATTCCCGTCGCGAGCAACTACAGCCACCCCTGGCTTCTCCATATTTCCTTTCCAGAAAGATGGGCCCGATAGGTCCCCTGCCTGGGGTCCGCCATGGCGGGCCCCAGGCAGGAGAACTATCGTTTATATATATTGACTTCATTAGGAAAACCATATTGAGTGGACAGTCAAGGGCTCAAGCGGTGCACCAGCTTGAGAGCAACGCCACTTGACTGCCCCTATAATTATGTGGTACTGTGGGATTGTTTTGAGGCACTGACAACTCCCTCACAGGGTCGGTGCTACCCCGGAGGGATCCGTACTAGCACTCTGGTAAGTAAGTCATGGGATACTGACGGAAGTATTGCTGGGTGCTCTACCACATTCCCCGTCTGCATTTCCCCTGGTTGAGTCTTATCGGTTCCGTTATATTGAGTGTCATATTCAGTTATGGTCGAATTTGATGAGTTTTAATTAGATAGAGTTTGCCTCAGTTATGATGTAAGTTATCTTGCCTTGCTTCCTCCCGATCATATCGCCAGTTTACCCCTCCAGCTAGAGCCAAGACCACATTGAAGTGATCCTTGGCTCAGCCTTGAGACACACCTGGCTAATAATGATCAGAAATTCGGCTGGAATGGCTTATTTAGTGATGTTATAACAGGTGGTCGCCTTATTAGTGATATATAATGTTTTTACCCTGCTTCCTCCCGGTCATATTGCCAGTTAGCCACTCCCGCTGGAGCCAAGGTGACACTAAAGTGTTCCCTGGTTCAGCCTTGAGGTGCATCCAGCTAATATTGATCGGAAATTCAGCTGAATCCATATCATTCTAAATGAATCTTGGTTCGGGTAGTGGTGCTTCTACAATGGTCCTGGAAGTGGGGAACCAACTGTGACCAATGTGGTCTCCCTGTATCCAGTCCATAACGGGGTCGTTCATTTGACTGTATTTTCTCACCAGATTTTTTGCTCTTTCCGCTAGTTTTATGTTCATGGGGACTATATTAGCCTCCATGTGCATTTCCTCTGTTGTCTTAGTGTATGGGAAGTATTCATTGAATGAGCACTTAGTGCTCTATTTTGAATTTTCTGTAGCTGTGATATCTGGGTTTTGCTTAGGGCACATAATGGTATCGCTGGGTATTCTATTACAGGTAGTACAAAGGATTTGACAAGTTGCAGTTTTATATGCTGTGGGAGATCTTTTAGTTTGTATAGCTCACTTAATGCTTGTTTCCCCTTAATTGTTAAGTCCTTGACATGTCTGCAATAACCTGTTGTAGTGATCTGTAATCCCAATATTTTACCTTTATGTGCATAATCTATAAGCTCTCCGTTTGCTACTACTTCCTCGTATTTTTTGTTTGCAATATTGATTAGCGCGAATTTAGTCTGGTTAGTTTTTATTTTCCAGCTTTTTTCAAACGCATTGATTTTTTCTATTTCTGCACCAACAAGCTCTGCCATAAGTCTTCTTGATTTTCCTCTGTGAGTGATAATTTGAGTTATGTCGTCGGCATATGTGATATTATGGCAATCCATTGCAGGCTCGGGCATATCTCTGGTGTAAATAGTGTATAAGGTTGGCGAAAGGATTCCCCCTTGAGGTACTCCACTTTTTATTACTATTTCTGGCCCCATTATTGTTCCCACACGTATACGGACTGTGCGGTCCACTAGGTAATCACATAATATTTTTTCAAAGTAGGAAGGTAAGCCTAGTTGTAATATTTTGAATTTGAGTCCCTCATGCCACACCTTATCAAATGCCTTCGACACGTCACGTAGAACTATTGAGCATTGGTCACGGCGACTCTTAGCATGGGCTAATATTTCAGAAGTAACCAAAAGTGCTGTGCCTGTGCCTCGGTGTTCCCGGAACCCATGTTGCGAGCTTGGCAGTAAATTGTTATGGTTGAGATGTGATTTTAGCCTTGTATTGATGATTTTTTCTAATAATTTTCCGGGTACTTCCAATAAGGTGATTGGTCTATAGTTTCTTGGGTTGAAAGGTGATTTAGATCCCTTTGGTATTAAGTTAATAATACCCTTTTTCCATTTGTCTGGAAAATAGCCTAGGCACAGTGAATCATTAAATATCTCAACAAGTTGCTTTAGGGCTCCTTCGGGGATATTTAATAGAATAAGTTTATTTATATTACTTTAATATTTGTCTTAATCAACACTGCTGAACCATCATATCGTTCACTACTCGAGTTTATTTTGTAAGTTATATAACCAGATATGTTGATAGTTTGGTCAGGTTTCGCTCCATGGCTATTAAGTGTTATGATATCTGGATCCAGTTCTTTGTATATATTTGCCAACTCCGTTTTCCGGGTTTCCCAGTGGAGAACATTGTGATGAACTATTCTGATGGTCTCCATGTTAATCAGATGATCTTCTTACCCTTGGGTCTCTGTTACCTGGTAGAGGTGATTTGTCCACTGGTGGACAAGTGGTTTAGACTCCTAGCAGCACAAAAGCACATCCCTACTCTGTACCCCTTACTCTAGCAGGCTTATTCCAAACCTTCAAGCCGAAAATTCGAAATAAAGATGGTGCTCCATGGAGTTATTTCCCTATTTTTCCTCCTATTATATATATATATATATATATATATTTTTTTTTTTTTTTTTTATGGTATTACTCCCATCAGTGACAGGGTTACAGCAGGGAGATCCTTTTAGCTCAGCTCTTTTCTCACTTGGGGTGGACTATACAGCTAACAAAGCTAGTTCTAAGTTGAGTGTCTGCAGAAACTGTCCTAACCGATCTAAACAACATCATAACTGACCTTGACCAGACTGGGCTAGAAGTAAATCACACCAAATGTCACCTAGTGAGGACTTGGCAGAAGTGATTAACACCTGAAAGGGAAGTAGGCTACATGAACAGAAGTGTTCAGGGTAAGTTCAGGAGCAAGCAGAAAGCATGGGATAACATATCGGCCAAGAGCACATGAGACAGTCTCCTAACCAGTGCGAACCAGGTTCCTTAAGCATGCCTCCAGGTAGCCGCCCGTTTAGAGAGTAGCTTGTGGTTATATGCCATCCCCATCCTACCTCTTCCAACCCACTTGGATGCTGAAACGCTCCGGGTTGCTATTGCGCTCAGTTTGCCACCCACACACATGCAAGTGTGATGCATTAATGGATGCTCAAGGTCACCATGCCCTCTTGTGTAGCCACAGCGCAGGCCTCCTGCCAAGACACTCAGCACTAAATGATGTCATTAAATGGGCCCTGCAGAGTGCTAACTGTGCATCAAGCCTTGAACTACCTGGGCTTGCCAGAGATGAAGGCAAATGGCCTGGTCGAATGACCACCTTCCCTTACAAGAATGGCCGGTGCCTCATGTGGAATGCCACGTATGTTGACATTTTTTCAGCGACCAACATCACCAGAAGCACCAACGAATAAGATGAAGCTGCCTGAATAGCATTAAATAGAAATTGAGAAAAATGACAAGTTTTTGCCAGATGTCATCAGTTCGAGCCTCTGGCGTTAAAAACATCAGGAGTCTTCGGCCATATCACCCTCAATATGGTGAATGAAATTGGCCGCAAAATCAGAGCAGTTACAGAAGAACCCCGGGTGGCCATCCTCCGGGGCAATGCCACCAGTGTCATGAACTCAGTACAACTGCGCCATGTCACTGTGAGGCCCAGGGAGGCATGGTGAATCCCTAATCTTTCTAACCTAGGGTTTTTTAATTTTATCTTTGTATTCCATATGTTGTTTGATGTATATAAATAAAAGAAGATGTGTTGGATGGTTGAAAGCCACAGTTGCTCACACGTTTGGGGCTAGCAACACGTAATATGAAGAGCATGTATCCATCATATAACTTACTTTTTCTCACTTTACTTGCTCACTCCCACAATTTACCGAAGGAAAACAATCATTTTACAATAAGTAGATGGAGATTTAAAAAAAAAAAAAAAAAAAAAAAAAATGGCTTAGAAGAGTAGTCCAACATGGCTCATTCTCATGGTCGGTAGATTTTGTATGGTGGACTCTCACACGTTAATGTCTAGTCTGTAACAAAAATCATACCCCTGTCTACTACTACCACTAGCTCTAGTTTCACCTCCTGTACCTTGTCCCTATCCAACCCCTGCAAAAAGAAGAAATTAATTTAAGGTTAGTGAGATCTGCCGCAGGGTTAGAACAGATACAAGGTACAGGAGGTGAAACAACGACAGTAGTAATGACAGTGGTATGGTTTAGGTTGTCTGTATGTGTTGCGGTCTAGGCGTTTACATGTAAGGAACCATGAACGAGGTTCAAACCTCCGCTGCACCACAGGCAGACCTTTGCTGGGACACTTTACAGAGCCATAAACCACTCCACTAGCTAGCACCCCCAACTTCTGGCAAAGTTATCCTCAGGTGTCAGGTGAAGGTATTGAGGGATAAGCCTGTACAACGGCACCTCGAACCAATTCTCCATTTCTTCCTTTTCTTCACTTCAAGGGTTTGGAGTCATGAGGAATGGGGGTGGGGGAGGAAGGGGGGGGGGATAAAACCACTATAGCACGACATTAACACTAAAGCTAAGCCCTATAATTTCACACTACTAGTATTTATCAACTGCGCTGTCTACTCCTTCGTTTGTATAACCTTAAACAGATGTGTGACGGGAAAGGTGGAGAGAAATTACCTACTTCTAACTTTTTGTCCCCAGCTTACCCCCCTACCCCCCCCCCCCACCCCCCTACCCCCATTAATCATATACCATGCGAAGGATAACCATGCATTAGAAAGACAGAATAGGGTCATGAAGTAGAAGGGTGAAAGACAGATGCGTATGTGGTCAATAAGTATGAGAAAGGTTGATAAGGAAGCCAAGTTAAACAGAGAATTAATATATTAGAAATAGAATGGGCGAGAGATATGTCAAGATATGGAAGATGATTATAGAAACCGAACAATAAGAAAAATGAATGAATAATTAACTTTTTCATTGTACGATGACGTCATGTAAATTATATTCTAGTAAACATTAGACGTATCTTATTTAGCTTGTATTGTGACAGACGTATAGGACTCAAGGGGGTATAAAGTATCTCGATTATATCTTTGACTCCCTCAGATCCCTCCTAAGCTGCAATACAGCATTTAATGATACCTTAAAAATAATAAAAAGGGCATCATGGAGTACTGAATTTGCAGCCATGTACAATGTCATTATCATCATCATAAGCAACATTATCATCAACATAATCCTAACAATCATCATTGTCGGGTCCACTAAAGACTATGATAGCTTCTGTTCCTCACTCACCACGGAGAGTTAGTCTGGTTTTGTAAGGTTATATGTATTTGGTGAAGCACATGTTAATATATTGTACTATTAGAGTGGCTGTGGTTGTGAGTGTAGACTGTTTCCAGAGTAATATGTTCTATCATGCTGAACAAGTGATAAAATTTGCATTTGACACAGGGGGGTGGGGGAGAAGGATGAGGATGTTTGTCAAATATCTTTAGCCTTCAACGGGGATCGATCTCACGGCCCCTCACGTCACTTTCCTGTACACTATCCCTGCTCCACTCAGGTTCTTTACAATGCCAAATATTACCTATCATTCCTAAGTCAGTCACAACTAAAGGGAGCGCAATATGACAAGATCAGTAGTAAATATCACACACCTATTATCTCTCTTATTGCCTGCTTCCTTCTAGTCTACAGTCAATACACCATAATATAAAAATACAACAGACAAACATATTATGTAAAACAATATGGGGTACAAGCTAAACGTAACAATGATGGATTATTCTTGAAGACACTACAACTATTTACATTAGGTACACGAGAGTCAGCCTTGGTATAAAGTGTATAGGCTAAAGTGATTAAGCTGGGTTTATAAATATGAAATACGGTGGATAGCGATAGATAGGAATACAAAATAAGTCACAGAAAGGGTACAGTAAATAGTATTAGGACAAGATCAACTATTGTACATGTTGCACTAGTACAAGCCCTATATAAGTGAAAGATAAATTATACTAATGATACGGTAATCTATTATGAACATTGATTGACGGGAAAATATCTCAGGGCATGTAGGTAAAGGTATTGTCTAAATATAAAATATCAGAACGTTAGCAATATTCAATTTAATGTATATCACTTCTCACCTTATCACTGCAATTATACAAATGTCCACATGAATTCGTACGTACTCTGTTATTTTAAGTATGTAAGACAATTGTGTGATTAGCTTAAATATGAATAAACAAATGTAAAACTAATTACACTCCTAATTCAATCACATTATTTTTCTTTACATACATAAAAGCTCCAAATGGCTGCTAAGTGAGTGGCCAACTGTATATTCCGATGTAGTAAAGGTACAATTCAATGTTCCTTATTCTGACTAATCATGATTTGAAACCTAGGTTGGAAGTGCAAAACGAGGGCGTTTAACCCCCCCCCCCAACTCTCTCTCTCTCTCTCTCTCTCTCTCTCTCTCTCTCTCTCTCTCTCTCTCTCTCTCTCTCTCTCTCTCTCTCTCTCTCTCTCTCTCTCTCTCTCTCTCTCTCTCTCATGTTGAGCATTATGACAATGAAATTAGCCTATATTGGTTCACCTATCACTTCTTTAACCTAGGCTTAGTTTCCCTCCAGCAAGATGTTCCAAAATCCTATAGTACCAATACTGTACAATCTCGTGTCAACCCAATGATCTTGCTTATATACACGTGAACACTTTGATGATTATATATTCCTTAAGTTACATTTTGTCGTACATAATTCATCTTAAGTTTTATCAATAATAGTATGACACACAATAAGGGGAGGTGTGGTGGAGTGGTCTTGCCACTGGCCTGGTAATCCAAAGGTCCCGGGTTCAAATCCCGATGTATCAATGGGAAGATATTATTGGGATGGAATTTGTGCTGTACCTAGTATCAGTGCATTACCACAAGCCCACCGAAACGTCAATAAAATACCCTCATTGTTCCCTGATTAAATAGCACTGTATGAATATTCCCATATTCAAAATATGCTATAGGGGTGCAATGCCTGGTGAGTTATCTGCTCAACAGGTAGCGTTGTGTGTGTGTAAGTGTGAGAGTCCGAGTGTAGGGGATGAGACAGTGAAGCACGGGAACGAGGTGGCTTCAGAGATAGGGTCGTTTCGGGCCATGAGTGAGCACCGTGCCTTATGTGAAGGCAAGATGGCAGGTGCTCGTTGTGCTCTACGTGCTTCACATGTCTCACTCCCTAGACTGGAACAAGACCTCACGGGCTTCACTGTTCATTGTAAAGCGGGGAATGTTAAGGCTCTCAGCCTATGCCCGAGAGGAAGTAAGTTGGAATATAGAAAAAGAAAAAAAAAAAAAAAAAACACAACCGCTCAAGTAAGTCTCAATGCTTATACTTCCCCAGTGAAGATCAAAGAGGGTCGATACATTATGGATCGTGACGTCACATTAAGGGGAGACTGATCCTTTGTTTGGTCTATTAATTCACGTATTCATATATTTGTTTAGCTTCCTCCCTAGACCTCCATCAAGCTTAGAAAAACACCCCCTAGACCCCCCTTCAAGATAAATTTGTACATTTTTCGGTAGAAAAATGTCTCGGCCGAAGGCCAGTTCCTCTTAAAATTGCAGGCTCGCTATCGCTCGCCAGGAAATAATCGACACCTAAATGGCACGAAAGGTCTTAAAATTGACAACGAAATGGGGCGAAAGGTGTTAAAATCGCCAAACTAATGGGCCGAACGTCTTATAATCTCAAAATTAGTGGGGCTAAACATTAGGGAGAAGGGGATCCAGAAAAACGGTCTGCCTCCCCTTAAGTAATGATGAGAGCTTTTTCGGATATTTGGGAACAGCGATTTCAATACGCAACTTCTGAACACTTTTGCATTAATATCAACATCTAGACTGAAGTTAAATCATTTGCTGTGGTTGATTAGGACCATACAATAATATATTTTTTATTAATTTCACCACAACACCAAACACCTCCAATGAAATTAATGAAAGCATATATTATGTGATCCACCAGGATTCGAACCCGGGTTATCACACACAGATTTTTAGACACCACCAAGACGGTTAATATCAAGTGAGAAATTCCAAAATAATACCAAAATCAAACTAGAAATTGCATATACAAATTGCCGGAAATTGGTGATGGTGTGATTCTATCCTCTTCCACCAGGGTAGAGCAGCAGTCACGGTCTACAACTGTTGCCAATTTGTCAGGCGTGTCTGTCAGTGGAGATGGCAACACTGCTTGTTTATATGCCACCCTGTGTTTGTGTCTACCCTCGCTGTGTTTGTGTGCGGCTCAGGTGTGTTTGTTTGCCTGTTTGTACGTGTGCATCAACGTGCTTGGGGGCCGGGATTTAGGTGTGCGTGTGTGTGTGTGTGTGTGTGTGTGTGTGTGTGTGTGTGTGTGTGTGTGTGTGTGTGTGTGTGGTTTCTTAAGCTGGGGCGATGTGTGTGTATGTGTGTTAGTGTGTGTGTGTGTGTGTGTGTGTGTCTGGTTTCTTAAGCTGGGGCGATGTGTGTGTGTTTGGGTGCGTTTGTGTTTTGATTAAGGGGTGGCAGACCGTTTTTCTGGACCCCCTTCTCCCTAATGTTTAGCCCCACTAGTTATGAGATTATAAGACGTTCGGCCCATTAGTTTGGCGATTTTAACACCTTTCGCCCCATTTCGTTGTCAATTTTAAGACCTTTCGTGCCATTTAGGTGTCGATTCATTCCTGGCGAGCGATAGCGAGCCTGCAATTTTAAGAGGAACCGGTCTTCGGCCGGGAAATTTTTCTACCGAAAAATTTACAAATTTATCTTGAAGGGGGATCTAGGGGGTGTTTTTCTAAGCTTGATGGAGGTCTAGTGAGGAAACTAAAAATATATATGAATAAATGAATTAATAGACCAAACAAACGGCCAGCCTCCCCTTAAGACTGATCAGTGAGTAGGTATGTCGATCTGTCTGGCGGTGCGTCTGGTGTAATGTGCGTGCGTGTGCGTGTGCGTGTGCGTGTGCGTGTGTGTGTGTGTGTGTGTGTAATTCACTTACGATCTTGAGGATCCTTGGGGATATCTCGCCAGCCATATCCTTCCGGAAGAGAGCTTAGAGCTCGTATTGTCCGATCATCAGGTAAGGCCGAGACATTTTCACACATCACAAACCCGGGCAGCGAGGTCACAACTCCTAGAATTACGTTCGGTGCCTATATTTACAGCTAGGTTAACTGAGGCTACACCGTGAAAGGAGACAAGCCCAAATTGTCCCCTCCCGGCCGAGGATTCGAACCCCGATCCTCTTGATTGTGAGTCAGCGCGCTACCACTTACGCTACCGGGCCGTGTGTGTGTGTGTGTGTGTGTGTGTGTGTGTGTGTGTGTGTGTGTGTGTGTGTGTGTGCAGTAGTGTGTGAGTGGAGTAGTGTGTGTGTGTTTGGAATAGTGTATGTGTGTGTTTGGAATAGTGTGTGTGTGTATGTTTGGAGTAGTGTGGGTGTGTTTGGAATAGTGTGTGTGTGTGTGTGTGTTTGGAGTTGAATGTGTGTGTCTTTGGAGTAGTGTGTGTGGGGTAGTAAGTGTGTGTGTATGTTTGTGTGATGTACAGTAGTGTGTGTGTGTGTGTGTGTGTGTGTGTGTGCAGTAGTGTGTGAGTGGAGTAGTGTGTGTGTGTTTGGAATAGTGTGTGTGTGTGTTTGGAATAGTGTGTGTGTGTGTTTGGAATAGTGTGTGTGTGTATGTTTGGAGTAGTGTGGGTGTGTTTGGAATAGTGTGTGTGTGTGTGTGTGTGTGTGTGTGTGTGTGTGTGTGTGTGTGTGTGTGTGTGTGTGTGTGTGTTTGGAGTTGAATGTGTGTGTCTTTGGAGTAGTGTGTGTGGGGTAGTAAGTGTGTGTGTATGTTTGTGTGATGTACAGTAGTGTGTGTGTATGTTTGTGTGTGTGTGTGTGTGTGTGTGTGTGTGTGTGTGTGTGTGTGTGTGTGTGTGTGTGTGTGTGTGTGTGTGTGTGAAAGAGAGAAAGAGAGCTGTATGTGCGTGTCTGAATATGTGTGTACGTGTCTGAGTCTACCCGTGTACATGTGTGTGCATGTGTGTGTGTGTGTGTGTAACCAGCAGTGATTATGTTTATACGCATATTTAATTTAACGAGGTGATAAACTGCGTGTGTCTGAGTCTGTAAACGTGTGTATGTATATCTGTGAACGTGTGTAAGTGTGTATGTACGTCTAGGAAGAGGGGGCGGGAGGGGAGGGGTGTTGGCAGACTAGGTTATGATGATGGTACACTGTTAATAAAGGTGCGTTCAAATGTAACACAAATGGTACACATGATAAGTGTTTCGATCGTTTACGTGTACTACTCTGAACATATAAACCAATCATTACCAAATTGAGTACACCGTTTCTGTTACATGCGAACGCGCAATCTGTACAGTGTAGAGATAGTGACAAGTTAGACAATTCATTATTAGCAATATTCTCTTTCTTCATATTCAAAAAACAGTAAACGCCTCTGAAGTACATTCAGTTCGACGAGTCATATTGCACTTGAATAATGTCAAATGTATTAATTGTGTCTTTAAATAAAAAATATCCTTTACACAACTGAAGCAGCCTATACTGTATACTCCCTCATTGAACATAAAGGTATATGATGAACTTGCCAGATTCCAAAGATGCATCACTTTCAGGCATGACTTGTAAACAAAGGTCACTATTCCTTGCACCTTCAATTAGACGACGACCACTATTATTGCTAGTGTTAGATTAGTTTGATGTTACTCCATTTAGTAAGAACCTCTAGGCATTAACAAGATGACACACACTTTCTATTAACCCCCTGAGTATAACAAGTCCATCCAAAGTTGACCGACATCGCCTGGAGGTAGCTAGAACAGGAGTCATCGGATATAAAATGTTAAATATGAAGGAAATGTTCTGCCAATGTATCATATCGAACGATGACTGAGGAACTGAGTGTTGATTTATACAGATAACTTGAGATCTCCTATAGTCTATTTATTATAATTAGACAAGCAATTTTGACCGTTAAGGGGAGATTTCCACTTGAGGGATTTTTTTCTTGGCCCCTTTCTCCCTCATGGTTAGCCCCATTGCTTCTGATATTATAAGACGTTCGCCCCATTAGGTTGGCGATTTTAAGAACTTTCGCCCCATTTCTGTCAATTTTAAGACTTTTCGTGCCATTTAGGTGTCGATTTTGTCCTGGCGAGCGATAGCGAGCCTGTAATTTAAAAGGAACCGGCCTTCGGCCGGGAAATTTTTCTACCGAAAAATGTACACATTTATCTTGAAAGGGGGTCTAGGGGCTGTAATGTTAAGCTTGATGGAAGTCTAGCGAACTAACTAAAACCCTCCCCTTAACCCATCCTGTACCGGCGACGTCTTTTTAATTTGATTCTGGTTACTATGTATTGATTGTATTCATCTTAGGAAGGATCTCTGGCAATTACAAGGCTTCGAAGAATCTCAATCAACCCTTTTAACTACCACAGATCCTTCTTAAGGGGAGATTTCCACTAGAGGGATATTTTGTTGGACCCATTTCTCCCTTATGCTTAGCCCCATTGCTTTTGAGATTTTAAGATGCTTGCCCCATTAGTTTGGCAATTCTAAGAACTTTCGTCCCATTTCTGTCAATTTTAAAGATTTAGGTGTTGATTTTTCCCTGGCGAGCGATAGCGAGCCTGTAATTTAAGAGGAACTGGCCTTCGGTCCGGACATTTTTCTACCGAAAAATGTACACATTTATCTTGAAATGGGGTCTAGGGGGGGGGGGTAATTTTAAGCTTGATGGAGGTATAGAAAACAGACTAAAAACCTCCCCTTAAACTGCATACAATCGTCGAAATATAGCTAGTATATAATTAAAAGACGTCGCCGGTAAAGAAGGTTAACCACTATTATTAGATACAAAATTACTAAAATAATCGAGCTAGTATGTCTACCACTTGGGAAGAGTCATGGAATAGGTGTGCACATTTACAGCCCATTCGCTCTGGTCCTTTTTGAGATACAGAAGACAAGGGTTAAGATTTCTGGCTTTAGGGGCAGATTTGTTCATGTGATTTCATATACTGTATTATATTAATTGATATACTTTTTCTAGCTTCCTCTCTAGACTGCCATTAAGCTTAGAAAAATGCCCCTAAGACTCCCCCTTCGAGATAAATGTATATTTTTTTCGGTAGAACATTTGTTCTGGTTCCTCCTAAATTACAGGTTCGTTGTCGCTCGCTAGGGAAAAATACTCTAAATGAAACAAAAGATCTTTAACCCCTTCAGACTCATATGACGCAGAGGTTGAAGTAACTAAACTAAATGTTTCTAAATACCCCTGATGGTAACAAAGGTTTTAAAGTATCCCTAATAGGCTCAAAATCGCGTCATATGTCGGAGAGGGTTAAATCGCCAAACGCATGACAAAATTGTGTCATTAATTTGATTAGTGATAGTTAGTCAATGTAAACATAGGATTAGACTATAACCTCTATCGGTTAACAAACAAACTTTTGCTTTCAGTGTGGAGAGTATTGTAAGGACTCAGAGCAGATTGTTGCAAAATGTATGTTAAAAAACAAATAAACGTGCAATAACCATTTATTATCCCATTGTATGCTTCCTTCCTAATGTTTTTTTTTTCTCTGTCTACCAGTTTTCTTCCTCTCTATCCACCCTCTTTTATATGATAAACATTGAGTGACTAAATACACATAAAGAAAGAAAATGGTGTCGGAGACGACGCACCAAAGCACGAACTAAGACGTGTTGTCAGGAAAGGAACTAAAGAATCAGACTCCTGGAAAAAAGTATAACTGAGACCAATTAATGGGAGGACAAACAATGGATTGAATTTAATTGTTAGTATCAAACAATTATAATCACTAAACATGAATAATCTGTATTAAAAGGAGGACAGATGTCTTCAACCCTTGCAAACCCTGTTGATTGAAAGAAATAGGTTGTATGGCCGATAGAGTTCATCCATTAAATGTTGATGAAGCAGTAGGATAATATATGGTAGTGGAACCGTGTTCATGAGGTAAGGTAGTGAGGTAGAGTGTTAGTGGCAGTGACAGTCCAACACACATATGTCAGGGTGAGAGGTAAGGTGGTGAGATAGGGTGAGGGTAGGGCGAAATGTGTGTAGGGTGGTGAGGTAGGGTGAGATGTGTCTAGGGTGGTGAAGCAGGGTGGTTGTGGAAGTATGGTGACAGTCCAGCACACATATGTCAGGGTGAGAGGTTGGGTGGTGAGGTACGGTGAGATGTGTGTAGGGGTGATGGGGTTGGATGTTAGAGTAGGGTATTGGTGGCAGTATGGAGACAGTCTAACACACATATGCCAGGGTGAGAGGTAGGTAGAGTGATCAAACAGGTAGGGTGGTGAGGTTGGGTGGTATGGTAGGTAGGGTGGTGAGGTTGGGTGGTATGGTAGGTAGGGTAGTGAGGCAGGGTGTTAGAGTAGGGTGGTGGTGGCAGTAAGGTGACAGTTGAACACACATATGCCAGGGTGACACCTCAAACACACGCACCCTCCTCCTTCATCACTCATCACTAGGGCAGGGTGGGGAGGGAGGGAGAACGCTAGGTGAAGGAAGGGAGAGATAGGTGGAGGAAGGGATGGAGGGTGGGATAGATGGTGGAAGGAAGGGAGGGTGGGAGAGGTGAAGGAAGGGAGGGAGGTCAAGGTGGAGGAAGGGAGGGAGGGAGAGGTGGATATAGAGAGGGAGTGAGGGAGAGGAGATGGAAGGAAGGGAGGGTGGGAGAGGTGGAGGGAGGGTGGGAGAGGTGAAGGAAGGAAGGGGATGATAAGAGTGGAGGAAGATAGGTGGGGGATGGAGGCGGTGTTAAGAAATAGGGAAGGAGACAACATCTGACAGCAAGAACAGGGAGAAGGAAAATATAAAGTGCAACAAATTAGAAAGGTAGGAGATCAAACTAATAATAATAAAAGTAGTGCCTTCCTGGTCCACTGACATTAAATGCCAGTTGTTTTATTTCATAAATCGATTAAATATAATACGATGAGTAAATACGAAATGGATAAACACCTTACAATTATTCAGCAGTTACCTAAAAAATACAATGGTGATAAATTAGTAGTAGCAATTAGCAGGCAAGACTCTGTCGATCGTCGTAAGTTAGGATTCAAATACATTGGTCGAAAAGAATAGACAATTACAATGACTATTGACCATTGATGGAAATGTCTGCATCCTTAATTTTATTATATATATTAATATATATATATTTTTATATATATTTTTTTCTTTTCTGGGAATAATAGTTAGATTGAATAAGTCTTGCTAATGCATCCATGACATCATAATGGTGTTGCCATATCAAAACTATCTGTAAATATGTTGAAGTAATAAACTAGCTAATATGATGCATAACGTAATAAACTGAAAGAGGTATATTATACCCTGTAAACTTATATATCAATAATGTGGAATTAAGAACACCAGGTACTGTCAGTGGGCTATAAGTGTGGATGGTAAATAATCATCCCTCACTGATTATTCATTTTTAATTCACCATATTTACCAATACTTTCCTGGGTTGATTGTATTGTTTTTCTATATGTATGAAGGAGACAAAAGGCAAAGCTGCCTGCAACAAGTGTCTCACTCAAAGTAATATTGGTGTTTTGGAAAGAAGTGTGGTGTGCTTGCTTAGTGTAATGAAATTAATAAGAGGAGGAGATGTTTGTGAGAGGTAGGTGGATTACTCTCTGTGTAGGTGAAACACAAACAGAAACCGTAAGGGAAGCCAGGCAAATGAAACAGGAATTTCAGCAACTCCTTATCACATGCCTATGAGGCATCCCCTGGGTATTGATCTGCTCCACTAGTGTCTACAGTCTCCCCAATGAGGTACTAAATGTTAAATACCATATATTGTAGAATGAAAAGTTAATTTGGTTGAAGTACAATTGCTGCAATCCAACCCAATCCCATATTATCATTCAGGAACTCAGACAGCTGTTTTACATTATTACGACCTAAAGTTTACTCTCTCATTCTGGCTATCATTAGACGACATCCAGACACCTATGAGGCTCAGCGGGTTACTTGTAATAGTTACTACCCCTTTCATTACTAGATCACCTTCCTAAACTGAATGCAATTTTATCTTGATTCGTACAATATAATAATACAAGCGTCATCGTACTAAAGGATTGTAAATAAGAAGGGGAACAATGGGATCTATGAGATAATAAGGAATAACAGCAGACTGCAGAGATAGAAGAAGAGGAACAACTTTGGAGCACAACCAAAGAGTGAAATAAAAGAATAAAGTAGAATAATGAGTCTTAATGATGGAGAGAGAGAGAGAGAGAGAGAGAGAGAGAGAGAGAGAGAGAGAGAGAGAGAGAGAGAGAGAGAGAGAGAGAGACAGAGAGAGAGACAGAGAGACAGACAGACAGACAGACAGACAGACAGACAGACAGAGAGAGAGAGAGAGGTGTATGTGTGTGTATGGGGGAGACGGGGGGCTTATCATATCATCATCTCCCTGGTTCCATCCGTCAGCTTAAGATTGTATCAAATAATGACCGTAAAATACACTATTATGGGTTTCAGACGCCGTGTGACATTGTTTTTCGGGAATAACTTATTAACAAACAGTAGGATCAGTAGGATATTTTGCCAGAGCTTGTTTCACACTGTCCCCTAATATTCGTCAATATTGTGCATTACCAAAAATGGAGAATTAAGACACTTGTCCAAGTGTCATGAGGTTAAAGTCACACCTGAATGACTAGGAAACAGACAAGGCTACCATGGCGTACCTGTGAAAACCATCAAACCATTATTGCTCTTCCATCAAACACTGTCGTTATCACCCACCACCCAACTCTACTATTGCTTTTACAGTCAGGTTATTTGTCACTATCAAACAGAAATATACAAATATAATGTGTTATTTTTTGTGTATATTTCTAAGGGAGTGGGGCACGTGTCCCAGCCTTCTGACTCCCGAGGACCTTAGGGGTGTGGTTAGGCCAGCCAGTAGAGTTTTCTTTATGGAGGGGGCAGAGACAAGGTCAAAGAGGTTGGGGTAGGGAAACTTTCAGGGCGGACTCATTTACTACATCAATTCTGGGTGTTTAGAGTCGAGGTTGTGGCATTAAAAAAAATATATATATATATATATACCGATATATATACTGTATATATATATATATATATATATATATATATATATAGTATACAGGGTGACCCAAACAAAACTCCCACATTTCAAAGGTAAATGAAACAAAAATGGTTAAAGATAATCAAAATATTATTTGCACACATGAAACTTCTTTCAATACAGGTTTTATTCATCTGTTTTAATAAAGATGACATCCTCCAAATGGTGGCCGTCATTGTCTATACACGCTTGGAGGCGATTTCTGAGGGCTGCCATGGCTCGACGGGTCATGTCGGGTAGAACAGCAGCTATCTCCTGCTGAATAGCAACCTTAAGGGCTTCAAGTGTTTGGGGTCGATGAGTATACACTCGTGATTAAGGGAAACATTTCCCTAGGCACTTGCAATGATCGTCGAGCTGTGTGTGCCGTAGCTCCATCTTGCTGAAACCACACATTGATCATTGCAAGTGCTTAGGGAAATGTTTCCGGATCGGGTGATCTCGTTGCGTGGCGATGTTGGGTGGCCGGCCCGTTCCCCTTACCTCACCCCTTGTAAAAAAAATTATGTGGGGCTACCTTAAATCACGAGTGTATACTCATCGACCCCAAACTCTTGAAGCCCTTAAGGTTGCTATTCAGCAGGAGATAGCTGTTGTTCCACCCGACATGACCCGTCGAGCTATGGCAGCCCTCAGAAATCGCCTCCAAACGTGTATAGACACTGACGGCCACCATTTGGAGGATGTCATCTTTAAAACATGATGAATAAAGACTGTATTGAATGAAGTTTCATGTGTGCACAAAATATTTTGATTATCTTTAACCATTTTTGTTTCATTTACCTTTGAAATGTGGGAGTTTTTTGGGGTCACCCTGTATATATATATATTATTTGTGTCTATTATCTACAGTAACTCTACACCTAAGTTCAGGGTACTCATTGTTCACATGTGCCTAGTGCTGCAATCCTATGCACATGTGACATAATTACATTACTTTATATTGGAGATATGTTATAATATCTAACACCCTCCTCCTTCCTCCATCACTGGTTCGTTGACTTCGCTCGACCACAAACATATATTTCATCAGCTGACTGCTAATACTTATGTTACATTTAGGTTTGTGTTTAGAAAAGAGGTAAATATAATTTATGTTACTGTTTTACAATGAAGTCTGTTGTCTTTAGCATCATTGTATATCATTTATCTATTCACTACAATAATGCACTAAATCGGACAGTTTGGATGACGGTTGCCAAACGGGAATGTCTTTTCTCCCGTGGAATCAAGTATAGTAATCTCACTATTTCCTTTTAACTTTCATAGACACTTCCAAAGCTAAATAAGTAGCCTAAATACAGCTAGAATAAATCAATAAGGCATCACCCGTACTGAAAGGGTTAAGGGGGTATCACACAAGGCCTTTTATGTTCAGCCTTTGAAGGTCAATATTTGACGGCAACATTGAGGGAATCTTTTGTACTAACTCGGAAACTAGACTGAAGAGAGATTAGCTTAAGTAGACCTAATAAGCTGCCAGACTAGTGTTGGGGATAAATGTTGACGTATAAAGGACTCGTGTGACATCGGTTATTGGATCTGTTTGGTGAAGGAACGGAAATATTGCCACAGAAAACTAGGAAAGATTCCACTCCATAAGACTTGTGGACATAGTCATATAAAGTAATGTATACATGCAATATACAAGGACACTTTAATTCATTAAGGAGACATGGGCCAGTTTTCTGGACCACTTTCTCCCTCATGTTTAGCCCCATTAGTTTTCAGATGTTAAGATGTTTGCCCCATTAGTTAGTCGATTTTAAGACCTTTTGCCCCATTTCTTCGTCAATATTTAGACCTTTCGTGCTATTAAGGTGTCGATTTTTTCCCTGGCGAACGATAGTGAGCCTGTAATGTTGGAAGAACGGGCCTTCGGCCGGGACATTTTTCTACCGAAAAATGTACAAATGAATTTAGAAGGGGGATCTAATGGACGGTTTTTTAAATTTGATGGAGGTCTAGGGAGGAAACTAGAAAAATAACGAATACATGCAAAAATCGCCCAAAAAGTGAACGATATCCCCTTAAGATTATCTCCCTGGAATGAATCGTAAGTTATTTGAAATACTATACATATATCTTTACCTCCTCTCTCTCTCTCTCTCTCTCTCTCTCTCTCTCTCTCTCTCACTCTCTCTCTCTCGTCTCTAATATACCGCTTTAACCTGGTTTACGTAAGACAGCCTCGTGACGGAGTTTTGATGTTTTAAAGAGAGGATTGGACTCGCTTTATTTTGAGATAGAGAGAGAGAGAGAGAGAGAGAGAGAGAGAGAGAGAGAGAGAGAAAGAGAGAGAGAGAGAGAGAGAGAGAGAGAGAGAGAGAGAGAGAGAGAGAGAGAGACGGGGGGGGAGGGGGGAGAGAGTTAGAGTGAAAGTGAGAAAGCAACCCTAAAATTAAGGGAAATAATGGTTTAAAGCAGACTTAATGAAAGAATCGCAATGTGAATAACGTGACCTAAAATTCATAAAGTAACGCATATTTACAGATAATTGAGAACATTCTATACTGTAATTATATTTATATTATAGTACCGTATCTAGTTATCCAATATTATTTATACATATATTTTGACAATCATTAAACGTATTTTACAACTATACTTGTATCCTCATTTACTATTCCATTTAAAGTACATGTATATTTTTCCTATGAGTATGAAGGAGACAAAAGGTAAAGCTGCCTGTAACAAGTGTTCCCCCAAAGTTTAAAGTGGCAGAACAACAATTTTGTTTGGTGTATTAGAAAGAAGTGTGGTGTGGTTGGTTAGTGTAGTGAAATTAATAGGAGGAGGTGTTTGTGAGAGATAGCTGGATTACTCGCTGTGTAGGTGAGACACAAACGAAAACAGTAAGGGAAGCCTGACAAATGAAAGAGGAGTTCCAGCAACTCCTTATCACATGCCTATAGGCCTCCATTGAATATTGCCCTGCCCGATTGGTGTCTAGAATCTCCCAAGTTAAAAGTAGCAAAATAGTTGTATTGTAGTATAGTACAATTTTCACAATTAAGTACGAAATAGGTTTTCCTCTCACATGAATTACTATTTACCCAATATAAACAATGAACTGTCCCTTACCAAACGGTTGATCAACATTGAAAGGATGGTACATAAGTTTCACTCATTATCATAGGCCTTACAACACTATCATATACTGTATTGATCTCTATCTGGTAGTAATAAGTCTCCACCGGGCCGCACCCCACGTATACTGTACACTCACACCTCAAATACTCTCAGGATTAGTTATGAACACAGATGTGTGTATATTTATAACATATGCACACAATTAAACCAGCTAAACATGCTCTCTGACTAAATTGAAATCGAAATTTATAATCTTAAAATATGTAAAATAACGATATTAATGCGTAAATACAAATATACATATGTATACACACAACATATGTTAACTATTTATCTATCTATATCAATTACTCATTCTAACTAACACACACACACACACACACACACACACTCACACTCACACTCACACACACACACAGCACAAATAAACATCCTAATTCATCTAACCAGTGGCAGAGGAACCCCCACTTCAAAATGACACTTCAAACGAACACCACAAAAAACTTCACCTCAAATGACACTCCAAACACGTTCACGCACACATACACACGGGCGGGCAAAAAAACGTCCATACATACACTTACACTCCTAAAAAAACGCTCACATATTTGTATACACACACGGGTAGAGGTGGTTACAAATAGAGACGGTGAGGAATGGGTTTACACGGGGAATAAATTACACACACACACACACACACACACACACACACACACACACACACACACACACACACACATACATACATACATACATACATACACACGGGGAATAAATCACACACACACACGGGTAATAAATCACACACACACACACACACACACACACACACACACACACATACATACATACACACACACATACACACACACACACACACATACATACATACATATAGACACACTCAAACACACACACACACACTTACACACTGATTCATCTACCCCTGAACTTAACGACAGCACCTGAAGTCACCAACATATATCACCCCCCCCCCCCCTTACCCTCTCTCTCTCTCCCTCTCTCTCTCTCTCTCTCTCTCTCTCTCTCTCTCTCTCTCTCTCTCTCTCTGACTTCGAGATTGACAATTCAGTAATTTCAGATAACTATATAATTAATTTGTCTGCGATCGTATCTAGTAGAAATATGAAATGGTTAGAAACTTGGCAAACTATGATGAATTTGGTGTTAGGTAATTGTAAATGTACGACAGCCGTATTTCAGCTTTTAATTCTGCTAAATAACGGTAACTACAACTCCAACTTCCTTATAGCCTAAAACTCGCAAGTGGTCAATTGGGGAAAGCATAGGGATTTTAACTCCTTCAGCACGATGACGTAATTGGTATCATATTCTGGTTACCATTAGACGATTTTCTTTAGTTTATAATCTACCTCTAGGACTCAAAGGGGTAAATACGATCTCAATTAACCCTCTGAATATCACAAGTCATTCTTAAGCTGCATAAAATCTTCCAGTTTCACCAAGAATCAAAGGTAAAAAGGCGTCATCGTGCTGAAGGGGTTAAGAAGTGAAGGTATGCATGCAAATTACTTTCCATTCCAATGAAGTGATATCCAAAATGAAGTGATATCCAAAACCAGCAATGGTTATTATGTCTAACCTTCTTCATCATACGACAAGAAGTGGAGGATGGGGAGAGCCTCTTGCTTTGCTATCCTTTTCTTCCATTTCCTATATTTAAAGTGTTATTATCTCTACTAGAATTAAGTCTTGACCACCTCGTTTGAATCACAAGGTGTATATATTCAATGTATCTATGTAAATATATACATCTCTCTCTCTCTCTCTCTATCTCTCTCTCACCTGTTCCCACTCATGATGTATGTGTGGCTCCTGTGACGTCATCAGCCACCCGACCCCAACAAGCCTTCGTTAGTGAGAATTATGCTGCAGGACGGCCCATGTTACTAATACACCAATTGGATTCTGTATTGAGCCCAAATGAGATAAGGCACTGTTCTTTAATATCCCACATGTATCAGAGTGTGGCTGCTAGTGAGTGTACAATCTCGGTCAAAAGTAGTGTCCTACCTCCATAATATAAAATCTAGTGTTCTCTATAGTTAGTAAAATATATACTGTTAACCCCTTCAGTACAGGTGACATCCTTGTAATTATACCCTGGCAACTATTTGACGATTTTATTCAGCTTAGGAAAGATGTCTAACAATTAAAAGGCTACAGACTATCTAATGCATCCTTTTAGCTATCATTTTTTTTTTCTATGTGAATGAGGGAGACAAAAGGCATAACTGCCTGCAGCGGGTGTCTCCCCTAGATTTCAAAGAGTGACAGGACCGAAATCAAGGGACGTTCGAGCTAAAATCATTCATAAGCTTCATAAAATCGTCTAAAAGTAGCTGAAATCAAATAAAAAATACGTCACTGGTACAGAAAGGGTTACGGGGAGATTTGCATTTATGCGTCTATATATATATATATTTAATATTATTTATTTATATATATATTTATTATATTTAGTTTCCTCCCTAGACCTCAATCAAGCTTAAACACCCCCAATATGCTATTTCGACATACATTTGTACATTTTTCAGTACAAAAATTTCCCTGTCAAAGCCGGTTCCTCCAAAATTACTGGGTATATTTGGGTATATTATTCGAGTATATTTCTATACACACATTAATTTCCCTTTTGTATTCCTCCTTTAAACCATAATGTGTGACAGTTTAGAAATTGAGGGAACTGCTTTACAGCACAAGTCATAATAGGTATACACACTCTTGAAGTAGCAGTATTATGGTTAGACAAATATGTTAAACTATAACAAAACTGTCACACATTTTTGGGTTATAACACATACTAATGACGATATATTGCTGTAGTTAATGTACCTATGACGCATGTAAGTTTAACAAAACACACGTGACTTAAATATGCATATGATACGTTTAGCAAATATCCACCGTTTGAAATATTAGTATGGAATATATATATATATATATACTGTATATATATATATATTTATTTATTCCGATGCTACCTCTTATCTACTATCATTTAATGAGGTCTTGATCTCGACGTAATTAAGTCCTGACAACCTTTTGAGATCTACAAGGTTTGTATAGCTAGTGTATATATGTAACTCTGTGCAACTATCTATTTACGTGGGTCATAAGTTCGGAAGTTAACCAGCCAAGCGTGTAAAAGCAACGGTAGAAGCCCCAAGTGGAACACGCGAAAAATCACCAGAAATTGTCACTGCACTTAAAACTCATCCATGTAACCCTTTTACATAAGCGGTATATATATGCCGAGCTACAACTACGAAAATACATGAATCCACAACATTCACACTTGTGGCAATAGTTCTTAAAGTCGATCTTTAGACTGGCCAACGTGAAGGCTACATATACGTAAGGGTAAGTATCCAATCACCTTTATGCCACACGTTCATAAAGTTGAAAGTTAGACTATAACAACTAAACGACGAAAGCTTCACCGATTCAGTAATATAGTCCTTACACTAACGCTATATAAGGGTCAAACAGTCGTGTCTTAACGGTGGCACTGAGAAAGGGGCCAAAGAAAACTCGAGTCGGGTTTTCTCATTTCACGGCGCTGATTAAGACAGTTGGTTTTATGGTCGCATATGTTGTCGCTGTAAATGGTTGGCGGTGGTAAGCGAGGGTGGTGTCTGGGGGGGGGGGGGGGGGGGGGGGTAAATACTGTGGCAGCAAATGTGGAGGTGGTTGAGTGGTTGTGGTAGTTTGGTGAGGTGGTTGTGTCTGGGGGATAAATACTGTGGCAGCAAATGTGGTGGTGGTAGAGCTGGTTGATTGGTTGTGATAGTGGTAGTTTGGTGAGGTGGTGGAGTCTAAGGGGGGGGGGGTAAATACTGTGGCAGCAAAGGTGGTGGTGGTAGAGGTGATTGATTGGTTGTGTGATGGTGGTAGATGGTGGAGTCTGGGGGTATATACTGTAGCAGCAAATGTGGTGGTGGTGGTGGTAGAGGTGGTTGTGGTAGTTTGGGTTAGTAAGACGGTAGCAAATATGAGTAAAACTGGTTGATTGGTTGTGGTAGTTTGGGTTAGGAAGATGGTTGTGATGGTCCAAGATATTTGAAAGTGGTAGATGTGCTTTATGATGGTACGTTGATGGCCTGTGAAATCATGGAGCTAAAAAGGGTGAAATGGTTAGGAAATGTGGTAGTAGTAGATGTGATGTGTGGTGGTAGGAGAGTGACTGGCTGTGGTAGTTGTTGTTGTGTGGTTCTCTGTTGATCGTTTGTGTTTTGAGGTAAATGCTGTTGGTTAGTAAGTGTAGTAGTAGATTTGGCTTGTGGTTGCAATAGTTACTCTGTTGTGTGGTCGTGTTTTGGGGTATAATTATGCTGTTGCTTAGTAAGTGAGATAGAAGATGTGGTTTGTGGTTGTGGTAGCGAATGGTTGTGGTAGGTCTGGGAGGTATTTGGTTGTATCTTCAAGGCAAATACTGTATGTCACAAAATATGGCACTTGGTGTGGTTTATGGTAGACGGAGATATGAGTATATTGATTCTGAAGCAGGATTATTGTGTTTGTGGTTGTGGTGGTACAGGGGGTGTGTAGTTGTGGCAGTTTGGGGGTAGCCTATGGTAGCAATTACAGTTGTGATAGTTGATGTGGTTGTGGTGGGTCCAGTTCATGGTATTCGTGGTAGAAATATAGTTGTAGGTGTTTTGTGATTTTAGAAAGTGAGGCGTTATATGATGTATGATGTTTATGATAAACGCTAGATATAGTTGTAGAAGGCTAGGTTTAGGTTGTTGAAGGTGTGTGTGTGTGTGTGTGTGTGTGTGTGTGTGTGTGTGTGTGTGTGTGTGTGTGTGTGTGTGTGTGTGTGTGTGTCGAACAATCTTGTCTTTGTTATATACTTAGTAATATACTAATATAACTAATATAACTTCTCCAGCAGTATAATTGAGAGAGAGAGAGAGAGAGAGAGAGAGAGAGAGTACAAAGGAGTACAAAGGAAATCAAGCAACAACAGATCTAGTGACCCTTCTAGGTTGCTTGTCCTCCAAAACACTGAGGATCAAGTGTCTAAACAGTGGTTTAGAGTGGGTAAGGGAACATTGGAAAGGGAATTACTGCCCTGGAACTAATGTCCGTGGCAGGATTAGGAAGTTAGTAGGGGACAGATGGGTTAGTAACTGAGGGGGGGATAAAATAAAGTTATTCATTTACAAACGCAGTCAGTCGCGGGTTTGAAGCGAGATATTTGTCTAGGCGGAATTTAAATGAATCAACGGTGATGCAGTCTATAACGTTTCGGGGAAGCCCATTCCACAAGTTGACAACTCGATTGAAGAAGAAATTCTTAGATTCGTGCGAGTTAAAAGATTTACCAATAATTTTGCAACCGTTTCCCCGCGTGTAATTAGATTGGTCGATAGTGAAGTACTTACTACAGTTCATATTGTCGATGCCTTTGATGAATTTTAACATTTGAATTAAGTCACCTCTTAATCTGCACTGGGTTAAAGGAAATAGATTTAATTCTCTAAGACGCTCTTCGTATGGTTTGTTCTTTAGGCTAGGTATAATTTTGGTAACTCTACGTTGAACTCGTTCTAGCTTGTTTATATCTTTTTGGTAATAAGGGCACCAGGATTGAACGCAGTATTCCAGAAGAGGGCGGACTAAGGAATTGTAAAGGGTTAGGATAACGTCTTTGGATTTATGCTCAAATGACCTGCCTATAAAGCCAATTATTTTGTTTGCCTTCTTAACAACTTCTGAACATTGTTGACTCGGTTTTAGGTTACTCGATATTGTTACTCCCAGATCGGTTTCTCTGTTTACATTCTTAAGCTGAGTGCCATTCATCGAATAGTTTGCTTTCTCATTTAGGTATCCGATATGTAGTACTTTACATGTATCCGCATTGAAACTCATTTGCCAAATTTGGGCCCAACGTGACAATTTATCTAGATTGTGTTGCATATTGTCAACCTGTTCTTTTGAGAGTACGCTATTTGCAATTTTTGTTATCATCAGCAAATTTCGAGATTGTACAGGTGAGGCCCTCATCTATGTCGTTGATGTAAATTAGAAAGAGAATTGGTCCTAGTACCGATCCCTGGGGTACCCCGCTACTTACATTGGTCCATTTAGATGCCTTACCGTTTATGACTACTCTTTGCTTTCTGTCGCTGAGCCAATTTTCTATCCATTTCAACACACCGTCTTGTATTCCATGCACTTTTAGTTTTAGCAGTTTTAGCAGAGAGAGAGAGAGAGAGAGCTGTGAGGATTAGCCTGAGAATAAATAAAGGGGTAGATATGGGTTGAGCACATATAAAACTATGTGGTAATGTATACATGAAGTACAGTCGCGGTCATTAAAGCTGTCTGTATTATTTTTGGAAGCTCTCTCGGGTTGAACTGAATCTTCTTATTAACCCTTTGAGGATCATGACGCATTTTAGCAGTTTCTTCTGGCTATTAATAGACAATTATGTTTAGATTAGGAAGGGCATATGGGAATCAGATGGTTAATTGAGACAGTCTTTACCCTTTTAGTTTCCACAGATCCTTCCTAAGCTGTATAAAATCGTCTAATGCTAGCCAGAATAAACGGTCAAAGCACGTCAAGATTCTCAAGGGGTAAATACATTCCCCGATATTGGCATTTCCGAGGTTTGTTTAATTCTGGGCTCACCGTGTATCAGAATTTAAAGCCGTGACTGTACGCTTAAGAGTGAGTGAGTGAGAATAGGAAGGCAATGAGTGTATGCTTGAGTGAATGTGTGAGTAAATGAGTGAAAGAGTAAGTGAAAGATAGCATAAATATGAACGAATGAGTGAGAATGGGAAAGTGAGTGTGTGAGTGAGCGAATGGTGAAGATAATGGGTTTATAAGTGAGAGTGAGTGAGCGAGTGAAGAAGAAAGTGCGAGTAAAAGATATGAAAACTATAAGTGAGACTTGAGTGAGTGAACAATAGCAGCTAGAGAGCAAGTATGTGAGTAAGCAAGTGAGAGAGTGAGTGAGTGACCAAGTATGTGAGTAAGCAAGTGAGAGAGTGAGTAACTAAGAAAGTAAATAAGCAAGTGAGTTCGAGGTTAAGCAAATAAATGAGCAAGTGAGTAAATAATAAGAAAGTGTGAGGATGTGAGTGAGTGAGTAAGTAAATAAGGGAGTTAAAGAGTAAGCTTATATATGAGAAAGTGAACAAATGAGTAAGACAATACGAGGAAGTGAGTGAAGTAATGTGAGTGAGTGAGTAATGGCGACACTCATCTTCCCACTCTCACTCTGCTGTTTATTTTGATTACTGCCTCATTTGTCAGGCTGTCCGGGGGTGAGGAGGGTGGTTGGCTGTCACACACACACTCACTACCTCACTCGCTCTCTTTAAACTCTTACTCGCTCTCTTTAAACTCTCACTCGCTCTCTTTAAGGTCCCACTCGCTCTCTTTAAACTCTTACTCGCTCTCTTTAAACTCTCACTCGCTCTCTTTAAGGTCCTACTCGCTCCCTTCAAACTCATATTAGCTCTTGTTAAACTCTTACTCGCTCTTGTTAAACTCTTACTCGCTCTCTTTAAACTCTCACTCGCTCTCTTTAAACTCTCACTCGCTCTTACTATCTCTCTCTTAAGCTCTGTAATCGCTCTCTTTAAGCTTTCACTCACTCTCTTTAAACTCTTACTCACCATCTATAAGCTCTCACTCTCTCACCCTCTTTTAACTCTCCCTCACTCACCTTCTTTCAACTCTCACTCACTCGTTCACGTTTGTTTACTGTTACTCACTGTAGTTCAATCCCACTGCTCTAAGCGCTTACTCTCACTCGTTTACCCCTCTTCCTACTCTCACTCTGGTGCTTATTTTGATTACTGGGTCATAATTATGTGATGGTTGGTGGGCTAGAGGAGGGTTAGCTCTCACACACACTCACTCTCACTCGTTCACTCTCACTTATTTGTCCACTCACTCTCTCTCACTCGTCCACACACACTCTCTCTTACTCACTCACTAACTTCTTTCAAACTCTCTCACCCTCATTCACTTCTTTAAATCTCATCCACTAACTCCTAAACTCGTACACATTCACTGTCATTCTTTCATTTTCACTCGTTTACTTACGCACTCGATTACTCACTTTCACTTATTCACTCATTCTCACTCATCCACACACTCACTCGTTCGCCCACACTCACTAATTCGTTCACTCTCTCTAATTCGTCCACTCACACTCACTCCTTTGACTCACTCCCACAACTCCTTCGTAAGCCATATAAAATCGTCTAATGATAGCCAAAATATATAACAAATTGGCGTCATCATACTGAAGGGGTTAAACTTCGATCCTAATCCCCCTGAAATTATTATAAAACCTCAGAAACCTCGTATATTTATTTATTTATCTATTTATTTATTTAATAATTTATTTATTCTTTATGTACCTTTCAGTACAAGCCCGAGTGCTCTGAAGATGGGTTTAGAACAGCAAGAAACGTTAGAGTAATACAAAATTGAAGCGCTATCCTGTGTTTCCCTTCAGCCCCAGCTATCCAACCCGGGGAACATTGTGGTTCAGGGAAGGTCATAAATACAGATAAAAAATTCAAAGTTACTGACAAAAACGAGGCATTTATTAAGGACTTGGAGTTAAAACAGTATATTGCGAAAACAAATAAAATAACGCAAACATGTCATAATACACACACACACACACACACACACACACACACACACACACACACACACACACCCGTAGCCTAGTAGGTAGAGCTCTCGTTGCACACACGAGGGGTCGGGGGTTCAATCCCCGGCCGGGCGGAGACAAATTGGGCTTGTCTCCTTTCATGTGTTAGCCTCAGTTCACCTAGCTGTAAATAGGTACCTGGAATAAGTGGACGACGTTGTGACGTCCCATCTGGGGTTGGCAAAAATGGTACAAGGCAAGATGGGTATCATATGGTTCACCTAAGCTGATGGCTACCTAAGCCTTCGGGCGAGACGGTACCGTCTATAGTGAGAATGGTACCATACAGATCCACCCTAAGCCTTCGTTTCCGATGTCGCCAATTGGCTAAAATACAGACTACACACACATCCACAGCCATTCCAACAGTACATAAAACACTTAACATGCATTTCACGCAATACATTCCCAGTTAAGGAGGCGCGATAATAATGAGCTTAGCTCGCATTGCGTGGATTCCCCTTGACGAACAAGTAACTGAGTAACTGAGAAACACCCCGTAGCCTAGTAGGTAGAGCTCTCGTCTCACACAGGAGGGGTCGGGGGTTCAATCCCCGGCCGGGCGGCGACAAATTGGGTTTGTCTCCTTTCATGTGTTAGCCTCAGTTCACCTAGCTGTAAATAGGTACCTGGAATAAGTGGACGACGTTGTGACGTCCCATCTGGGGTTGGCAAAAATGGTACAAGGCGAGATGGGTATCATATGGTTCACCTAAGCTGATGGCTACCTAAGCCTTCGGGCGAGACGGTACCGTCTATAGTGAGAATGGTACCATACAGATCCACCCTAAGCCTTCGTTTCCGATGTCGCCAATTGACTAAAATACAGACTACACACACATCCACAGCCATTCCAACAGTACATAAAACACTTAACATACATTTCACGCAATACATTCCCAGTTAAGGAGGCGCGATAATAATGAGCTTAGCTCGCATTGCGAGGATTCCCCTTGACGAACAAGTAACTGAGTAACGCACGCACGCACACACACACACACACACACACACACACACACACACACACACACACAGCCCGTAGCCTGGTAGGTAGAGCTCTCGTCTCACACATGAGGGGTCGGGGGTTCAATCCCCAGCCGGGCGGAGACAAATTGGGCTTGTCTCCTTTCATGTGTTAGCCTCAGTTCACCTAGCTGTAAATAGGTACCTGGAATAAGTGGACGACGTTGTGACGTCCCATCTGGGGTTGGCAAAAATGGTACAAGGCGAGATGGGTATCATATGGTTCACCTAAGCTGATGGCTACCTAAGCCTTCGGGCGAGACGGTACCGTCTATAGTGAGAATGGTACCATACAGATCCACCCTAAGCCTTCGTTTCCGATGTCGCCAATTGGCTAAATACAGACTACACACACATCCACAGCCATTCCAACGATACATATAACACCTACACATATAGGAGGCGGGAAATAACGAGCATGCTCACTCCCGCAATACAACTAGAGTAAGTACAACTACTGTAGAGTAAGTACACACACACACTCCGCTTTCCCTGGCTTCCACATGTTTACAGGTATTACCATAACGATTATCTTTATATGTATTATATCTAGGTTTAGGCCTATGTTTATTATAAATAACCTCTACTTATCCAACAGACCTCTCACTTATACAACATCGTGTTTCAGTTGTTTTATTCTATCTCCTTTCAAGACTCCAATTGTATATAGTTTTCAGCAAATTCATATTCATTGCAATCTTGATCACAATAATTTGCTTTTCCAGACCAGATGGCTGAAGTAAAGTAGGAAAGAAGAGTAATTGGACAGAGGAAGAACAAGCCGAGAAGTGAGAAGCTCTTACCACGTATCTTTTGTATACATGTTTTCTTCTGCATCATCACTAACTCAACTGCATAAAATCGTCTAATGATAACTAGAATACAATAAAGAAACGTGTCCTAATGAGTAAAGGGTTAACCAATCAGACCTATTATTCTCCCCTTCATAAGTACTTAAATCACGTTTGATAACCACATCCCTCAAACAAAGAGATTTTCCATTCACTCCCATACCAATAATCGCTAATTTTTCTGTATGTCACAATTAGTTCCGTTATCTTAAGGGGGGATGGTTCACCTTTTGGGCGATTTGTGCATGTATTCATTATTTTTCTAGTTTCCTCCCTAGACCTCCACATCAAAATTAAAAAAAACATCCATTAGATCCCCCTTCTAGATTAATTGGTACATTTTTAGGTAGAAAAATGTCCTGGCCGAAGGCCGGTTCTTCCAACATTATAGGCTCACTATCGTTCGCCAGCGAAAAAATAGACACCTAAATAGCACGAAAGGTCTAAATATTGACGACGAAATGGGGCGAAAGGTCTTAAAATCGACTAACTAATGGGACAAACATCTTAACATCTGTAAACTAATGGGGTTAAACATTAGGGAGAAAGTGGTCCAGAAAACCGGCCCATCCCCCCTTAAAACAATTGTGTCTTGAGGTTGATGTATGTGCCTCAGGAATGTGTCTTTGGTGCGTACAAAATTATAACATAAAACAAAATAACTATCCTTTCAAAATATTGTATGTTAAATCTAACTAGTTTTGTCACTGTAAGTTCGCTTGATTAAAAGTTAACACTTCGAAATGTTCTCGTAACCAAACCCTGTTCTATATAAGTAGGGGAAGATATAGCCTCTCGTTGAAACAAATTTGTTGATATCTGAAAACCAGAAAAATATTATATATATACTGTATATATCCCGGTATATATACAGTATATGGTAGCTTGTTATGCAGTGGTTAATTCACATACATAACTATGTTATTAACACACATTTATCTTAAAAGGGAAACTTC
>CM064496.1:43139405-43311905 GCA_032716605.1 Paralithodes platypus | reverse complement strand
CAGGCTTTGAACTATTCAATTAACCCTTTTTACAACCATATATCCTTCTTAAGCTGCACACAATTGTCCAAATCTAGCTAGAATGCAATTATAACGACGTCGCCGGTACAGAAAAGGTTAATGTCAGTCACACCAACTTTGCTTTCATACAAAATATCACAGAGTTGGTACACACACACACACACACACACACACACACACACACACACACACACACACACACACACACACACACACACACACACATACATACACACACACCGCAATAAGCCACAACACTCGAACATCCCTTGATTTTGGCCCTGTCACTCTTTCAACTGTGGGGAGGCACTCGCTACAAGCAGTTCTGCCTTTTATCTCCCTCACTCACATAGGAAAACATATAATAATACACATATACTGTACAGTACAATATAACACACACCTCCATCCCAGTACAACAACCCATCCCAACACACATTCCCTCCGTTTCAATTTGTTAACCTGTTGTGTTTAGCGGGCCAAACGAGCAAAGGGAGGACAAAAACATTGAAATGTAAGCAATGGCGGAGTTTGTACACTGGGAGGCGAGAGGTATGAGGAGGATGCCAAACTATTTACATATTTAACAGCCACGACGATATTTATTTTACCTTCTCCCAACGCAGTGTGTGTGAGTGTGTTCAGGTATGTTTTGTGTGCGTAGTACGTTCGTCTGTGTATGTAATTGTACATGTGTAATGTACAGTAGTGTGGTATGTACTGAGTGCAGTGTGTGCGTGTGTGTGTGTGTGTGTGTGTGTGTGTGTGTGTGTGTGTGTGTGTGTGTGTGTGTGTGTGTGTGTGTGTGTGTGTGTGTGTGTGTGTACTGCGTTGCGTTTTGTTGTATTGTATGACTTGGTATTACATGATTTGGCATTGTATGTTGTGCTATATGTACTGTACATGTGTATTAGGTGTACGAAATTAGTGTCGTACTTGTGTTTCGTTACATTGTGTTGTACTTTTTGAGTAATTGGTGGTTTCTTTTGTTCTTTACTGCCCTCTGGTTCAAGTGCTCGAGGTGTGTATTGAGTTGCATTGTGCTTTGTTGTGCGATGTTTTATATTGTGTTGTGCGTGGGTGTGTGTGAGAGTGTGTGGTTCCTTCAGTAGCGTATTGTGTTTTCATATGTTTTCTTTATGTTGTGTTGTGTGTGTTGTGTTGCATTGGGTTGTTCCATGTTGTGTTGTAGTGTGGTATGGTGTTCTGTGTGTTACTTTGGGTTGTATGAATGATTCGATATGTGAGATTAGTGTCCTGTTTTATTGCGTTGATTTGTGTTGTTCTTTTCGTGTATATGGTGATGTTTTAGAGTGTTGTGTTGTGTTATGTTTTGAGTAGTATTGTATGTCTTTTCCATACTGCGTTCTTGTGAATGTATGTGTGCTTGTTTGTGTGTTTGTGTGTGTGTGTCATTTTGTGTTGTATTATGTTGTGCTGAGTTGTTATATATATACATTACATGTCCTTATGTGTGTGTGTGTGTGTGTGTGTGTGTGTGTGTGTGTGTGTGTGTGTGTGTGTGTGTTTTTGTGTATGTGTTATTTTTCTAGTAGCTTATTTAGTCGGCTGTACTTACGTTTGATGACCTCTTAACATACGAGTACCCCCTTATCTCTGTAGGCTCAAACACAACCACTTTTTACACTTTACTTTCAATCCCCTGCTATCTGTTTTACATAACGTTTTTCGAGAGCGAAGTATGTTTAGTTTGGATAAAATAAATTGTTTTGTTCGAGGAAGCTAATAATAAGGCATCTACCATTTTCTGCTTTAATATTATTATTGTTATTATTATTATTATTATTATTATTAGTAGTAGTAGTAGTAGTAGTTGTTGTAGTAGTAGTAGTAACAGCTGTAGTAGTAATAGTGGTAGTAATAGTAGTAGTATTATTATCAACGAACATGGTAATACCAATATCAGACAACACAATTCCCTTATGAAAGTACCTGTTACACTCTTATATGATTATGTGTAGACATGTAAACATTGATTGAGGGAAATATTAATTTGTATGTGGCTTACATTTTTGAATTGTCAAAGTTTTTAATTGTTGCTATAGCATTTTCATCTATAGCCTATATATCTTATTTACCTTTCAGCACAAGCCCCAACACTTCGGGTAACAATTGTGGAGTTGCTATACCTATCCACTGCTTAAATTAGTTAGCGCCTTAACACATTGTCTGGCTTAGAAGTTCGAATACACATAATAAAGTCTTCCATTAACGACACCAGTCTTTAAAAGAACCAGTTAAAAATGTATGTACTCATGAAAAGCATTACTACAAAAGAAAACAAAAACGTTACTGAACCTAATTTTCCGAACATAAGTTAATAATTAGGTTAGGTAATTAGCTTACCGGTAATGTTTATTGGTGTTACAAATACATACAAGAAAATGACGATACTCATACTCGAAGAGACCTTTGAATTATGATCTCACAACGACCCATACCTCTTCCCGTTCACATATTACCTTATAGAGCTAAAGAGGTATATTAAAGTTAACAAAAACAAAAACACACAAAACAAAAAAACACAGTATATAATCCAAAAATAAAAGGAATAGTTAAAAATATCCTGCAATAAACTGTATATCTATCCCATAGCTTTTCCCCCTATCTCAATAAACCTTAATAATATCAACCTGTTAATTCTCTCTCTCTCTCTCTCTCTCTCTCTCTCTCTCTCTCAATAAACCTTAATAATATCAACCTGTTAATTCTCTCTCTCTCTCTCTCTCTCTCTCTCTCTCTCTCTCTCTCTCTCTCTCTCTCTCTCTCTCTCCTCTTTCTCTCTTCTCTCTCTCTCTCTCTTCCCCTCTCTCTCTCTCTCTCTCTCTCTCTTCCTCTCTCTCTATCTCTCCTCTCTCAATCTCTCTCTCTATCTCTCTCCTCTCTCCCTCTCTCTCCTCCTCTCTCTCTCTCTCTCTCTCTCTCTCTTCTTCTCTCGCTCTCCTCTCTATCTATCTCTCTCTCGAGCTCCTCTCTCTCTCTCTCTCTCTCTCTCTCTCCTCTCTCTCTATCTCTCTCTCTCTCTCAGCTCTCTCTCTATCTCTCTCTCTCTCGCTCTCTCTCTCCTCTCTCTCTATCTCCTATCTCTCTCTCTCTCCTTGTTCCCGCAAGGATGGCACTCATATAAACCCTGGGTTCAGCACGCATGGGTCGTCTCCTACACGAAGCAGTCCGCAGCCATGGATCAAAAAACGCCATCCGGAAGAAGCAGCAGTGACATAAATCATCCAACGCCAAGAAAAAAACAGAGGCAAACGAGGACCACCAGCGATAATGACCGAAGACAGCAAGGACCGAGGACAGCCATGAACATAAATGTAGATCCGACAAGAACCAAAAATATTATTAAAGAGCGTTCCGTGAGTTCTAAAATAACAAAGTTAAAGGTTTTCTATGCAAACGCTCGTAGCATACGCAATAAATTTTCAGATTTAGAGGAGCTAGTGTTTACAGAAAATTATGATGTGATTGGCATAAACAGAATCTTGGCTCAATACAGAAGATAGAGGACTTTTTAGCAGAGTATTCACTTCCCGGTTATGTAATGTTTGAGGAAAAGCCGCATAAATCGAAATGGAGGTGGCGTTTTACTTTATATCAAAGAAAGTCTTAAACCCTACCCTCTTGTCAAAACCTCAAATTGTGAACGTCGACGCATCTTTTGTGCTAATAAAGACTAATAAAGGTACAAAATAATACTTGCATTAATATACAGACCTCCAGCTCAATCAGTGCAAACTGACCGAGAAATTTACGAACAAATTGCAGATGTAAGTAACTCACAAGATACCGTAATTTTTTGGTGACTTTAATTTACCTGTGACCAAGTGGGGCGATACTCTTACTTCACACTCCGGACATGACTTGTATACGAACTTGCAAGAGCGTTCGCTTTATCAATTTCTGGAACGCCGACCCGTGGTAATAAACGTTCTTGACATTGTACTTGCAACAAAAGAAGAATTAATAGAGAATTTGAATGTTGGTGATGAATTCAGTAACAGCGACCATCGTACGATAACTTTCACTTTAAAGTTTACTAGTAACGAACCAAATAGTAGCATCGAAAAAGTCCCTAATTTCAAGAAAGCAAACTTCCATAAACTTAGAGCTATGTTTAAAGAAACTGACTGGAGCTTTTTAATTCACAATAACGACATAAATACATCTTGGAAGTTATCCGAAGCCACTTACCTAAAAGCAGTGCAAGACTGCATACCATCAAAAACTCGGCGTCCAGGCCATAATAATAAGCCCAAATGGTGGAATAAAGATATTTCAAAACTGCCTGCTTGCTAAAAAATTTGCTAATGATAGATTAAAATCCTCACAAAATGACGAAGAACGGCTGAAATTTGTAGAGCTACGACGCAAAGCCAAAAAGTTAATTAAGCAAAGTAAAAAGACCTTAGAGTTACATATTGCGAATCAAAGTAAAACAAACCCGAAAGAATTCTATAGTTATATCAGAAAGAAAAAAGTTGTTACTTCAACTGTTGGACCGTTAGTCGATGAAAATGTAGAATACACCAATGACGAAGACCAAATGAGTAATGCCCTCAATACCTTCTTTGCATCAGTTTTTACAACAGAAGACCTCAGTGATATCCCTACACCATCGCCGATTCAGATTGATAATTCAGATGTTCTAAGCAATATCACCGTTACAGAGAGAGAAGTATTGAATTGTTTAGATAAACTCAAGGTAAATAAAACGCCTGGACCTGATACAATCTCGCCTAGAGTTCTAAAGGAAGCTAAGGATGAGCTCTCTAAACCACTGACATTACTATTCAATAAATCCTTGCAGTCTGGAACTATGCCCGATCAGTGGAAGCTAGCCAACGTAACACCGATATTCAAAAAAGGCAGCAAATCCCTACCCAGTAACTATCGTCCAATTAGCTTAACCTCAGTTGTATGTAAAATGCTAGAAACGGTCATACGAGACAGACTCGTAAATCACTTAGAGGAAAATAACATACTTAAAGATACTCAACACGGCTTTCGTAAAAAAACGTTCCTGTTTAACAAACCTCTTAGACTTCTTCCACGATATCCTCAACCTCTACGATGAGAGTAAAGCTGTAGATATTATATACCTTGATTTTCAAAAGGCCTTTGACAAAGTTCCCCACAAACGTTTACTGCTAAAACTAAAAGCGCATGGAATACAAGGACGGTGTGTTGAAATGGATAGAAAAATTGGCTCAGCGACAGAAAGCAAAGAGTAGTCATAAAGGTTAAGGCATCAAAATGGCCCAATGTAAGTAGCGGGGTACCCCAGGGATCGGTACTAGGACCAATTCTCTTTCTAATTTACATCAACGACATAGATGAGGGTCTCACCTGTACAATCTCAAAAATTTGCTGACGATACAAAAATTGCAAATAGCGTACTCTCAAAAGAACAAGTTGACGATATGCAACACAATCTAGATAAATTGTCATGTTGGGCCCAAATTTGGCAAATGAGTTTCAATGCGGATAAATGTAAAGTACTACATATCGGATACCTAAATGAGGAAAGCAAACTATTCGATGAATGGCACTCAGCTTAAGAATGTAAACAGAGAAAACCGATCTGGGAGTAAACAATATCGAGTAACCTAAAACCGAGGTCAACAATGTTCAGAAGTTGTTAAGAAGGCAAACAAAATAATTGGCTTTATAGGCAGGTCATTTGAGCATAAATCCAAAGAAGTTATCCTAACCCTTTACAATTCATTAGTCCGCCCTCTTCTGGAATACTGCGTTCAATCCTGGTGCCCTTATTACCAAAAAGATATAAACAAGCTAGAACGAGTTCAACGTAGAGTTACCAAAATGATACCTAGCCTAAAGAACAAACCATACGAAGAGCGTCTTAGAGAATTAAATCTATTTCCTTTAACCCAGCGCAGATTAAGAGGTGACTTAATTCAAGTGTTCAAAAATCATCAAAGGCATCGACAATATGAACTGTAGTAAGTACTTCACTATCGACCAATCTAATTACCACGCGGGGAAAACGGTTGCAAAATTATTGGTAAATCTTTTAACTCACACGAATCTAAGAATTTCTTCTTCAATCGAGTTGTCAACTTGTGGAATGGGCTTCCCCGAAACGTTATAGACTGCATCACCGTTGATTCATTTAAACTCCGCCTAGACAAATATCTCGCATCAAACCCGCGACTGACTGCGTTTGTAAATGAATAACTTTTTTTATCCCCCCCTCAGTTACTAACCCATCTGTCCCCTACTAACTTCCTAATCCTGCCACGGACATTAGTTCCAGGGCAGTATTTCCCTTTCCAATGTTCCCTTACCCACTCTAAACCAATGTTTGGACACTTGATCCTCAGTGTTTTGGAGGACAAGCAACCTAGAAGGGTCACTAGATCTGTTGTTGCTTGATTTCCTTTGTACTCCTTTGTACTCTCTCTCTCTCTCTCTCTCTCTCTCTCTCTCTCTCTCTCTCTCTCTCCACTTTCCTTCCTCGGGGGCCGGATCCTCTATAAATCCGTTGTTTGAAGTCCGTAACATGAAGAGAGGCAATATTCGCTGTAGTGCCACGGATTGGGTGGGGGAAGGGGGGGGGGAGGGGAGGATAGGTACAGTCACACACAAAAGTTTGGTCTACACGATGTCAAACTTTGCGGCACGGTGGTATATATTTATACAGGTATATTTATTTATCGTATGTTTTTTGCCATTGGGATCTTGCTATCATTATACGGATTGTGTGTGTGTGGGGGGGGGGGGGGGGGGAAGGGAGGTATGGTCTGGGTGGAAAGGCATTATTTTCCTTTTTATTAACCCTTCAGTGTATGAGGACGCATAATATATTCCTTTAATCCTGGCTATCAGTCGACGATATCAATCAGTTTAGAATGGAATGTTAAAAGTCAGTGGGTTAATTGATATGTACTTACACTTTTGTACTCCAGAGGCACTTCCAAAGCTGTATATAATAATCTAAAATTACCCTGAATGAACTGGAAAAAGGCGTTATATTACTAAAAAGGTTAAGATACGAAATAAATATTCATCAACAGCACTGAAGAAAACTGGAAGATAAAGGCTTGTTCGTGTGTGGTAAGAACATTGATGATCTTTCTATTAGAGATATGACCCAAGTTGAAATCATGATTAATAATTATGTAGTAAGAATATTTATTATCTTTCTTTTCGAGATATTGCCCAAGTTGAAAGAATGGTGATTGAGCTTGTTTGTGTGTGAGATAAGAACTTCGATTATCTTTCTATTAGAGATATGACCCAAGTTGAAATGCTGGTGATTGAGCTTGTGTGTGTGTGTGAGGTAAGAACATTGATTATCTAAAGATTTAATTTGAGATATGACCCAAGTTGAAATATTGTTGATAGATCCTGACTATTGTTCGTGCTTGTACGTTCGTTAAACCACCAAGTCTCCGCACCAACCGGACTCTCTCGCTCTGAACGGACGTATTCGCGTTTTATTCGGATCTGGCACGGGTAGTCTCGTTCTGTGTGGATTCTCTCCTCGGTTACGGATTTAGTTAAGCCGGTATCACACGAGACCTTTTATAGTCAACATTCGATGATCAAAATTGTTCGGGCAACATTTCTGGAATCGGAAACTAGACTAATGGTAGATGAATTTAGGTGACCGAAATATTATAAATGTTAACCTCATAAGCTGCCAGACCAGTGTTGAGGATACATGTTGAGTGAAAAAGTGCTCGTGTGATACCGGCTTTAGAGTGTTCGCGATTTAGGTTATAAATATTTTAGATCAATTACCCTTTCAAGATCCAATTTTCTTTCCTATGTGAATGAAGGAGAAAAAAGGCAAAGATGCCTGTTACAAGTGTCTCCCCCAAATTTGAAAGAGGGAGCCAAATTCAAGGTACGTTAGAGTCAAAATGTCTGAACACATGGAGCTTGAAGCAGTTTAAGTCATAGGATGAGGGAAAGACAGATTGAGGGAGAGTTCCAAAGTTCAGTTGTTGATCACGCATTTCTTTATCGTTGTCTGGCTATTATGAGACGATTTCATCCAGATTAAGAAAGGCATATGGAAGGCAGACAGTTAATTGAGATAGTCCCTGCCCTAATAAATAACACAGATCCTTCCTGAACTGTATACAATCGTCTAATGATAGCCAAAAACAAACTGTCAAAATGCGTCATAATCTTCAAAGGGTTAATTCGTGCTGTAAATGATGAACAATAAAGAACCAATTTACAGAATAAGTCATACGAGTATTTATGTATTTTGTATTATTATTATTTTGTTGTTTATTATTGTCAGTTTTCGATCAAAAACGTTTGGGAGGGAACCATTGATGTTCGTATTAGATCGGGTTAAATGTTTTTTTCTTCTGAACTCCCTTCTCTCTCATGCTTAGCCCCATTAGTTTTGATATTTTAAGACATTCGCCCCATTAGTTTGGCGATTTTAAGACCTGTCACCCCCATTTTTTTTGTCAGCATTTAGACCTTTCGTTTCATTAAGGTGTTTATTTTCTCGTGACGGGCGATAACGAGCCTGCATTTAGGAGGATTTAGCCAGAACAATGTTCTACCGAAAATTGCACAAATATATCCTGAAGGGGGTGTTATATTTATTAATGTTTTATTATTTAAGTTTAAGTTATTTTCAAAGGTTGATAGAGTTCTAGAGAGCCCACTAAACCTCTCGTCCCCTCAACACAACTAAAAGGTATATGATTAATGGTCATTTCGCCACTTCTCAATGTGAAAGAAGTGACTATGGGCAAAGGTTCGTCAGCCGCTCAGTGGTCGCAAAAGGGGCCACAAAAAGACATCCAACTAATACAACTCTTAACACTCTCACGATTATCGAGCACTTTGGCACTTCATTTTCGCTACCATTAAACGACTTTATTCAGTTTAGGAAGGATCTGCGGGAGTTAGAGGCATATTTGAGTTCTGATCTCTTATAGATTCCTAGAGTTCCCTCGTAAACTGAATAAAATTATCGAATGATAACCAGAATAATAGGAAGAAAGGCGTCATCGAATACAGGAAATGTTAAATGTTTCTATACTTTATGTCAAGGCTATATATATATATATATACACATTAATAAAAAATATTAATTTATAGTCTAATATGTGTCACAACAAACAGCTTATCTCCCCCTTTATATACTCTCCTAACGTGACCATAAATTTAGCAAAGTGACGGAGCAAGTGGCAGGACAGGTTATCACACTTACATCTTCGGCAGGAGGGAGGGTATAAAGGCGGTATCACACGAACGATTTTTGCATATTTTTTTACGGGAATTGTAGTCTGGCAGCTTCAAAATCCAAGTTTCTTAAAAAAATACACTACCTAACATAATCTACCTTCGATCTGTTTCCGGTGCCAATGCGAGAGCCTCAAAATAGTACGAGAACAAACTTGCTCATCGAAAATTGCCGGAAATTGCGCTCGTGTGCCACCGCCTTACACCTCACTCGTACCCTCACACATGGCAAGCTATAGTATAATCCCAAACTCAAGTAATATCAAACTACAACTATATTTTATGTTAGTACTCGCCAATCCCTTCTTAGAGATGACGCCATTTTGTATTTGAATAACTTGAGGGTTAGACAATTATACCAATTTTTTTAAGGGTCTCTGGACTTTAAATAGGTCCACGATTTGCCCAATTAAACCTTTGAATTCCACAAACCTTTCCTAATATAAATAATATTGTTTAATGATATCCAGAAGCAGCTGAAAATTGCGTCTACGTACTGAACAGATTTATCCACCCGTAAGAAAATCGCAAAGTAGAAATACAAAGTTCGCAAGCAATCGAAATGAAAAATTGTGTAATCTCAAAATAAAACCCCATGTCTTGGCAGTTTTCGTTTGTTTACTGTACTTTCATGAACTATAATAAGGATACTTTTACTTGAATTGTGATCGAACCCAAAGGAGATACTACACTGCTATATAATATCACAAATATATGAGAGTTTGCTGTAAAAGTTCAAAGAACCAAACAGGGCATACATGTACACCTAACATGGTATGTGATCTATACATATATCCATTGCTTAATTAACCCTCTCCGACATATGACGCGATTTTGAGCCGATTAGGGATACTTTAAATCCTTTGTTACCATCAGTGGTATTTAGAAACCTTTAGTTTAGTTACTTCAACCTCTGCAGTTGTCTTTGAGTTAGCTGTGGGCAGAAAACTAATTTTGGAGAGGTACGGTAATTATAAGAGTGAGAGAACTCTATTTCTTAATGCTAATCTGGCAACCTCTGCGTCATATGAGTCTGAAGGGGTTAAGAAAGGAGAGCAATTTCTTCATATACGTATAGTCAAATTATCCCTGACCTTGAAGTTGTATGAAATTAGTTTGTTTTGTTTTGTTTTTTTCCAACCATGACCCTCGAATCTATATCCTAAATTAATTCTATTAATTCAGCTTGTTGGAGTTTTGTCTAACAAGCTAGGTGCTAATCCCTGTGGTTATTTTGTCTTACATCTTTTCTCCCTAATGCTTTGCCCCATTAGTTTTGAGATTTATGACGTTCACTCCCTTAGTTGGGCGATTTTAAAACCTTGTGTGCCATTTAGGTGAGCGATAGCAAGCCTGTAATTTATGAGGAACCGGCCTTTGGCCGGGAAATTTTTCTACAAAACAATGTACACATTTTTCTCGATGGGAGGTCTTGGGGATATTTTTTAACCTTTCAAAACGATGACGTACTTTACATCATATTCTGGTTACCATTGGATGATTTTCTGCAGTTATAATCTACCTCTAGGGATCAAAGGGGTAAATACGATCTCAATAAACCCTCTCAATAACCTACGTCCTTCTTAAACTGTAGAAAATAGTCTAAATTTAGCCTGAATCAAAGGTAGCAAGGCGGCATCGTGCTTAAGGGGTTAAGCTTGATGGAGGTCTTGGGAGGAAACTATAGAAAATAATATATATATACATATAAATGAACAAATAAATACAAATCTCCCCTTAAGCTTGTTTACCTTGCACCAATCCCTTAACTGAAACTGGCCTGGTTGTGTGCATGACGAGACGTGCAAGATGTGTAATAGTGTGTTTTATTGGGGTGCCGATGTTTGGGAGGGGTAACATATAACGTGGGAGAGGATGCTGAATAGTTGTGATAAAATGTCACGTTATATGCGGCCACACGATCTCCCATCAAGATTGTTCAGTTATTTTGAAGATTTTGTCGCGAAATATGGTTATGGTGCCCGACTCTCCCAAATATACCTAGAGTGAGTGGGTTCGAATCCTGGTCAGGATACCTCTCTCCCAACCTGTTGTACATTATCATTAATATAACCTTACCCTTTAATAACCGGACATATAACCTCACCCTTAATAACCGGACATATAACCTCACCCATAATAACCGGACATATAACCTCACCCTTAATAACCGGACATATAACCTCACCCTTAATAACCGGACATATAACCACACCCTTCATAACCGGACATATAACCTCACCCTTAATAACCGGACATATAACCTCACCTTTAATAACAGGACATATAACCTCACCCTTAATAACCGGACATATAACCTCATCCTTAATAACCGGACATATAACCTCATCCTTAATAACCGGACATATAACCTCACCTTTAATAATCGGACATATAACCTCACCCTTAATAACCGGACATATAACCTCACCTTTAATAATCGGACATATTATAACCTCACCCTTAATAACCGGACATATAACCTCACCTTTAATAACCGGACATAAAACCTCACCCTTAAAACCCGGACATAATTATAACCTCACCTTTAATAATTGGACATATAACCTCACCTTTAATAATTGGACATATAACCTCACCCTTAATAACCGGACATAAAACCTCACCCTTAAAACCCGGACATAATTATAACCTCACCTTTAATAACCGGACATATAACCTCACCCTTAATAACCGGACATATAACCTCACCTTTAATAACCGGACATATAACCTCACACTTAATAACAGGACATATAACCTCACCCTTAATAACCGGACATATAACCACACCCTTAATAACCGGATATATAACCTCACCCTTAATAACCGGACATATAACCTCACCTTTAATAACCGGACATATAACCTCACCCTTAATAACCGGACATATAACCTCACCCTTAATAACCGGACATATAACCTCACCCTTAATAACCGGACATATAACCTCACCCTAAATAACCGGACATATAACCGCACCCTTAATAACCGGACATATAACCTCACCCTTAATAACCGGACATATAACCACACCCTTAATAACCGGACATATAACCTCATCCTTAATAACCGGACATATAACCTCACCTTTAATAACCGGACATATAACCTCACCCTTAATAACCGGACATATAACCTCACCTTTAATAACCGGACATATAACCTCACCCTTAATAACCGGACATATAACCTCACCCTTAATAACCGGACATATAACCTCACCCTTAATAACCGGACATATAACCTCACCCTTAATAACCGGACATATAACCTCAACCTTAATAACCGGACATATAACCTCACCCTTAATAACCGGACATATAACCACACCCTTAATAACCGGACATATAACCACACCCTTAATAACATGACATATTATAACCTCACCTTTAGTAACTGGACATATAACCTCACCTTTAATAACCGGACATATAACCTCACCTTTAATAATCGGACATATAACCTCACCCTTAATAACCGGACATATAACCTCACCCATAATAACCGGACATATAACCTCACCCATAATAACCGGACATATAACCTCACCCTTAATAATCGGACATATAACCTCACCCTTAATAACCGGACATATAACCTCACCTTTAATAACCGGACATATAATCTCACCCATAATAACCGGACATATAACCTCACCCTTAATAACCGGACATATAACCTCACCCATAATAACCGGACATATAACCTCACCCTTAATAATCGGACATATAACCTCACCCTTAATAACCGGACATATAACCTCACCTTTAATAACCGGACATATAATCTCACCCATAATAACCGGACATATAACCTCACCCTTAATAACCGGACATATAACCTCACCCATAATAATCGGACATATTATAACCTCACCCTTAATAATCGGACATATAACCTCACCCATAATAATCGGACATATAACCTCACCCTTAATAACCGGACATATAACCTCACCCATAATAATCGGACATATAACCTCACTCTTAATAACCGGACATATAACCTCACCCATAATAATCGGACATATAACCTCACCCATAATAATCGGACATATAACCTCACCCTTAATAACCGGACATATAACCACACCCTTAATAACCGGACATATAATTTCGCCCTTAATAACCGGACATATAACCTCACCTTTAATAACCGGACATATAACCTCACCCTTAAAACCCGGACGTATAACCTCACCTTTAATAACCGGACATAGTATTACCCCCGCTTAATAACCGGACATACAACCTCACCCTTTAATATCTGGACATATAACCATAATAACCGGACATATACCATTAATAACTGGACATATAACCTCACCTTTAATAACCGGACATATAACCTCACCTTTAATAACCGGACATATAACCTCAGCCTTTAATAACCGGACATATAACCTCAGCCTTTAATAACCGGACATATAACCTGAGCCTTTAATAACCGGAAATCACACCGTACCGTATGTGCCGCGAGTCCGTGTGTCGCCGTTATAGCGTGTGTGGTGCGTAACGGAGATTGGTCTTATTGCTCAGCCCGGGAATATTGTTCTCCCAGTCTTTGAAAACCAGGGTGGGGGGGGGAGGTGTGGGTAGGGAAGGAGAGGGGGAGGAGTGTGGGGAGTGGGGAATGAGGAGGAGTGCGAGGGGGGGAGTGGGGAGAGGGGACAGTGAAAAGAATAGGGAAGGATGGGAAATGGAGAGGACAGAAAGAGAGGGGGAAGGAAGGAATGAGAGGGGGACAAGGAATCAGAGAGAGAGAGAGAGAGAGAGAGAGAGAGAGAGAGAGAGAGAGAGAGAGAGAGAGAGAGAGAGAGAGAGAGAGAGAGAGAGCAAAGGGCATACGACGTGTAAAGTAAAAATAAAACACGAGTTGGATTCTGGCCTATCTCCAATTCTCTTCGTATTATTCATTAACGACCTTCTCAACTGCACCTCCAGCCCCATTCACTGATATGCTGACGACTCTACATTACACTATTCAACTAGCCTTCCAAAAAATTATTCACAGCAGGAACTCAAAAACTCACGTAAGGAGGCCATAAAACACCTATCTTCTGATCTTTCTACTATCTCTAATTGGGGAAGAGAAAACCTTGTTCTTTCAATGCTTCCAAAACTCAATTTCTCCATCTGTCTACTAGTCGCCCCCTTCCAGAAAACTGAGACCTAATCTTCATCAAAATACAAATTAACCCTTCATCTTCTCTTAATATTCTTGGTGTTTCTTTTCTTCTGATCTCTCATGGAAATATCATATTACCACTTTTGCTAAAACAACTTCCCAGAAGCTGGGTGTGCTCAACCGCCGCCAGGGGTTCTTTACCCATGCGCAGCTTCTTGCTCTGTACATGGGCACAGTGCGTCCATGTATTGAGTATTGTTTAAATGTGTGGGGAGGATCCTCTCACACTACATCCGGTCTCATTAACTCACGTCCACTCCCCAATTATCTGCAGTTGTTGCATCTCTCTCACTATTCTACTGCTATTACAATAATCAGTGTTCCTCAGAGCTCTCTCAGTGTATACCACCCCCTCTTCGTTGAGCACGTAGCATCCGTATTGCAACACAATCCCACCCCTACTCTGTGCAACTCTCCAACCCAAGAGTGAAACGTTATTCTCAATCTTTCTTCTATTCAACAGCTGAGCTCTGGAACTCTCCCAGAATCAGTCTTTCCCACTTACTATGACTTAAATTGCTTCAAACTCCGTGTGTCCAGGCATTTTGACTCGAAAGTCCCTTGATTTTGGCCATGTCACTTCCAACTCTAGGAGAGGCACTCGCTACAGGTAATTATGCCCTTTGTCTCCCTCACTCGTATAGAAAAAAATAAATAACTACCACGACCACCACAATAACAACCACAACCACCATCTTAATAACCACCACAATAACTACCACAACCACATTAACCACAATAATTACCACAACCACCACCACAATAACTACCACTACCACAAACAGGCACCGATGTGGTGCCTGTTTGTGGTAGTGGTATAGTTAGCGCCAACGAACTTGACAATAATCTTGATCCATGACCTCTTCGTAACTCAAAAGGGACTAGGGTAAACTGGCTGTAAATATCCACACCTATTACCTGGTGGACTCTTCCCAAATGATAGAAATGTCAGCTATATTGCTTTCATTCATTTTGAGTTATATGAAGTTAAGGGGTCAAGATTATTGTCTAGTTCGTTGGCGCTACCTATAGTTATTGTGGTGGTGATGGTGGTACACACCAATATAATAAAGTCGTCTCTTAGTATCAAGCATAAACTGTCAAAATACGTCATACTCCTCTCAATGGGTTAACTACGATAGTTTTTACCCATTTGAATCCTTGAGGTCCTTACTAAACTGCATAGAACAGTATAATAATAGCCAGAACATAATGAAAGAACTGGTCATAGTATCCTGAAGGGGTTACTTATATCACTCCTATTTCTCACCTTATTTCACTCTATTTCCTTCCCATTCTCCTCTCAGCCCGTCAGCTATTGGTCAAACACCACCCCTTGTCTCTTTCCGCACTTTCGGCACACGAATATCTCGCACAAAAAGCAAAAATAACTATGGGAAGACCGACGCGTCTTTATCGAGTGTCACCGTCTCTGGGAATCAAGCAGAGTCTATAGTCCTCCACCTGGACACTTACATATGATAAAGGAAACACGCGGCTTAAAAATAAACCATACTATTAAACCTCTCAGTTAATATCTGTATGTGACTTATGGTTAGTGAACATAATTATATAGATCACCTAGAGTTAAATATGGAAGGCGATTTGATAATGCCTCTCCAGGTTTCCCGGATGTCGCGCGTTTCCCGGCAAAACACCGTTTTCTGTGGATATGTTAAGCTTGCTTTATTTAATCTGATTATATCTTGTACCTGTATATTAGCGTTGAGTTTCATAATTACACAATTGCTGACGAAAATTATAAAAATACAGCCACCATCACCACCTCAATAACTACCACAACCACCATCACTACCACAACCACCATCACCACCACAATAACTACCACAACCACTATCACCACCACAACCACCACAATAACTACCACAACCACCACTACAACTAACACAACCACTATCACTACCACAATACCAACCACAACCACCATCACCACCACAATAACTGCCACAACCACTATCACCACCACAACCACCACCGCAATAACTACCATCACCACCACAATAACTACCACAACCACCATCACAACCACAAACACAATCACCACCACAACCACTATCACCACCACCAAAATAACTACCACAACCACCACAATAACTACCACAACCACTATCACCACCACCACAATAACTACCACAAACACAATCACCACCACAATAACTACCACAACCACCACCACCACAATAACTACCACAACCACCATCACCACCACAATAACTACCACAACTACCATCACCACCACAAACACCATCACCACTACAACCACCATCACCACCACAAACACTATCACCACTACAACCACCATCACCACCACAATAACTACCACAACCACCATCACCACCACAAACACCATCACCACCACAACCAACATCACCACCACAACCACCATCACCACCACAATAACTACCAGAACCACCATCACCACCACAATAACTACCAGAACCACCAACACCACCACAATAACTACCACAACCACCATCACCACCATCACCACCACAATAACTACCACAACCAACACCACCACAATAACTACCACAACCACCATCACCACCACAACCACCATCACCACCTCAATAACTACCACAACCACCATCACCACCACAATAACTACCACAACCACCATCATCACAATAACTACCACAACCACCATCATCACAATAACTACCAAAACCACCATCATCATCACAATAACTACCACAACCACCACCATCATCACAATAAGTACCACAACCACCACCATCATCACAATAACTACCACAACCACCACCATCATCACAATAACTTCCACAACCACCATCATCACAATAACTACCACAACCAATCATCACAATAACTACCACAACCACCATCATCATCACAATAACTACCACAACAACCATCATCACAATAACTACCACAACCACCATCATCATCACAATAACTTCCACAACCACCATCATCATCACAATAACTACCACAACCACCATCATCATCACAATAACTACCACAACCACCACCATCATCACAATAACTACCACAACCACCACCATCATCACAATAACTTCCACAACCACCACCATCATCACAATAACTACCACAACCACCACCATCATCACAATAACTACCACAACCACCACCATCATCACAATAACTACCACAACCACCATCATCACAATAACTACCACAACCACCACCATCATCACAATAACTACCACAACCACCACCATCATCACAATAACTACCACAACCACCACCATCATCACAATAACTTCCACAACCACAAACAGGCAAACATATCCACACAAAAGCCACAATAATATAATCGTCTATTAATTGCCAGAATAAACTGTCAACACGCGTTATAATCCTCTTAATGGGATATTAACGATAGATTGTTGTATGCATTTGCTTCCTAAATGTCTTTCCTAAACTTCATAAAATCGTGTAATAATAGCCAGGACATAATGAAGGCTGGTCATGGTATCCTGAAGGGGTTACTTTTATCACCCATATTTCTCACCTTATTTCAGCCTATTTCCTTGCCATTCTTCTCTCAGCCCGTCCGCTATTCGTCAAACACCACCCCGTGTCTCTTTCCGCTCTTCTGGCACCCGAATATCTCGCACAAAAAGCAAAAATAACTACGGGAAGAGCTACGCGTCTTTACCGAGTGTCACCGTCTCTGGGAATCAAGCGAGAGTCTATTGTCCTCCACCTGGATACTTTCATATGATAACGGAAACACGCGGCTTAAAAATCAACTATCCTACGAAATCGCTGAGTCAATATAAGTATGTGATTTATGGTTAGTGAACATAATTATAAGGATCACCTAGAGTTAAATATGGAAGGTGATTTGATAATATGACTCTCCAGGTTTCCCGGATGTCGCGCTTTTCCCGCCAAGACACCGTTTTCTGTGGAAATGTAACGCTTGCTTTAATTAATCTGACTAAATTATTATATCATGTACGGTCGCGCTAATAAGTCATGTCATTACGTTTGGCTCGCTCTGTGCTGTATTAATGTCTGTCAGATGTTGAACAGGGTGGGTAATTATAGGAACATGTTTGTATATTTCACTCGATATGAAGACATGAAGCTTAGATATTACTGATACCAATTATTGATCAAAACATACTTGGTGCCGCGACATCACTTATTAGTGCGACTGTACATTAGCGTTCAGTTTCATAATCACACAATTGCTTAATGTTAATCACAAAAATATATAACTATCACAATAACTACCACATCCACCACCACATATATAATGTGCTGTAAACAGAAAATCGAGGGAGGGGAATATATACAAATTAGAGAAGAAAGAGCAAAGAAGCAAAGAGGAGTACATATTATGTGAAATACATACAATGGTTTAGCGTAATTTTTCCATTACATGCATTGTAACGGCTCAGACGTGGTTGCCTTTCAGTAGTTGGAGTGTACTGTAGTACACTAAAGTCCCGCCACAGCACTGCCCCACAAAGTCATCACTGTGGCTGATGTTTATATAGTGCTAACCGTGCCTCAGCAAGACTCAATAGAGTCCCCCTGCAGCACTTGCACCTGCAGTATCTGCAACCACACCAGCCTTAAGTGTTACAAAAGGACAGCACCATAACAAGACTCTACTGTATATTAGGCAATTTGGACTATAGAACAATAAAGTCCTGCCCCGACACTGCTCCTATATACAAACACTGTTGCCAACACAGGTGTGGTGCCAAACAGCGCCCAGGTAAGACTCAGTCCCCTGTGGCACCTATCCGCACCCAACCAGCCTCGGCAGTGCCATACCAAGACAGTGCTGAGATAAAGACTTTATTGCATAGTAATGGCTGTTGGTCCACAAGTCTATCGCCATCCCCCCTATTAGTCGCCTTGTCCGACACGCAGTAGGATGCGTGAGGCATATATTTTTTTTCAACCACCATTAGATAAAGCCCCCCTTACCCCCTGGGGAATAAATAATGAATGACAAAGTTTAAAGGACTGTGTGTGTGTAAGTAATTATATCTAGATTTGCAAAATAAGATACATGATAGCTATGTCCCCATATTCATTGTTATGCATTAATTAAATGGGATTATATATTAAATTTAATATTACTTGATAATTTTGCGCTAGTAATATTTAATTGTAGCTAGTATTTAACACACTAGGATCTCTCTCTCTCTCTCTCTCTCTCTCTCTCTCTCTCTCTCTCTCTCTCTCTCTCTCTCTCTCTCTCCCCCCCCCCCCCCACGGTCAGTCTATAAAGTATCAATGACTTAATCCGATTAACATCTACCTTATCAGAACCCATTATCTCCCAGCCAAACATTTCTCTTTCATGGCCTGGGCTATATATATACAGTATATATATATATATATATATATTGAATTGCGAAAAAAAACATATTCCTTTGCCTACAAACTTTGAACAGACTATATATAAGTTTGAGAAAATTGTACTATAGTAACATAGATAAATAATGACTTTGACTCTCTCTCTCTCTCTCTCTCTCTCTCTCTCTCTCTCCTAACCCCCCCCCCCCCCCCAAGTAGAGTATATAATAAAGTATCAGTAACCTGTAAGCCGATTATAATGTAGGTTATCTGGGCCCATCATCTGCCACCCAAACATTCCGACCTATTATACTCCACACCACCACCAGTACCACCTCTACCACCGCTCGGGCCAAAATACCTTCACTTATGCTCAAAAGACGCCGACAGAAGTAGATATTGGAAAACTGCCGACATCTTGGCCCTAATAAACCCTTTGGTAAGGGTAAGTAGAAGAACATGGTACGAATTGAATGGAAAATTCACAATGCCGTGAATACACGATTAGAAAATTAAACTCATAGACTGAAAAAAGGAATATATATATATATATATATATATATATATTAAACGAAGTTGCAAAGGTGGATAGTTAAGCTTATTTTCTTCTGCTTTATAATACAAAAATATCTACTGCCCAAAGAGGTAAAGTATTCACCTACTTACTGTATAGTGAATGGACGCTTGTCATTTCGCCTGTTAATCATCTCGTCCATAAATCAGTTAGCCCGCAAATCAGTTCGTTGACATTCCAGATGGTTGACCCAGGGTTTGAAGTAGGTTGCGTTAGGTAATGTGTGAATAAGGCCGATTATTTTCATATGTGAATAAACTTGTAAGAATGACCTCGGCCACATTAGGAACTAGGTTAAGTATGGGTAAATTAATTAGGTGAAGTGGTAAGGGTGACCTATGATAAACTTATATACAGAAAATAAAAATCACACATGGCCAAACAAGTGAGGGTGTTGAGGCGCGGCAGTTTCTACTATCCCTTGAAGAAGACTCGGTAATATAAGGTCGGGACTGTCGCTTCTTTACAATAAACACTTCATTTTTTGTTTATACAAGTGGGTATAGCTTTAACGTTCAAATGTTTACGTTGCGTGTGTGTGTGTGTGTGTTTTGTATTTTCAACACACAATGCTAACAGTAAATTATTTGTATGGCAAAATGTTTACCGTAACTCGGTTAAGTAGATAATGTAATTTATACTGCATTACAAATTACCACCAGCCAATGTTATTTAACGAAGCTAAAGAAGCCTCCTCTCAATTAAAGAGCTAGAGGCACAGCTCTTGAATATTTGGTATCAAAAGATCCTACAGGAGTTTAACAACATTGCCTGCTACTAACTACATTTTTGTATTCGTCATATTCTTTAAAGAGTTAACTGATTAAGTTTGACTGTCGTATTTAACAATGTGCAATATAGTATACATATTATATAAATGACTTTGGAATGGTAATTGAACTGAAGCGCCTGTTCAGGAGGGAGGCTGAATATTTTACGTCATAAATTCCCCAAGATGGCTGTATAGTACAAATATGTCCAATCTCAGCATGTTAAAGAATCCCACCGCCTTCCTAATCCGTGGTAATCCCCCGCCATAGGTTTCCCAACATTCCAATCGCGCCTGTAATCACCGCCGCGGGCCATCTAAACATTGGTTCAAGCCCCCGATCGCTTCCAATCTTTCACTATAAACGCCTGGGTGCCCGGCTCATCCCCCCTGAGCCGTGTTGTGTACTCTATAGCGGCCAGCACCACCGATATAAGTAGTGTACAGGATAATTAAAGGGCCAGATATTAGTGGCTATTGTTTCTTTGGTGGTGGTGGTGGTGGTGGTATTCGTCGTGTTCTTCTTGTTGTTGGTGGTGTTGGTGGTGTTAAAATTGTTGTTGTTGTTGTTGGTGGTGGTGGAGGTGGTACTGGTAGTGTTGTTGTTGTTGGTGGTGATGGTGGTTGAGGTATAGGCAGTGTTTTTGTTGTTAGTGGTGATGGTGGTGATAAATAATGACTAATGTGTTCTCTGTAGTGACCATGATCACTTGTAAGTAGTGTACGGGATAATTAAAGGGAAGGTATTAGTGGCTATGGTATCTATGCTGCTGGTGGTGGTGGTAGTGCTGCTGTTGTTGTTGTTGTTGTTAGTGGTGGTACTGGTAGTGTTGTTGTTGTTGTTGGTGGTGGTGGTGATGGTGGTTGAAGTATAGGCAGTGTTTTTGTTGTTAGTGGTAATGGTGGTGATAAATAATGACTGTAATGTGTTCTCTTTAGTGACCATGATCACTTGTAAGTAGTGTACAGGATAATTAAAGGGAAGCTATTAGTGGCTATGGTATCTATGCTGCTGGTGGTGGTGGTAGTGCTACTGTTGTTGTTGTTGTTGTTGTGTTGTTGTTGGTAGTGGTGTTAGTGGTGGTGGTACTGGTAGTGTTGTTGTTGTTGTTGGTGATTGTGATATTGGTAGTGTTATTTTTGGTGGTGGAGGAGGTGCTGATAATAAAGATTGTGACATATACTCTTTAGTGTCCGTAATCACCTGTAAGTAGTGTACAGGATTATTAAAGGGAAAATATTGTTCCTATGGTGGTGGTAGTGTTGTTGTTGTTGGTGGTGGTTGTGGTATTGGTATTGGTATTGGTAGTGTTGTAGTGGTGGTAGTGTTGTTGTTGTTGTTTTTGTTGTTGGTGGTGGTGGTGGTATGGGTAGTGTTGTTGGTGGTAGTGGTGGTTGTGGTATTGTCAGTGTTTTAGTTGTTGTTGGTGGTGGTGGTGGTATTGGTAGTGTTATTGTTGGTGGTGGTGATATTGGTAGTGTTATTGTTGGTGGTGGTGCAGGTGGTGATACTAATGATTGTGATGTGCCCTCTTTACAGTAGTGTCCATAATCACCTGTAAGCAGCTCACAGGTTAATAAAAGGGGAAAATATTAGTGGCTATTGTTCCTAGAGTGGTGGTGGTGGTGGTGGTGATGTTGGGGGTGGAGTTGGTAGGGGTGGTGATAATGATAGTAATCATGATGTATATTCCTTACCTTCCATAATCGCCCGTAAGTGACGAGAGGATTATCAAAGAGGTAATAATTATATTGCTGGTTATTATTCCGATGGTGGTGGTAACTGTGAGAATTATAGTTACCATATGATGATTATGACAATGATGTGAGGAGATATAAAAAATAATAATTTTAAAGATAGAGATGGAAGTGATGATGATAAAAAACACCTTCAAGCTCATGTACAATAATACACTCAATCACTTTAACACAAACACTATAATAACAATATATATAGATATACAGTATTCTCTCACATCCACATGTAAGCAGACACATATATACAGAGTTCAACACACACACACACACACACACACACACACACACACACACACACACACACACCACACAACCACACACACACACACACACACACACACACCACACACACACCACACACCACACCACACACACACACACACACACACACACACACACACACACACACACACACACACATCGTAATTCCCCCCATATCTCAGCAGGCTCACCAACACATACCAAACTCTCTGAAAACACAGCTTTGCCCTGGATTAAAATATCGAGCTTTACTTTGTATTGCCGAAACCCCCAATTTATTTATTTTTGTTATTGTTTTTTACACAATTTTACCATTACAGTAACTCTGTTTATAAACGCTAGAGGGTATAACAGTTATATCCTCTGACGTTTGAACAGACGAAGGTCTTTTCAAACAATTAAAGGGCATAAATAAAAAAGGTACATTAAATCAGAGCGATAGCAAACACATTGAAACAAATTAATTTAAATTGGATTGATTTCGTTTGAAAAATATTACAAGTACTGGTTTGGTAATGGTTATAGTTGTGTAGCTGTGGAGTATAGGTTATTGCCCGATATATAGTATAGTTCTACAGTAGGCTCAAGAACGATAGATAGCCATAGAAACTCCACCTTGGATGATTCCGGTGCTATTCCTCCCTCTCCGCCCTCCTCTCTCTTACTTATGCCTAATATCCTAATCTCTTCTAAAGATGTACTTTCTACCCTCTCTGGGCTTAACACTAATAAGGCGTACGGTCCGGACGGTGTTCCTCCTGTTGTTCTCAAAAACTGTGCTTCCGTGCTAACTCCCTGACTAGGCAAACTCTTTCGTCTCTGTCTATCCTCTAACGTCTTCCCTTCATGCTGGAAGTTTGCTCACATTCAACTTGTCCCAAAGAAGGGTGACCGCTCTCAACCCTCCAACTATCGTCCAATTGCTCTCATCTCTTGTCTTTCTAAAGTTTTTGAAACTATTCTTGCTTCGAAATTTCTTAAGCATTTCTCTTCTCATAATCTGCTCTCAGATCGCCAGTATGGCTTCCTTAAGGGTCGCTCTACTGGTGATCTTCTTTCATATCTTACTAACTCTTGGTCATCCTCCTTTCGGGACTTCGGTGAGACTTTTTCTATTGTACTAGACATATCGAAAGCCTTCGATAGAGTCTGGCATAAATCTTAAATTTCTAAACTACCCTCCTTCGGTTTCTATCCCTCCATCTGTGCCTTTGTCTCTAATTTCCTTTCCGGCCGTTCCATATCCGCGGTTGTGGACGGCCATAGTTCACTTCCTCACCCTATAAACTCCGGTGTTCCTCAGGGCTCTGTCCTATCTCCTATTCTCTTTCTAATTTTTATACATTATCTCCTTAACTGTACCTTAATTCCCATCCATTCATACGCAGACGACTCAACCTTACACTTCTCCATTAGTTTTTCAGAACGCCCCAGCCAGCAATCCCTCAACGACAAACGTAATGAAGCCATAGTACTCTTAAATTCTGATCTAAATACTATTTCCAATTGGGGCAGAGAAAACCTTGTTAACTTTAATGCTTCCAAAACCCAATTTCTCCATCTATCTACCCGTCAGGATCTCCCAGCGGACTATCCCTTATTCTTCAACAATACAAAAATCAACCCTTCATCTTCTCTCAATATTCTTGGTGTCTCTTTTCTTCTGCTCTCATTTGGAAGGACCATATTACCAGTCTTGCTAAGGCAGCCTCCCAGAAGCTGGGTGTGCTCAACCGCCTTAGGGGGTTCTTTTCCCCTGCACAGCTTCTTGCTCTGTACAGGGGCATAGTGCGCCCTTGTATTGAGTATTGTTCACATGTGTGGGGAGGTTCCTCTCACACCGCTCTCCTAGGCAAAGTTGAAAGGAAGGCCTTTCGTATCATTAACTCCCGTCCACTCACCAACTCTCTGCAATCTCTCTCTCTCCGCAGCAATGTTGCATCTCTCTCGCTATTCTATCGCTACTATAATAATCAGTGTTCCTCAGAGCTATCCCAGTGCATACCACCTCCTTTACGTAGGGCACGTGGTACCCGTCTTGCAACTCAATCCCACCCCTATTCTGTGCAACTCTCCAACCCAAGAGTGAAATGTTACTCTCAAACTTTCTTCTACTCAACAGCTGAGCTCTGGAACTCTCTCCCAGAATCAGTCTTTCCCTCTTCCTATGACTTAAATTGCTTCAAACTCCGTGTGTCCAGGCATTTTGGCTCGAACGTCCCTTGATTTTGGCCCTGTCACTTTTTCAACTATGGGGGAGGCACTCGCTATAGGTAGTTATGCCTTTTGCCTCCCTCAATCACATAGAAAAAAACAAAAAACAAAACATAAATTATTATGTTCCTTCCAACAACCAACTATACTCCTAAAATCGATTAATGAAATTTACAAACACATAAAGTCAGATGACCATATGGATTAGATGGGCTGGTGGTGATTGGGATCTGCCTTGCATGGGATAATTGCTCCTCTACAGACTCCCATTCTTGTTTGTATTTGCTTGAATAAATATAATAAAAGAACTTGCTTCCCCAATGAAAATGTTCCTTGTTCAAAATTCTAGTAATCATGTTTAGGCCTAATGCAATTTTGTTCATTATTGTTGGTTGTGTATAAATGATTGTTTTCAATGAACATTAAAGAGGAAGACACACGATCCCATAGTCAGCAATTTTGGCTAGATAGCTTCTGAATTCTAGTTGTATAACAATTCATTAATCTATGATAAGTTTATATAAAGCCGATGCAAACATTCATACTTCAAAAATAAAAATAATAATATATGAATCAATAAATATTTATATTTGTTAATATATAGTGTGTGTGTGTGTACTCACCTAAGAGAGAGAGAGAGAGAGAGAGAGAGTGCGTGCGTGCGTGCGTGCGTGCGTGCGTGCGTGCGTGCGTGCGTGCGTGCGTGCGTGCGTGCGTGCGTGCGTGCGTGCGTGCGTGCGTGCGTGCGTGCGTGCGTGCGTGCGTGCGTGCGTGCGTGCGTGCGTGCGTGCGTGCGTGCGTGCGTGCGTGCGTGCGTGCGTGCGTGCGTGCGTGCGTGTGTGTGTGTGTGTGTGTGTGTGTGTGTGTGTGTGTGTGTGTGTGTGTGTGTGTGTGTGTGTGTGTGTGTGTGTGTGTGTGTGTGTGTGTGTGTGTGTCCTTCACTATGTGTGCAGTGATTATAATGCTAGAATTCAGTTATTGACCTAAAACTGTCCGGAAGAACACCGATGTGATTCCACCATAATATTGAGGCTGACTGTGAAACGTATAAGCTCAGATCCGTAGAGTTATTATAGTTACCTACACTCCACCACTCACTATTTATCTTATCATATTGTGCATTCACCAATACAAAATCGTTGACCTTATACAAAATCGTTGACCTTACATGACATCCAGTATACAGATATATCCACCGAGACAAAGTAATGGAAAATAGTATGTATCATTAATATATATTAATGTCATACAGTGTAATATATATGTGTGTGTGTGTGTGTGTGTGTGTGTGTGTGTGTGTGTGTGTGTGTGTGTGTGTGTGATTAATTTTTCATGTATTCAAAATTACATCGATCTATCAAGTTTGAAATGCTTAATAAACTACAAGATAGGTTCAGGAATGTCTATGAGTGACTAGGTCTAACAACTTTTATTCTGATTCAAACCAATATTTAAAATGATCGATAAGAAAAAACTAAACTGCGATAAAAGATAAAATAAATAACATACGTAACATAAGGAAAGTATATAAGTTAAGATCTATACTGTATATGTTAATTAGATTAAAAAAATATAGCTATCAAACTATGTATAAATTAAAGTAAGTAAACTATAACACTCACTGGCACTTGGAGTTGTCAAGAAGGGACGTCGGGAAATCTGAAAGAAAAACAAATAATGTGATCAAATGGAAGGAAAGAGAAAGACATTACATACTAACATACAACACAATACGCAGGAACCATATACTAATACAATATTAATGGTATCAAGTGAATAACATTGTACACATTCTTAAAGAAAATCAATATTGTAAAAATAAATAGTAAACAAAATATGTACGCATGATTGCAAGTAATGTATACTTTACGGACAAACATGGCAGATTTATACTACCTCGAATTATTCCATAACAATCAAAACCAAGTTTTCAAAGTAAACTCAAATTAAATAAGCAAGATATCTCTATCTATCTATATGCTCGGGCACATACCCCAGTTGTTTATTTTATTTTATTTATATATATATATATATATATATATATATATACTGTATATACCGGTATATATATTTTTGTTTTTATTTTATTTTTATTTTTTTGGTAATCATAAAAACATCTGCATGTACAAACTCACGCAAATTCCTAACACCCACTCATGCCTGCACACTTACTAACACACACATAGATGTCTGTACCTGTGATATACTGTAAATGACACGGTTATGAAGCTATGGATGAATATTGAGGCTCTCGGTACCGATGGAGGCATATTGGGGCCTCCGAAACACAATAATAATACACACACACTGCGTATTTGTTTAGTGTTATGCCACATCAATTATTAATGTAAAATTTGGTTATATTTGTAACAATAAAAATAAAATAATCAAATATAATGAAGTATAATAAAGTTACCTTGGATCCTCTTCAATTAGTCTGCTTTGCCACTTATGCCAGATTCAGGACAAAGGAAATTTGTCAATATTTCATAAGAGTAAAAAGGAAAATTTGCTATAATCAATACATATATTTTTTTTAAACGTGTGAGCTTTCAGAATAAATAGGGAATTTGAAGAGGCAGAAAGGGGACTTCTGAGGTGGCATTTTTTTTTTTTTTTTAAGGCCTGGTTCTGGCAACAGTGTGTTGTGCTTGCTTCCATTTTGCCAGGCATTGTTGTGAAAGACGGCCTCTCCATTTACTTATAGCTCAGTGGTCTGCACACATAAATGCGATCAGACGTAAACAAACATCCACTACACACACACACACACATTACTGCAGGCTCAAACACTTAAATCACTGCAGAGTAATGCATACAATTAATATATATCACAATATAGTATCCTCACTGAACCTAGCGACAGAGATATGATAAAAAATATGTGAGTCCAAAGTATCCGTTTTCACCACTTAACCAGATTAGAAAACGTAACAGTAGACAATGGGGGACTGAAGATTTGGGCATAAACTTGACACAACTCTGCCACTATGTCTGCTACAAGGCTGAGTGACAGGGTTAAGTGGAAACCCTCTTCATTCGTGTGTGTCTCCCTCACAGACACACACACACACTCTGTCTGTCTGTCTGTCTGTCTGTCTGTCTGTCATCTGTACTTTCAATATCATCTTTAACCAAATAAATTCCACAAAACCCTGGGAAAAGAAAGATAGGGAATGAAAATAAACTGTTCCCCTCACCTCCCTTCTTCCCTCTTCCCCACCCTTAATGAGAGCCCCCAGACCCCCCCCCCCCTCTCCCCTCGATCACGCCCCCAGACCCCTTAACTCCCCTTGATCACTATCTCCCTCGGTAAATATACGGCGGTGGTGCCCTAGCTTCCCCCGGGGCCCCCTCGTGTAGGGACCCTGGGGACCCCCTCTATGGGCCCTCTTCTCTCACCATCACACAAGACCCTTCCTGTTCGGACCATCTCCCTTGTAGTCACAACATCACTTTTTATCTTTAACCCCTTCACTACGATGACGTTATATTAACTCTACACTGCCTATCATTACACGATTGGTGTCAGCTAAGGAAGGACCTTTAGTAGTCAACGAGGTGAAAACTATCACACTTAACCTTATCATCACTGCAGATTCTCCCTAAACTAAATGTTTTCGTCTACTATTATCCAGCTCAAATAGAAAGAAAACGGTCATCTTGTTGAAGAAGCTAAATAGATCAACTCTGATCTGGTAATACATACGAAGACGCAAGCTGTCTATCTTTAAGACCTACATAGTTACAAACTACAGAAATCCTTGCCCTAATACTGAAATGTATAGAACAAAAACACTCATCTCTTTTTTTCACTTGACTTGATTAAGTTGGCTTCTATAAATCCTCCAAATAAAAAATACTTCGTACGATAGTAAATTATGTAATAGATTAACGTAATCAAGAATTAAAGCACATCCTCCTGGTATCGGCCACAGTAAAAACAAGTGTATTACCTTGAAGTGAAGCCTTCTTCACCTATCTTGAGCCTCATTCTTTATAAGCCCTCCACCACCCCTTCATCTCTACCGCCACCCCTCACACTCACTACATTGCCAGCACTTACATTATAGGCTTCCACTTGTTTACTGATGAGAGTTTGGTTCCCTCAAAACCTTCCCTGTAGCTTAATAATATATCGCTCATTAATATTAATATCACTTCACTTCCATTATCTTTCTCCAACTTTCGATTGATTATAGACTTGACTCTGCTAAAGGAAGCCCTAAATTTAATCTTTCTTCACTACTCCTCAACCTCCCTATGCGGTTCAGCTGAATGTGGCATACATATTTGAGACATTCAACCAATATAATCAATGTGTATGTTCAATTAGTACATATAATTATAACAATTGTAATGTATACCAAGTATACACAACACTGGAACTAATGCCCACATTGTATAATAGTTTTCTAATATCTTGTTTAAATCTCTCTGGTTCATAAAACAATTCTGCTGCATTATAATGTTGTCATGTGCACAATAGAATACATTACTAAGAAAACTGATATACATTTAAGAGTTTTAATCTGAATAAATATGAGAAAACTTCATTAATCTGACATTCATTATAGAACACAATGATAATAAGAATGGTATTGTTTTCCAAAAGCCTGAATAAATTTTCGAAATGTAATCCAAAACGATCATTACATATATTTCTTATGCGCACTATATTTGTTCAACCTATGTGCTCAATTATTCACCCAAATCTTACAGTGTACAGTCGTGAGAATATATAGGGTTAATTCATATTTGTTTTCACCAACTCACCAATTAATTTACAAATAAACCCAACTAATGAAATCAATGAAAGTAATGAATACATGTGGTACTCCAAGGACTCGAACCTAGATACTCACACCGAAACTCCGCACACTAAGCATTGGGCTAACAAGACAGTTAACCCCGTCTGTACCGATGATATAGTTTTTAATGTGTTCTACCACCTATTAGAAAATTGTATTCAACTTTGGAAGAACGTCTACCAATTAAAAGGGTACAGGCTAACTCAATTAATTATTTTAGCTACTCTCTATCTTTCTTAAGTTTCATAAAATTTTCTAAATGCATCTGATATAAATACAAAAAGACGTCACCGGTATAGAAGTGGCTAAAGGTTTATGCACAAGCCTACGATATATTATGCACGCTCGAATCATCTTTGAACCCTTAACCCCTTCTGTACCAGCAACGACCTTTTAATCATATTCTAGCTATAGTTAGGCAATTTTGTGCAGTTTAAGAGGAATCTGTGGTAGTTAAAAGGGTTAAGTGATATAGTTCGAAGCCTGTTAATTGCTGGAGACCCTTTTTAAACTGAATAAAAACGTCTTATAGTAGCCAGAATAAAGTTAAACAGACGTCAACGGTACACAAAGGGTTAAAGCCAAGTCTTGAAGCATCTAGGGTATAAAAATGCATTGTATTATCTCGCTTGATGTTCGATTCTGTTACAAATTGGTCCGTTGACTTACATGCTCTTGACTGTACTTTTCTCCTCTCCCACCCTCACCTTCCCTTGTACTAAACACCAACACCTTCACCATCCCTCACCTCCTCCCACCCTCACCTTCCCTTGTACTAAAAACCAACACCTTCACCATCCCTCACCTCCTCCCACCCTCACCTTCCCTTGTACTAAACACCAACACCTTCACCATCCCTCACCTCCTCCCACCCTCACCTTCCCTTGTACTAAAAACCAACACCTTCACCATCCCTCACCTCCTCCCACCCTCACCTTCCATTGTACTAAAAACCAACACCTTCACCATCCCTCACCTCCTCCCACCCTCACCTTCCATTGTACTAAACACCAACACCTTCACCATCCCTCACCTCCTTCCACCCTCACCTTCCCTGTACTAAACACCAACACCTTCACCATCCCTCACCTCCTCCCACCCTCACCTTCCATTGTACTAAACACCAACACCTTCACCATCCCTCACCTCCTCCCACCCTCACCTTCCCTTGTACTAAAAACCAACACCTTCACCATCCCTCACCTCCTCCCACCCTCACCTTCCATTGTACTAAAAACCAACACCTTCACCATCCCTCACCTCCTCCCACCCTCACCTTCCATTGTACTAAAAACCAACACCTTCACCATCCCTCACCTCCTTCCACCCTCACCTTCCCTGTACTAAACACCAACACCTTCACCATCCCTCACCTCCTCCCACCCTCACCTTCCATTGTACTAAACACCAACACCTTCACCATCCCTCACCTCCTCCCACCCTCACCTTCCCTTGTACTAAAAACCAACACCTTCACCATCCCTCACCTCCTCCCACCCTCACCTTCCCTTGTACTAAACACCAACACCTTCACCATCCCTCACCTCCTCCCACCCTCACCTTCCCTTGTACTAAACACCAACACCTTCACCATCCCTCACCTCCTCCCACCCTCACCTTCCCTTGTACTAAACACCAACACCTTCACCATCCCTCACCTCCTCCCACCCTCACCTTCCCTTGTACTAAACACCAACACCTTCACCTTCCCTTGTACTAAACACCAACAGCTTACCCATCCCTCACCTCCTCCCACCCTCACCTTCCCTTGTACTAAACACCAACACCTTCACCATCCCTCACCTCCTTCCACCCTCACCTTCCCTTGTACTAAACACCAACACCTTCACCATCCCTCACCTCCTTCCACCCTCACCTTCCCTTGTACTAAACACCAACACCTTCACCATCCCTCACCTCCTTCCACCCTCACCTTCCCTTGTACTAAACACCAACACCTTCACCATCCCTCACCTCCTTCCCACCCTCACCTTCCCTTGTACTAAACACCAACACCTTCACCATCCCTCACCTCCTCCCACCCTCACCTTCCCTTGTACTAAAAACCAACACCTTCACCATCCCTCACCTCCTCCCACCCTCACCTTCCCTTGTACTAAACACAACACCTTCACCATCCCTCACCTCCTCCCACCCTCACCTTCCCTTGTACTAAACACCAACACCTTCACCTTCCCTTGTACTAAACACCAACAGCTTACCCATCCCTCACCTCCTCCCACCCTCACCTTCCCTTGTACTAAACACCAACACCTTCACCATCCCTCACCTCCTCCCACCCTCACCTTCCCTTGTACTAAACACCAACACCTTCACCTCCTTCCACCCTCACCTTCCCTTGTACTAAACACCAACACCTTCACCATCCCTCACCTCCTCCCACCCTCACCTTCCCTTGTACTAAACACCAACAGCTTACCCATCCCTCACCTCCTCCCACCCTCACCTTCCCTTGTACTAAACACCAACACCTTCACCATCCCTCACCTCCTCCCACCCTCACCTTCCCTTGTACTAAACACCAACACCTTCACTTCCTTCCACCCTCACCTTCCCTTGTACTAAACACCAACACCTTCACCATCCCTCGCCTCCTCCCACCCTCACCTTCCCTTGTACTAAACACCAACACCTTCACCTCCTTCCACCCTCACCTTCCCTTGTACTAAACACCAACACCTTCACCATCCCTCACCTCCTCCCACCCTCACCTTCCCTTGTACTAAAAACCAACACCTTCACCATCCCTCACCTCCTCCCACCCTCACCTTCCCTTGTACTAAACACCAACACCTTCACCATCCCTCACCTCCTTCCACCCTCACCTTCCCTTGGTACTAAACACCAACACCTTCACCATCCCTCACCTCCTCCCACCCTCACCTTCCCTTGTACTAAACACCAACACCTTACCCATCCCTCACCTCCTCCCTCCCTCACCTTCCCTTATACTAAACACCAACATGACTGTCCTCCTTCCCCATCCCTCACCTCCTCCCTCCCTCACCTTCCCTTATACTAAACACCAACATGACTGTCCTCCTTCCCCATCTCTCACCTCCTCCCTCCCTCACCTTCCCTTATACTAAACACCAACATGACTGTCCTCCTTCCCCATCTCTCACCTCCTCATAGTCCCAAACTCTCCCGTCAGATTCCTTCACTCCCCAGAGCCTTGCCCCCAATATCTCCTCACAGATACGGCCTGTCCCGTCACCCTATACATATTCTAGTTTGCTGAAAGGAGGCATAGAAAATAAAATATTAATCCTGTGATACGAGAGCGTCTTCCTAAGTTGAATCTAACCGTTTGAAAGTAAGTTATTATAGAATAAAATTGCCAAATATTTGACAAGGTTTAATCGTGATAATGTGTTTTTATTGCTTTGATTAAATGTGATCCTTCACTAACTGAATAACATTGTCCGGAAAAAGATCAAATAATTCCCAAGTCGTCATCTTACTAGGAAGGGGTTAGGAAGGACAGTTTGAACTTTGTCAACGGTTGTACAGAGACCAAGTTCATGGAGTGAAACAAACTACTTGTTGTAGTATTACGTATGGCAGGATTTACTTAGCCTAGCTGGTATTAGTTACAGGCTCTAACACCAATATCACTATTCTTCTTGTTATCTCTTCCTGTAAGATATATTGTACGGTGGCGCTAATAAGTCATGTCTCAGCTGCCATTAGGTTTGGCTCTCTCTGTGCTGTATTAATGTCTGTCAGATGTTGCATAGGGTGGGTAAGTGTAGGAACATGGTTGTATATCTCACTCAAAAAGAAGAAATCATGTGGAAATATGGCTGATACCAATTATTGATCAAAACATAATTGGTGCCGAGACATCACTTATTAGGCCGACTGTACTATTCACTGGAAAAGGTGTGGATACAAGGACGTATAATTATGAACAATTGAGATCAGGTTCATCATGTAGGCTGTCAAACGATAGAATATTCAAACCCATGCCAAAAACAAAGTCCCTTCATTATAGTCGTTATTATTAGGTAAATTTGTACATTTTTCGGTACAAAAAAATGTCCCTGCCGAAGGCCGGTTCCTCTTACATTACAGGCTCGCTATCGCTCGCCAGGATTTTTTTTTACACCAAATAGCACGAAAGGTTCTAAAATTTACATAAATGGGGGGAAAGTGTTTTAAATCGCCAAAATAATGGGGGCGAATGTCTTAAAATCTCAAAAGCAATGGGGCTAAACATGAGGGAGAAAGGGGCCAAGAAAAAAAATCTGGCAAGTGGAAATCTCCCTGTAAATAGCCGAGGAAATGCAACTTAATTCACATTTCCCTATAATCCCTCTCACACTTAATGCAGTCCCCAAAACAACATTGCTCCGGTTTGAGCCGCCCCCCCCCCTCCTCTCTCTCTCTCTCAAGGTCCTGGTGATGTGACGTCCAGATTAACCCTTTGAGCATCTAAGACGCAATTGGCCATTATATTTGGGTTATCAGTCGACGATTTTATGCAATTTAGGAAGGATATCCAGGAATTAAAGGGGTAAATACGATCTCAATTAACTCTTTAGCCCCCACAAGTTTACCCTAACTGAATAAAAACGTCTAGTGACAGCCAGCATAAACTGTCAAAATGCGTCATGATCCTTAAAGGGTTAAGGCAAATCCATTCAAAATGTAAAGAAAATTATATTTTTTTTTTTTTCGGTAGAAACATTTTCTGGCCGAAGGCCGGTTCCTCTTAAATTACAAGCTCGCTAGCGCTCGCCAGGAAAAAAATCGACACCTAAATGACGCGAAAAGTCTTAATATTGACAAGAAAACGGGGTGAAAGGTCTTAAAATCTGAAAACTAATAAGGTTAAACATGAGGAAGAAGAGGGCTCAGAAAAGCTACCCATCTCCCCTTAACGCCACCACCACCATAACCCCTTCTGTACCGGCGACGTCTAAATGGTTAAGCGAGATAGTTCGAAGCCTGTTAATTGTTGGAGGCCACTTTTAATCTGAATGAAATCGTTTACTAGTAGCCACAGTAAAGCTTACAGGACGTCACCGGTATTCAAAAGGTTAATATAGTAAACAGACCAATCCCTGCTCCATCCAACGTCCACCACCACCACCACCACCACCACCTCTTACCACAGACAAGGTGCCACTGTACGTCACCTTGGCATGGCACTCACACAAAACCCCAATTATTGCCACCATCACTACAACAGCATTTATAACTACCACAAACAACACCACCAACAACAACAAAAACAATCTCCACCACTACCACCATTTATAATAAACAATAAGATGTCACTGTGCATCACCTTGGTATGGCACATACACCATGTCCTAACTATTACCACCATCACTACAACAGCATCTATATCTACCACTATAACTACCACAAACGCTAACAACACCACCAATAACCACAATTTTCACCACCATCACCATTTAAAAGAGACAACAAAGTGCCACTGTGCATCACCTTGGTGTTACACTTAACACACTAACACTAATAGGGGCAGATGCATTAAAGTTATGATAACAGTCAGTCCATCAGAAGCCTGCCCTTACCGCCACAGGGGGTAGGGTAGTTATGATAACCGAGTACACAATACTCAGTGAAAACAATCAATCGTCGATGTTCACTGCGCAGAGTTCCAATAGAAACAAACAATACTTCTTCCGGCTCTCCTTCAGGTGTCGGTGTTTCAGGTGCGGCTTCATCTTTTGCTATTCAGTCAGGAGTGGCAGGAGGGCTGGTGATCTCCTCTCGTGTTTATAACTGTTTGGCGTTTAAGGGGCGGCGGCGGCTTCTGCTATTGCGTCAGGAGGGCTGGGACTCTCCTCTGGTGTTGGTGGCTGTTTGGCTTCTTCAATAGGTGTCGTTTGTTCTTCAGTGTCGATGTGCCTTGCTTCTTGGGTGTTCTTTCTGTGTAGAGGCTTGAGCAGATTGAGTCGTTTTTCCGGGGATGACCTTGGCTTCATAGCTTGAGTTGGTGTGAGATCGAGGGGCCAAGTCCGTTTGTTTGTCTGGAGCCGTGGGATAGTGATGGTTAGAAGATTGTTCCAGGAGGCTTGGTAAGTACTCCCTGAGGAGTTTAAGGTCTTCACCAGCGACGACAATGCCCGTTGTGACTATGATCTGTATGATTTCATATTTGTCAATCGGTGGTTGGCTAGAGCCTGCTGGTGGATAGTCCAACTCTTGTTTTTATTTATCCCTCAATTTTCTTATCCCAGACACGTTTGGATTCATTCAGTGTCCCGAAACGTGTCTGTCTCCTCTCTTTTATTCCCCATTTTAATGGTAAACATTACTCTCTCGTTGTTGCTAAGGGAAAGCACTGCATGGCAAGGGTTTAGGCTGCGTATGTTGCTCTTGTGGACGAAATATCAGTTTTAGAACTAATGCACGTAATGCAACCGTAGCCCTTCTGCACATTGTACCACTTTACGGTCCCAGCAATGGTGGAATTAATTGCTGAGGCCAAGGTGAGAAAGGGGAATGCAAGTTAAACCGTCGAGAGAGAGTGATGATGTATGTTAAAACTCCGGTATAAATTTGCCACTAAATAGGCTTATGTGATACCGGCCTAATAGCACCTTAGCTGACTGTTTTGGGTTAAAGACTCTACATCGTTGTTATTGGTTAATGGTAATGTGTCCAAACAAAATAATATGTGAACAAAACAAAAAAACAAAAACTATAAAATTAATTCCTTATAATTATATTACCGTTATCCAATCAGGTCGATGTAGAATTTTCTACCTCAACGGGATAAAGTACTAAACTCACCATATTAAACAAACAAGACACTACACACTATCTAATACCGCATACACCCACTAATACCCCCCTATGCCACATAGCGCCAAGTAATACCACCTACACTTACTAAAACCCACCTACACTTGCTAAAACCCACCAAAGCCACCTACACCCACTAACATCCACCTACATCACCTAATACCACATACACCATCAAATTACCGTCTATACCACTTGCACCCACTTACACCACCTTATTCCACCCATAAATGCCCACCTACCACACCACTCACAGAACAAGAAGGCCCTGTGGTGGAGAGCTGGTGATGGTGACGAGGATATGTACATTTGTGTTAGTGATGTTAGTGGTGGTTATCTCAAGTTTATTATCTAGTATGTGACATTATAATGGTTGTCATTATAGCCAACTCATAGATACTAATCCTTTCAGTATTCGATAATGCATTAGTTAAGCTCATTGTGGCTTTCATTACATGATTTAATTCAGCTTTGGAATAATCTGAGGGAGACGAAAGGGTTAACTGAGATAGATACCGCCCCTCTGATATTCAAAGGGGTTAAATCGTGGGGTCTAGTTTTCGGCCCTGTGTATTCATCTTCAAACTAAATAATACCGTCAAATGTTAGCCAGAATGTAGTGTAAAAGAGCCTCCTAATACTCAAAGGGGTTAACGGCAGGTATTTAGTTTGTTCCCTAGACTTCCATCAAGCTTAAAATTACACCCCCTTGAGTCCCTTTCAAGATAAATTTGTACATTTTTCGGTAGAAAAATTTCCCGGCCGAAGGCCGGTTCCTCTTAAATTACAGGCTCGCTATCGCTCGCCAGGATAAAATCGACACCTAAATGGCACGAAAGGTCTTAATATGGGGTAAAAGTTCTTAAAATCGCTAAACTAATGGGGCAAACATTTTATAATATCAAAAGCAATGGGGCTAAACATGAGGGAGAAAGGGGTCAAGAAAAAAATCCCTCAAGTGGAGATCTCCCCTTAAATCGTGGGGTCTAGTTTCCGGTCTTGTGTGTTAATGTGTTGTGCGTATGTCTTGCATAACAAACATGTAAACAGTCAATGGTGGCGGAGGTTGTTGTGGTGGTGTTGTTTGTGATAGTGGTAGTGGAGATGGTGGTTGATGGGAGGGGTTTTGATTATTGTTATATTTGTATACGTCGGTTGTAGCAGAAGGTTGATGATGGTGAATTGGCGGAGAAATTTAGAAAACAAAATAAGATAATGTACAGGGCAAGTTAAATATGGTTGAGAGCGAGTGATTTTGAATTATGGGCAACTGGAAAGACACTCGGGAGAGAGTGTACCTCCGCCTACGCTGGCGGAAGTATGCGCTCAACGAATTAAGGGGAGTGACCTGCCTTTTTTGTCTCTCTTTTGTCTCTCTTTTTCTCTCTTTCTCTAGCTTGTATCTATTCGACCCCATTCAGTCAACTGTTCTAAGACGTTTACCCCCCTGCAGGTGCCAATATTTTCTTGGCGAGCGGTAACGAGCCAGCATATATATATGTTTTGTTTTACAGCAAGCTAAATTTATACATTTTTTGATAGAAAAATTTCTCCGGCGAAGCCGGATTTCTCTATACAATGCTGGCTCGCTATCGCTCACCAGGAAAAAATCGACACCTGGATGGGGATAAATGTCTTAAAACAGTTGGCTGAATGGGGCCAAATGGATACAAGCCAGGGAAAGAGAGAAAAGGAGAGAAAGAGAAAACGCAGGTGACCCCCCTTAAAGAGGCAAAACTATCTCACGTATATTCTCTTGGCACTAAGGCTTTCCTAAAGTGAACATTTATGTCTAATAATAGCTTCAACAAAAATAGAAAATGTATCATGGTGGTGGTGGAGAGGGTAGTGGTGTGGTGTGGTGGAGGGGAAGGGGTAGTGGTGGTGGTGGGGGAGGGGGAGAATAGGAGTGACGTAGGGGGTAGTGATGGTAAGAGTGGAGGAGTGATGGTGGAGGAGGGAGTGGTGGTGAGTGAGAGCAGTGATGGGGATTGATGGAGTAACAACAAGACCTTCACCACATAAGGACTTTATCACGTCCTCTCTCTCTCTCTCTCTCTCTCTCAATTATTTTTACTATTCTATATTTTGCATACCGGTACATCTTCCTTCCATGTTCCAAACTCACATCGCTATCACTCACTTCCATTCACATTCACCAACTTTAGTGTTCAACTGTGCTGCAATATTTGTGTATTTTTTCTACCCAGACTATTTTTAGCAATATACTACCCAGCCTATTTTTAGCAATATACTACTTAAATTGCGGCCTAATTTCAGTTTCAATTCCACAATAATTAATTTACTGTCAAGCCGTATTTGCCTTATTTGACTTACTTTCTTGTTATGTACAGTATATACAGTATATGTATAGCCTATATATATATATATATATATATATATATATATATATATATATATATATATATATATATATATATATATATATATATATACGAATACATTAAATATACACTTGGGTGTTAATCTTCACTTTTCATAATTGCACATACATTTATTTACAATGACAGTTTTCCATGTTAGACTAGTCATTAGAGAGTGCTTGCATCCAACTTCTTAGATATTGTTTTATGTTACAAATTATTTAGAAAGCAAAGTCCTTCGTAGCCTCTGAGGATCAGAAGATTATATGTTGCTGTTTGTTTGTCATTGTACCATCATACACTAATCCTTCTCTTGATACAGTCACTCATCACCGTTTCACTGAAGTCTTAAGCCGGTATCATATCAGTGTTTGTGTACCTTCCTTCTTACTGTCCCTCCTACCTACCTCTCCTTCCCACCAACCTATTCCTCGGCCTCCTCCCTTCACCTATTCCTTTCATCCTCCTCTTCTTCCCATGCACCACTCTTCTTTCCCTCCCCCTCCCCCTCTTCCCCTCACCTTCCTCCTCTTCCCCTAACCTTCCTCCTCTTCCCCTAACCTTCCTCATCTTCCCCTCACCCTCCTCCTCTTCTTCTCACCCTCGCCCTCCTCATCTTCCCCTCACCCTCCTCATCTTCCCCTCACTGTCCTCATCTTCCCCTCACCCTCCTCTTCTTCCCCGTTCCCTTCTCCTCCTCGTCCTCCCAAGCACACTCCTCTTTGCACCCCATATCTACTTGTCCTCTCTTATTCCATTAACTACCTCCCCTCTCCCCTCTCCCCCTTCCGTTTCTCTCTCCCCACAAGCTACTTCATCATACCTATTCCCCTACCTCTCTCTCTCTCTCTCTATATATATATATATATATATCACACACACACACACACACACACACACCATCATTAGGGTAGCAGGCCCTCAGCTCCCCGGCGAGTTTGTACAACCCGGACCAAAATATTTTCATTGGATTTATGGATCGTCTGAGCCAGCGGGACCACGATCGCCGGAGAACCCCCCCTAGGGTCTTTTCCTCTATAGGTTTATTCGTCCATTTCCGAGTTTAGTTACGAAAGGTTTAGTTTGATTATGTAGAAGTTAAGGTTTTGGCTAGGCTAGGGTAAGGTTGGATTTATTCATGTAGTTTTATTTGGCTCGGTGAATTTTACGATATGGACAGATTAGGTTAGGATTGGTTAGGAAAGGCTAATTTGATTTGGTTAGGTTCAGACATGCTCAATTTTGGTTAGCTTAGATATGCTTAGGTTAGCATAAATTACGATAGGTTAGTTAGGCTGGATCAGGTCAGGTTAGGTAAGATGGGCGAATGAACGAAAGTACCTGTGTGCGAAAAGACGTGAAGGAGCGAGTGAGGTGTTGTGGAGGACAACATTTTGGTTCCCTCTTGACGCGGTCCACATGCAGGGCTGACACACGGGGGGGGGGGGGGGGGGGGGTGTGCACAGGGGAACATATTATTGGTCTCTCTCTCTCTCTGGGGAGAGAGCCTTCATATTTGCTATCTTTTCTTTCCTTCCACTTTAGCTTAGGTTGTCTCTACTATGATTAAGTCCTGGCCACCTCGCAGGGATCGTAAGATCTGTGTGGCCAGTGTATATATGTAAATTTATGTAAATTTATAATACAAACACAATGAACATTATGACTTAGATGTAAATACTGCTAAGGTGGATCCAATCAGTGCACTTACTCGCGCTACCTCATCCACACAAAATAAGTAATTTTTCAAGAATGATTTTGTTGTAGGTATTATATATTGGGGGCAGGGGGCTAGGAATGTTCCTCCCCTTGTAAAAATGATCTACTAGACGAGACAGAATAAGGGACGAAGGAACGCGAAAGTGGTCCCGGGCCCTAAGAATTGGAAGTTTAAATATTTCTGTTTGGGCTCTGTCTCGAGTCAGCCACCCCAAGCTATGGGGTATGTGCCTGAGTATATACATACATACATACATACATACATACATACATTATAGAAACGTATTTCCCACAATATATGTTCTTAATTTGGACACTGTATTGATAGTTAGATTTCGATTGATTATTTACCAACTATAAAATTAGAGGTATTCTGTACTGAATCTACTATAAATAATGACTAGTAGCAATAAATTCGAAAACAGACTACAATATGGCTCAATAATTCTCCAGTCTAATGAGGTCCACTGTGCTTCGTGGGTGTGAGACAATTATGTGGTACGGTGTGATATGCAGAACAAACATAATTTCTGACGACTAGGATATAAATTGGGATGTGATTCATGACAGGTATGGTTTTGAATTAGCTATACAACATGGTAATTGGGGTAGCTAACTTAGATCGGCCAATGTGTTTATTTGGTCATCTGTAGATTACAATCTAATATGAACATCTAAATGTTTAACTTTTGAATAACATATGATGAAACTCCTCTAAACCCCCTGAGGAACTTAAAGTACCATGGTCAGTTGTTCACTATCCTGATATATTGCTGTGATATTTGTTGGTTACATGATATTGCGTGAACATTTTGGTTGTAATCGCCAGCAACCTCGGGAATCACTCGTGGCCGATATATCTTTATCCCGACTTAATTTAGCTTATAAAAAACATTTGTGGATGACGTGATTAACCTTTCAATCGGATGGCAACAATTTGCATATTATCCTATAGTTTATTTATCATTAAGAGTCTAGAAAACCCGACCCCCAAACTATCATAACTCATAACGGGCTTGAACAATCGAGCTAGTATGTATAGTATTTGGGTCGAGTCAACCAGTAAATAAGTGTGGAAATTTAGATCCCGTTTGTTCTAGACCTTCCTGAGTTACAAGAGGCTCGAGGTCATCATGTCTAGACTCATAATTAATAGACTGTAACTACCTCCAGACGATCTTACCCAGCCAAGGAAATACCTCTTGGATTCAAAGGCTTAACATCTATCTCAAAAACACTACTAAACTCCAAAAGATAATTCTTATGTTGAATAAAATAATTTCGAGGTAGCATAAATAATCATGTAAGAAACTGTGAAGATCTGAGTGAAAGTGTTATGAAGAGCTAGGGATGGGGGGATGGGGGGGGGGGGGTACTAATATTATGGTGGCGGATGGTTTATGGTCCAACTTGTGACTGGTGATAATGGCCGCTGGGGTCAAAGTTGGGTCATTCGAGGTCATAATGTTATCCTTAGCTTTATGGCTCGATCGCACACACCCAACTTTATCACGGGCTAACCTTTTCAATACGATGACAGGCTAATATTTTATATGTTTTATTGTACTTACTTTATCAATGAACTTTCATAACCAAGTAACTATACTTGCCTCGAAATAGTTCATAACAGTACAATGACAGTTTCTATTATCTAACAATATAGTTTTATGTTTTATTTAACCATGACCTTCCCTGGTCAGGTACTGGAAATACACATAATATGAAGAATGCGTTAAAGAAAACATAAGTAACCCGTTATCAATACATTACCTCCTTTTAAGTAGTGTTTATAACTATTTTCTCCACAAAATATCTTTTAGAAAAAATACTGCTGGAAAGCCATATGCAATTAAAACAACCAATGCATAGTATAATAGAATTAAACATTGTGAAATGAAAGCATAATTATTATTAATAACATGTTCCATGCCTAATAACTTAAAACACATATATAAATAAAGAGTACATAGGGTTATATACACTAACATTTTAATTTGATAATATACTTAAGTACTAACACAAATCTATAATTGCAGGTGCACATAAGGATTGCAAACAAGTCCTCATGACTAAAAATGGTTGTTGTGATCAGGTTTTAATGCATTTTTCAACTGAGTACCGGTAATGATGAAGCTTGACAAGAAAACAATACGACAGGTCAGAACCACCACTCAATTATAAAGAAACATCATTATAAACGACAAATACGAGAACATAGAAGAATTAAGAAAAAGGAAGGTGAACAGGATTTCAAATACATTCAGACCATTCGATTACAATTCCTTTTTTCAGTCTCTAAATTACAGAGGCAATGATATATATATATATATATATATATATATATATATATATATATATATATATATATATATATATATTATATATTCATACATATTTGGCCTTGAAGTGCCGTGCTTGTGTAATTATTGCCTGCCACCAATCATGCACTACCCTCTTCTCCCCAGGTCTGTATTACGCCATGCACTTGACTGTCTCCTGCAGGCCCGATCTGTCTGGCGTGAAGGGTTCTGGTCAACAGTCCACACTTATGGGCTACCCGGAGCCAAGAGTATTTTATGCAGCACGGTTATAATCACTAGTATAGTCAAAATAAATAGTTCGCCGACAACATTCCTTTTAAACTGCAATTTCAACTATTTCGATATATGATGCAGCCCTGGTGTCTCTGTCTTGTGCCATCTCAACTCTCATGGCCAAACCATATCTTAGTTCTTGTGCGAATCCTTGTCTCTCTGATAAAGCAGGTATGTAAGTTCCCATGATTGCTTCTTCCAGTGGTTAGAGCATCGGTCCAACCTCTGGTACTGTTCTCGAGAAAGGTTCAGCTGTGCTTAATAGCGTAGGTGAAAGCAGTATATGCAGCATATGTTTCAGGTTTGCATTGTTTCCCAGGGTTCTCACTTTCTTTACCCACTCCTCTACTTTTTTCCTACATAGACTCTCCTGTATTCATCTGTGCCTATTACCGCTCCCAAATTACGTTGACCCTTTTTCATAATTTCAACTCCTGTCCCTCGAAAAGTCTGCACCGCTGCTTCGTACTGGTTTAGTTTCCCTATTAGTACTGATTTGCTTGGATTAGGATGGTACCCGATAATGGAGCCAACAATTTATACTTTCTCCCATCATTCCATGAGGTCCCTTATTTTTCCTGTGCCTGTGAGGTCATCAGCATATGCCACTTGTTTCACCTGGATTTCTTTATGCTTTATTTTCTCCTCCAAAATAGATAGTGCCAGAGCGTACATTGCAATTGCTACTGCATCTCCTGCATTGTTCCTTCATTTGATTTCAGAACTTTCATTTATTCCTTCATTGTACTTCTTATTACAGGTTAGCTGGTTCATTGTATGAATTTTCGATATACTTGGGAATACCAGGACACTTGATCTTGATGCTGTGAATAGTAGCCTCCCTATTAATGGTATTGAAGGCATATTTAGCATCCACTAGTAAACCTGCTTCACAATCATCCTCCTCATACACCTTTCCCATTTCATAATAATAGCTGCTTCGTCTGCTTGGTGTCCTACACAAACCTGCAAGTTACCCTCTGTTCTTTGTACATTGTTTCCCAACACTGACAGGATTGCTTTCCGTATAATCCGCACCACCTGCACAGGTAACTGGTACACTAATATATGATTAACTTGAAGCAGTGAACATTAATTGATAGAAAACACTAATATGTGTGCATTAGAAGAAAAAAAACACATATCTGATTTGTTCAATAAAATAGTGTAAAATATTATAAATGTAACAAAAATGATACATATAATTAGTGTTCCAATCGTTTACGTGTAGGTTACTAATTTGAACATGTAACCCGATTATTACTCATTTACGCGTACCATGTTTGTTAACTTTGAACGCATATTTATATAGTGTAGTCAGAAGTGGGTTGGATAAAATAAGTGAGTAACCCGGAGGCGAGAGAGGGGAGATAGAGGCGGCATTCCTTCTCTCGCTCTCTACTTCAATATACTTTTTATACTACTTGATGCACCTCAGAGTAATTATGGGGAGATTAGTGCTCTCTCTCTCTCTCTCTCTCTCTCTCTCTCTCTCTCTCTCTCTCTCTCTCTCTCTCTCTCTCTCTCTCTCTCTCTCTCTCTCTCTCTCTCTCTCTCTCTCTCTCTCTCTCTCTCTCTCTCTCTCTCTCTCTCTCTCTCTCTCTCTCTCTCTCTCTCTCTCTCTCTCTCTCTCTCTCTCTCTCTCTCTCTCTATCAGACACAACCAGATAGTCTTCTCCTCATGGTAATTTTTGCATTTTCATTGTTTTCTAATCTCGTTCATACCGAGAGTTACTTGGAACGAGAGGAGTTGTGCACGGATAAAGTCCTAGGAAGAAAGGTAACTGCACCTGGTGGGCATAGCAGTGTAGGCCTTAATTGAATTGTGTTAGTAGGAATAAACAAATATCTAGTATAAGTATATCCTCCCTCCCCATATTTGTCTCTCTATCTCTCTCTGTCTAGTATCCCCTCTCCACTGCTCCTCCTCCACCCGCCACTCCACAAGCACAACAAGGAGGTTTATTCAACACCGCTAATTCGCCAACGATGGTGATAAATCGCGGGAAATTAAGTCACGCAAGGGGAAGCCAAAAATAACCCACTTATCCTTCACCAATCGCTTTAACCTTTATTCTGAACATTAAACCGAATCATTACAATAGAGAAAGAGTTAACCTGTGTATCTGAGGCGTAAAAATCAATGTAAATCACTCGCTAAAGACGTATAATAAATCTTAGGCTAGTGTGTTATATTTACCCTATTTACCCGCGCTATTTCTCCCGCGCACCTCGTAAATCGTGTATTCATCCGCCCCGACAAAGGCTCCCCTTGTGAACACGCGAGCCGCAGAGGAGATCAGAAGCCCGAGATAGCGTAATAACCCCGTCAGATGGAGAAAATCAGCACTCCCGTTCGTCTTAATGGGATAAACTTATCTATTTCTCCGACACTGTAACCTGTTATTAGTGTAGAGACAAGGAGAGCGTTGTGGGGCGGGAGGGTATACACAAGGGCGCTACTTTGTCCCTCGGAAGGGGCTTCAAGGAGGAGGCGAGGGTGCGGTGCGGCCTTTGTGAATTATGACCGTATATAGGAACTTTTTTTGTTTTAGCTTTTTTTTCTCCCTGGGTAAAGTTACATTAATCTAAAGGTCGGCACGGTGGAAATTACTCTTGACTTTCAAGGGTGGTTGATACTGAAGAAGCTGAGTGTATCCGACCCATGCATTACAACATAGAACATCAGAAAACAAACTTGGCAAAATACCCATGCATATAAATCAACCCCACTGAGCAACTCCAACCATTTCAAAGACCCAACAAAAAGTAACTCAAACTGTTTACACACATTCACTCGTGTTTACAAAATACCCAGAAGGAAAGAAAAAACATAGAAAAAAAAAATAACACCCTTCATCTCAGAGCTAAAATGTTCCATGTTCTTTCTCAGGGGTCATCAGTGAGGTTAATCACCCCCACTTATCATGATTATGTTATTAATTACCGAGCCCAGGGGGGACATGGATAAATAAGCCGTGGCGGGATTTTTAGTAGCTGGCTTGTAACATACGGGGTGCTTACTGAAGGGAGGGGAGTGGGAGTGGGGGCAGTGAAAGAGGAGTGGAGGGGAGGTGTGAGAAGTTAGAAGGGGGGGGGGGTTGTAAGAGTGCAGGGAGTGGTAAAAGGGGTGAAGTGGAAAGGAAAGAATGAGAGAATGAACAAGAGGGCAGAAGGAGTGGGAGAGGAAAAAATTAATTTGAAGAAGTGGGAAGGGGAGGAAAAGGGGAGTGGGGGGAGGAGTGAGGAAGTGGAAGGGGAGGAGGGAGAGAGTGAAAAGTAAAGTATAAGTAAACAATGTTTATTGCCAATAAGAAAATACAATACATAAGTTTATAATAATAATAATGGAAATGGAAATGGTGAGAATAGGGGTGTGGGAGGGGAGGAGGGAGAGAATGGAAAGGGTAAGAATATGGATTGTGGGAGGGGAGGGGTGAAGAAGTGGATGGGAAGGAGGGATGGAGTTGAAGGGGAAGTGGGGTAGTGAAAAGGGAGGAGTGATGGAGAAGTTGATGTAAATGTGAATCGTGTTGATGTAATTTGTTTATTATGCAACACAGGTATATTACCTAGGCACAAGGAACTAACCCTCGCAAATTAGTAGCTATAACTGTACGCACACACACACACACACACACACACACACACACACACACACACACACACACACACACACACACACACACACACACACACTCAAATAAAAATATAAACTAAGCCATTATATTAAGAATATGGGTAACTATCCTCCTCCTCCTGCGCCCTAAAGTAGTGTGTAAATTGAGAAAGAAAGAGTGTGATAGCAATGTTTGTAAACTTAGCAGGGTGGGGGTGGTGATGTTGTGATTGTCATGATAGCGGTACTCATAGTGGTGGCTGTGGTTGATTGTTAGTGATAGTGGTGAAGAAAGTGGGGATTGTTTTGTTCAGTGATACTTATAGTGGTGGTGATGGTTGTCATGGTGGTGGTTGTGGTTGAGTGCGATTATCATGGAAGTCATATTGGTAGTTGTGGTTGATTATAGTTATAGAGGTATTTAGTAATGGTAGTTGACAGTGGTTGTTGATGAAAGGAGTTGCGTTTATCTCCTGAAATTACGTGACCGTCGTTTTGACCTTGTATTTTCTGTCTGAAAACAGAATAAAAGAAAATAAATAATAATAATAATAATAATAATAATAATAATAATAATAATAATAATAATAATAATACAAGTATAAGCTATGGGCGAAAATATAGTAGGCTACACCTGGTCAGTACCTTCACTTAGTGTCCGAAAACAATCGACTATTATTTAGTCAAAACAGCCTCACGAAACTAATTTGTTAGATTTTCACAATACTCTCTGTGATACTGGACACCCAAGGACTGTATACACACAATCTGCGACTATTGAACATATTTACATACAGCACTATTACCAAATTTATACTAGAGGAGATAATAATGTTCTCCACTGATTATTCATGTTGCAAATGTTGAAGTAGTTTTGCTTGATTGTGTTGGGTTTTAGTAGTTGGTTATATGATCGTTGACGTGTGGAATAGTAAATGGTATTGATTATTATTGTGGTTGTTTATAATAGCTGAGTGAAACTAATACAAATAACCACCACACTAAGATTCACTATGAACACAATAACAGTACCACCATTAAAAACATAACTATCACCAAAAGCATCAATATCACCACAAGTAACCATCACCACCAGCAACCATCACCACCAGCAACCATCACCACCAGCAACCATCACCACCACCAGCTAACACCACAAATGAGTACCGCTATCATCACAGCCACAACAACATCTCTCTCCTCCGCTACAAAGTTTACAAACATTGATATTACACTCTCTTCCTCACTTTACAAACTGCTTTACAGTCCACAATCAGTAGAATGCTGTGTGTGTGTGTGTGTGTGTGTGTGTGTGTGTGTGTGTGTGTGTGTGTGTGTGTGTGTGTGTGTGTGTGTGTGTGTGTGTGTGTGTGTGTGTGTGTGTGTGTGTGTGTGTGTGTGTGTGTGTGTGTATATATGTTTGTGTGTGTGTGTGTTTCTATCTGGCTTCATGTGTGTATGATGTATGTATGCAAGTCATTTTTCCTATGTGAGTGAAGGAGACAAAAGGCAAAGCAGCCTGTTACAAGTGTTTCCCAAAAAGTTGAAAGGGCGACAGAGAGCCAAATTCAAGGTACATAAGATTCAAACTGTCTGGACACACGGAGCTTGAAGCAGTTTAAGTCATAGGATGAAGGAAAGATAGATTGAGGGAGAGACTTCCAAAGCTTACTTGTTGAGTAGAAGATGTAAGTATGAGTACCTCAATCCTTATTATAACTACAACAAAATTCTGCTTTCACCACAATCAAAACCACAACTACCACACAACATGAAGACAATAGTCACCCTGCCTCCACGAAGCTTTTGAACACTGCTATCGCTATAATTATTCCTTCCTCATTTTACACACTGCTTATAATTCTGCAATTAGGAGGATGTAGTCTATACTCTGTGTCATGTCATCTGACGGTATATTGAATCCCTTAGCAGCTAATTTATCGATACTTAATGGGAAAATATGAAACCACTATGTCTCTGCATCATATTAAGACCAAGTTTATATAATTAGCACCGCATTTCACTTCAAAATCTTCAAAATAACTGAAAAATCTAGATGGAAACTTTGCAATTTACCGCCAGTTGAAAAGAAACAGGTACGTAGAGTTGTTGTTTTTTCTTTGTTGTTCTCATGACGGTATGGTTGTCTGTGTTTGTCTGTGCCTACGTATGTACCGGTATGTGTGCTTGTATTTGTGTCTGTCTAAATGTGTGTATGTATAATATAAGTATGAGGTACTGCATTTTGATTTGTGTTTTATCTTTGTCCTTCCTTATTACTACAACCGCAATAACCACCACTCACCACAATTATCAACTAAATCACAATCATAAAAACAAGAACCACTATTACCACAACCACAATCAAACTACCACAACCACAACAACAACCACCACTACAAATATCGTTATTACCACAACCACTACCACAATCAAACGACAAAAACAATAACCACTACAAATATCGCTAAACCACAACCACTACCTCGATCAAACAACCACAACAATAACCATCACCACTATAAACACCTTTATCACCACAACCACAACAACCACCACCACTACTACAATTACCGTTATCACCACCACCACAACCACAATAACAACCACCACCACTACACATGCCGTTATTACATCAATAACAACCACTACAAGCACCTTTATCACCATAATCACAACAATCACCACCACTACTACAAATACCGTTATCATCACAACCACTACCACACACAACAGCAACAACACCAACGACTACAAACACCACTATCACCACAATCACATCACCGCCCCGGGGCATCAAGTGTATAAACGTCTCTTTAAAAAAAAAAAAAAAAAAAAATATATATATATATATATATATATATATCTCACACACATTTTATTCTCTAAACCCGTTTTACAATTATGAAGATAATCAATCATTTTTTCTGGCGGTATTGAGTTAGTGAGTGGAGTGTCTCTTTAATTGTCTGTCTGTCAAAGGCTGGATTACGTTTACCGGTATTCAACTGATATTTATAGATGTATTATATTCGTCTTGATTACCTTTATATAATTTGAATGCACTGTAGGAATGAAAGATGCCATTAGGTGCATTAATTTTGTTAATATTGAATTGAAGTATGCACTCTGAAAAAGTGCATATGTATGTCTGTGTGCCTGCCTCTCTGCCTGTGTCTGTGTGCCTGCCTATATACCTGTATATCTGTGTCTGTATATTTGTCTGCTTGCATGTCTTTCTATCTATCAATTTGTCACACACCCATACTTACTCTCTCTGTTATCTCTCTCTATCTCTCTCTCTCTCTCTCTCTCTCTCTCTCTCTCTCTCTCTCTCTCTCTCTCTCACACACACACATCCCCCCCTTAACCCCGGCAGCTGGGTATGCTTACAGCAACAACAAGGGCGTCAGTCATAATCAATTACTATGGCAATATAAACACTGTGGCCTCTGTGTGAGAGAGAGAGAGAGAGAGAGAGAGAGAGAGAGAGAGAGAGAGAGAGAGAGAGAGAGAGAGAGAGAGAGAGAGAGAGAGAGAGAGAGAGAGAGAGAGAGAGAGAGAGAGAGAGAGAGAGAGAGAGAGAGAGAGAGAGAGAGAGAGAGAGAGAGTAAATACAATTAAATACATAAACATATATTTTTGTTTTATGTGTATGGAAGAGACAAAAGGCAAAACTGCATGTAACAAGTGTCCCATCAAAGTCGAACAAGTAACAGAGCCAAATTCAAAGTGAGTTAGTGTCAAAATGTCTGCACACACGTCGCTTGAAGGAGTAACGTCATAGGATGAGGGAAAGACAATGCGGGAGAGAGTTCCAAAGTCTAATTGTTGAGTAGAAGAAATACTGGGAAAATCGGTTTACTCTCGGGTTAGAGACTTGGACAGAAGAGGAGTGGGAGTATGCTGAAAGGAGGGTGCCTCTCACTCTCCGTGACGGGGGAGGTATACACTGAGAAAGTGCTGAAGAACATTGATCATTGTAAATGTGGTAAGAGAGTGAGGGAAATGCAACATTGCGTGGGTGTGTGTGTGTGTGTGTGTGTGTGTGTGTGTGTGTGTGTGTGTGTGTGTGTGTGTGTGTGTGTGTGTGTGTGTGTGTGTGTGAAGTGTATAAAGAGGGACATTAACCTTCTTGAGGACTATGACGCACTTTGGCAATATATTCTGGCTATCATTAGACGATTTTATTCAGAATCGGAAGGGTAGGTGGAAGTCGGAGGGTTAGTTGAGATAGTCTTTACCCATTCAATTCCGTCAGATCCTTTGTAATCTGAATATTTATGTCTAATGATAGCCACAATAAACTGTCAACACGTATCATAATCCTCAAGGGGTTAACTAGGCACTTCTATGGCGTGAGATAAATAGTGTTATTAGCATCATAAGAGGACTATCAAGAGAAACTGATAGCAATTACTTAAAATATCACAGTTTATGAGTTTAATTGATACCGAACTATTGTTTTGAATGTACACTGCAGGAAGGTGTGCGTGAGAGTATAAACTTGTACGTATATTTATTGATTTTATGTGCTTACTATGCAAATGGATTAATGCATAGATAATGTAATAACACTCAACTGGCCTAAAGTTTGAACCTGGTGATTCCCTAAGGTTGAATATATCAGTGTCTGTCATCACACATAAAACAAGGGTGGGTGGGTGTGTGTGTGTGTGTGTGTGTGTGTGTGTGTGTGTGTGTGTGTGTGTGTGTAAACAATGATATATGCATGGTGTTGTAAGAGGTGTACAGTATGTGTGTGTTTATGTACTTACAGTACAAGTGTATAAACCAGTAGGTGCCAGTGTGGTGGTGTATTTTGTTTATGCATATAGGTATGTATGTATGAATGTACACTCGGATGCCGTAGTCTCTAGTCCATAAGTATTCATGGATTTCACCTATTTCTAATTATGGAAGTATATCTCTGGAAGCAATTTTATGAATTTAGTTGTCCATACATCAACTACAAATCTTTATATAGGCTACTATTTATTGAAAAGCAAGTTCAATCCGATAATCAACCATGCCTTGTCATGTAATTACAACGCAGGCCGCCTGCCAAGACACTCTGCACTAAATGATGTCATAAAACGGGCCCTGCAGAGTGCTAACCGTGCATCAATCCTCGAACCACATGGACTTCACAGAGAAGACGGCAAACGGCCAGATGGGATGACCACTTTCCCTTACAAGAATGGCCGGTGCCTCGTGTGGGATGCCACATGTGTTGACACTTTCTCCACAACCAACATCGCCAGAAACGCCGACGAAGCAGGTGAAGCCGCCCGGATAGCAGAAAATAAAAAGCGGGAAAAATATCAAGCCATCGCCAGAAATCATCAGTTCGAGCCCCTGGCATTCGAAACTTCAGGAGTCTTCGGCCCTACCACACTTAAGATGGTGAATGAAATAGGCCGTAAAATCAGAGAAGTTTCAGGAGAACCCCGGGAAACCCTCTGGCTCAAGCAAAGACTAGGGATGGCTATCCTCCGGGGCAATGCCACCAGCGTCATGAGCTCAGTTCGACAGGACTGGGTCATGCCAATGTGTGAGGCCCGGGCAGGAGTGGTGTATCCGTAGTCTTTCCACAGTAGGGTAAAACAAAACATAAACTGTATTTGTATGTAACATGTGTGATGCACATAAATAAAAGGGGATGTGTCGGGGGGGAAAAAAAAAAAAAAAAAAAAAAAAAAAAAAAAAAAAAATGGCATTCGAGTGTACGTAGGTATGTACAGTATGTATGTATGTACTGTATATATTAGAAACATTAATGTGTCTATTACCTCAAATTAAATCTGAGGGTACCCGGAAAGAGTATTTTGATCATAACTACCTAACGAAGTTTGCGGAAATTACGTGAACGTCGTGTTTCTTTGTCTGTCTGTCTGCCTGTTTGCTTGTTAACAGAATTTCTCAAAATCTAACGGGCAGATGATGAAACGGATTTAGATGAAACTTTGTCAGTACCTTCATTTGGTATCACTATAGAAACGTTTTACTCTTGACCAACATCCTAAGACCCGCGCCGCATCCTCCGGTACCACCACCCCTCCCATTAATGATTACCAGATTTTTCCTGATGCTAATTTTGAGACACTAATTATAAAAAGGTTTAACAAAAACGGGTAGAGATATGATGACCCTAATAGAGGGTTTAGGGGCTCAACAACACTCGTAACATGTTATTTCTTCTACGATGTATTAACGGAATGGAATGCAATTTTGTGACTGCTTTCAGTGGATACCAATATAATGTTCACCTATTCGACCTGTCGACCTAATTGGGCATTAAAATATGCAACTGGCAAATCTCTAAATAAATATATATATATATATATATATATATATATATATATAATATATATATTATATATATATATATATATATATATATATATATATATATATATATATATATATATATATATATATATATATATATATATATATATATATATATATATATATATATATAATATATATGATAATAATAACACACCGAGTAGAACACTATGTTACAGTATATGCATTTTGTATATATAAGTTTTATACCACGGTTATAACACCGCACTAGAAACAACACATGCACATAAACACACACTCACTCACTCTTTCACCCCCACACCTCTCTCTCTCTCTCTCTCTCTCTCATCCCCTCAATCACAATATTTGTATCACCAACACAAACTGTTTGAATTCTCACCATCATCAGGGAATCTTCGCACGGGAGGAGGAGGAGGAGGAGAAAGAAGGATGGAGGAGAGATGTGGTGGAGGAAGAGGAGGAGGTGAAAAAAAAGATGGAGTACGAGGAGAGAAGATGTGGAGGAATATGGGAGGGGGAGGAAGTGAAAGAAGGATGGAATAGAAGGAGAGAAGTGGAGGAATATGGGAGGTGGAGAAAAAGAAGAGGAGAAAGAACAGGAAGATTTAGAGGAGTCGACGAGTATGGAGAGGTGGAGGAGTAACATCAAGCGGAGAAGGTAAAGTAGAAGATGAGGAAGGGCAAGAGAAAGAGGATGATGCACAGGAGGAGGATTGTGTTAGAAGAAGAGGAAGAAATAGAAGAGAGAGAGGAGGAGAAGAGGAAGAGAAGTAATAGAAGAGGAAGACAAGGAGAAAAGGAAGAGGAAGAAAAAGAGGAGTAGAAGATTAAGAGAAGGAGAAGAGGAAGAGGAGGAGTAGGAAAAGAGGAAGAGGAGGAGTAGGAAAAGAGGAAGAGGAGGAGTAGGAAAAGAGGAAGAGGAGGAGAAAAGGCGGAAGAGGAGGAGAGAAAGAAGAGGAGGAGGAGATTAGAAAGAGGGTGAGGAGGAGAAGAGAAAGAGGGGGAGGAGGAGAAGCAAAATACCTAGGATGAGAAGAGTAAATTGAGCAAACAGATAGTAGTCTATACAATAAATATAACACTTATAAATAACACGGGCAATCACAGACTCTAAATCACGTATCACGTTCCCTCGAGTATTCCATCTAGCCACTCAATCCTTTCATTTAACACCCTTCTCTCTCTCTCTCTCTCTCTCTCTCTCTCTCTCTCTCTCTCTCTCTCTCTCTCTCTCTCTCTCTCTCTCTCTCTCTCTCTCTCTCTCTCTCTCTCTCTCTCTCTCTCTCTCTCCTCTCTCTCTCATCTTTCTCTCCTTCCTCTCCTCCCTCTCTCTCTCTCTCTCTCTCCACTCTCTCCTCTCCTCTCTCTCTCTCTCTCTCTCCTTCTCCCTCTCTCTCTCTCTCTCTCTCGTACTCCACCATATTGCTCTAGGTGGTATTTTATCAACATCGGTGACAGGAAAGATGTTCACGAATAATTAATATACATTTCAGCTTGCACTTTATTCAATTGCGTTTACCTCCCGCCCAGTGAATAATTTCTACTGCATAAAGTAATGATTAGCAGACGACTGAGAGAGAGAGAGAGAGAGAGCGAGAGCGAGAGAGAGAGGGTGGGGGGGGGGGGGAGAAACAACGACAGACAGAGAGTACACCCTTCCCATCACCACCTTTGCGTCATGTCCTCGCCATTATAGTTCTTCCCTTGGTATTGGGTTGTGCCACCTTCAGGCAGCCTTAAAGGGAGGTTGTCACTTAAGAATTGTTTTTTCTCTGGGCCCCCTACTCCCTCATGTTTAGCCCTATTAGTTTTGAGAATTTATGACGTTCGCCTCATTAGTTTGCGGATTCTAGGACCATTCGCCCCATTTGTCAATTTTAGAACCTTTCGTGCCATTTAGGTGTCGATTTTTTTCCTGGCAGGCGATAGCAAGCCTGTAATTAACGTGGAACCGATATTTTTTTGTTAAAGGTTGATGGAAGTCTTTGGAGTAAACTATGAAAATTGTATATACATTCATAAATGACCAAATACATACAAATCTCCCCTTACCCACAAGTATCTTCCCTTACACTGGAGTTGATTCACCCACACTGCAAAGCCAGCTAAATTAAGTTAGTTAAACCCCTTTTAGTACGATGACGCCCTTTTAATTTTATCCTGGCTATTAGTAGACGATTTTATGAGCTTCAGTAAGATCAGTGTGGGTCATAGGGTTGGTGAAGATACTGTGTGCCCATTTCATTCCTAAGATCCTTCCTAAGCCTAAACAAAATAAGCAATGTCAGCCTGAATAAAATCATAATTACATCATCGTATTGAAGGGGTTAATTATATGAGGTTGGCTCAGTAAAAACGGTTAGGTGTAGACGATAAGAGTTGGGGTCCGGGGGAGTAGACCCTTGATAAGATACTAAACATTAAGGATATAACACATTCATATCCGTTCGTAACATCAACGCCCATACACTGTAAAAAAAACACCCGTAATTAAGGGAGCCCACCTCGCTTTTTTCTCTTTCTCTCCCTCTCTCTTTGGCTTGTATCCATTCGGCCCCATTCAGCCTACTGTTTAAAGACCTTAACCCCTATCCAGGTGTCAATATTTTCCTGGCGAGCGGTAGCGAGCCAGCATATATATTTTTTGTTTTGACAGCAAGCTAAATTTGTACATTTTTCGATAGAGAAATTTCTCAGGCGAAGCCGGATTTCTCCATACAATGCTGGCTCGCTGTCGCTCGCCAGGACGAAATCCACACCTGGATGGGGATAAACGTCTTAAAACAGTTGGCTGAATGGGCCGAATGGATACAAGCCAGGGAAAGAGAGAAAGATAAAAAAAAAAAACGGTGACCCCCTTAAAGATCGTAAATTATGACGTACAAATACCTGATTCACTATTACGTAACCTATACTGTATTACACCTGTAACTTAAGATAATAAAACGGTAAAAAACTTAGTAATGCTGATTTTTAGGTTTGTTTACTACCGTTAATATTACGGTATGTTTCAAGTAATACTGCTGCCTGTCCCAGGGTCTAGGGAATAGTCCCTTAACCCTGGCCTGTTCTGTGACCGCAAAAATAACGGTATATATTTTAGTGTAAAATATAACATAATATCAACCTCACAATTTAATTTTACCCACACAACAATAGACATTTTGATTATAAAGATTTTTTTTTAGTTGACAAGTACTCATGACTCTGCATATTAATATAAGCGAAGTAGCCATAAAACCACTTGTCATAATGTATCCTATTCTATCTATATTTACCTTAATCTCCGAACATACTGTATTTACCGGGTAAATTCTCCTTCACCGATACAGGGTAGGTTCGAAGAGAGTTTGATCATCATAATATGTGTGTGTGTGTGTGTGTGTGTGTGTGTGTGTGTGTGTGTGTGTGTGTGTGTTTAAGCACATAGTCATAATAGTAGGTATACGGGTTATACCTGTATATAGAAATTACCATGCGTGTTTGATTAATTTGTAATATCACTCTCACTCACTCACTCTCTCTCTCTCTCTCTCTCTCTCGTTCCCAGTGCTAAAAGTTTCCCCTCCTCTCTTTAGCCGTACCGTACCGTACCGTACCGTACCTGTCCCCCCCACCCCCATCGGATCAGCCACGCCACCACTTAAAATCGCTTAAACCGCAGTAAAGTGTTGACGAGAGAGAGAGAGAGAGAGAGAGAGAGAGAGAGAGAGAGAGCGAGAGCGAGAGAGCGAGAGAGAGAGAGAGAGAGAGAGAGAGAGAGAGAGAGAGAGAGAGAGAGAGAGAGAGAGAGAGAGAAAGGGGGCCCACAATAAATTTCATCCACCAAATACTTGAGCACTAAAATACCTTAGTTCACAGTCCAAGGAAACATTTGCATACACCACACACACACACACACACACACACACACATGTACCCAGGGTTAGTGGTTGGATGTATAGTGGTACCGATACTTCTACTTACCATTCACCTGCTAACACACTACCACTCATACCTTCCTCTTCATCAACACTACCATTCAACCACCACTTATACCACTACTTATACCACTGCTACTTACCATTCACCTGCTAACACACTACCACTTATACCATCCTCTTCATCAACACTACCATTCAACCACCACTCACTATCACTGCTACTTACCATTCACCTGCTAACACACTACCACAACTACCACTCATGCCTTCCTCTTCATCAACACCACCACTTATACCACTGCTAATTACCATTCACCTGCTAAAACACTACCACTTATACCATCCTCTTCATCAACACTACCATTCAACCACCACTCACTATCACTGCTACTTACCATTCACCTGCTAACACACTACCACAACTACCACTCATACCATCCTATTCATCAACACTATCATTCAACCACCACTCACTATCACTGCTACTTACCATTCACCTGCTAACACACTACCACAACTACCACTCATACCTTCCTCTTCATCAACACTACCATTCAACCATTTTCTCACCTCAACTATCGCCATCATTACTACTTCTTTATTGACCAAGTTCCTATTACCTACCAAACACTTGCTACCACAGATAGAACCGTCAGAATCAGAATTAAATCCAACTATGCAACTGTCAGGCAACCAATCAAACACAAAAGTAAATGCTACCACACCTTCCTTTATTCATATAACAGTAACTACCAACTAAATGTCATCAAAGTCAGAATAAAACCACAGCTCTACTCAACAACCGTACAACTCTTTCACTACTACACACACACACCTACCACTGATAAATACAACCAACTACCATTAACGGTCACTAAATTAACCCTTTCAGTGCTGGTGACGTCTATTTAATTTTAATCTACCTATATTTAGACGATTTTTAGCCTCTTGGGAAGGATCTGTAGTAGTTAAGATGGTTAATTGAGGTGGTTAGTAGCCTTTGTTATTACCAGAGCTCCTTCCCAAACTGAATAAAATCATCTAGTAGCAGCCAGAATATAGTGAAAAGAAGTCATCTGTACTGAGCATGTTTCTCAAATACCTGAAGAGTCTATACTACCCCTGCGATCAACAAAATAGCTAAACAAGTACTCGCAAAACCTCATGTAAATTAGCACATGTACCCGGGACAAGTGGATTACAAGAGTGAACGTCACAAAGCCATGTAAACTACCAGAGTACCTTCAAAACTACCACTTAACCACTTTTACAACATTACTGCCACATGTCCACGACCATAACATTCGACCTACCATACATTAATCATCAATATATATTACAACGTTTCATCGCAACAATCATTATATATCTGCTATACCTGCCATAATTTATCTTTTACGATCATCACTACCATAGCAATCAAGGATGATACAATCACCAATATCTACCAACATACCCAGCACAACTATCATTAGTTAGACAACCACACAAATATCATTATTTACTGTAGACTACCAGTACCATATCTACTTCTATCTGTACCAAAACCACTACCATACACACTTCTGCCTTTACCATTACCACAACTACCACCACCACTACCATTACCATATCTACTTGTCTCTACAACTACCACCAACACCACCACTACTATTACCATATCTAATTTTGTCTCTACCATTACCACAACTAACATCATTACTCCCACCACCACTACAATTACCATATATAATTCTGTCTCAACCCTTACCACAACTACAAGTCTACCACCATATCTACTTCTGTCTCTACCATAACCACAACTACCACCACCACTACCATTACCTTACATACTTCTGCCTCCACCATAACCACAACTACCATCAAACCACCACAACCCGGGTTCGAATCCCAATATGTCAATGGAAAGATATTATTGGGATGGAATTTGTGCTGTACCTAGTTTCAGTGCATTACCACAGCACACCGAAATTCCAAAAAAATACCCACATTGTTCCCTGATTAAATAGCACTGTATGAATATTCCCATTTTCAAAATATGCTACAGGGGGGCAATGCCTAGTAAGTTAATTGCTCTATAGGTGGCGTTCTGAGAGTGAGGGTCCGAGTCTGGGGAATGAGACTGTGAAGCGCAGAGGCGGAGCGGCTTCAGAGATGGGATTGCTTCAAGCCAGGGTGCTTCGCATGTCTCACTCCCTAGAACGGAACAAGACCTCACGGGCCTCACCGTGTTCAGCGGTTGAGTGTGCAGGCTCTCAGCCTATGCCCGAGAGGGAGTAGTTGGAATATATAAAAAAAAAAAAAATAAAAAAAAAATAAATAAAAAAAAAAAAATCTTTCCAACCATAAAGTGTTGAAGAGTCGAACGAGGAGGCAGGGGTATTGGAAGGGGTAACATAGAGGGAGGAAAGGCCATGAAAAAGAAGAGGGGAGAGGAGGGGAAGGAGGGGTGATAGAAAGGGGAGTAGTGTGGAAGGGTGGTGGAGGGAGGGGGAAAGAAAGGATGGAAGAAGACGGTGAATGAAGACGGGGAGTGTGAAGGAAAAGAAGTGAAAGATAGGGATGGGTGAGGTTAAGATAGTAGAAAAGGAAGTGGGGATTTATAAAGAAAGGATTGTTGAAGTGCGGGGCGGGGAGGATGAAGGTGGTGGATGGGAGTGGGCATAAGAGGAGTAGGTGAGAGGAAGGAAGGGGATTATGGGAAGGGAAGAGGCAGAGTAATTAAAGAGAATGAACTGATGGAATGGGAATAGGAACAGAGGAGGAAGGTTGGTAGATAGGGGAGTGTAGGCGTAAAAGGAATGGTGGTTAAAGGGAGCTTTTTAGTTTCCTCCTTAGACCTCCATCAAGCTTTAAAAACAAACAATAATAATAAATAAATTGATAAATAAATTGATAAATAAAACTTGTCGAGATGAATATGGAAATTTTCAGTAGAAAAATGTCAAGGGCGATTCTTCTTAAATTGCAGGTTCGCTATCGCTTGATAAGAAAATATCGAAACCTATAAGGCACGAAAGGTCTTAATATTGAGAGGAATGGGGCGAAAGGTCTTCAAATCGCCAAACTAATGGGGCGAATGTCTTAAAATCCAAAAACTATTGGGGTTCAATATGAGGGAGAAGGGGGTCCAGAAAGAAAACCCATAATGGAAAATGGGTATTTTTTCTGGTCCTCCTCCTCCCTCATGATTAGCCCCATTAGTTTCCAAATTTTAAGATGGTTGCCCCATTAGTTTGGCGATTTTAAGATCCTTCGCCCCATTTCTTTGTCAATATTAAGTCCTTTCGACTTACGTGCTATTTAGGTGTCGATCTTTTTCCTGGCGAACGATAGTGAGCCTGTAATTTTGGACGACATTTCTACCGGAAAATTTACAAATTAATCTAATGAATGTTATTTGTTTATAGTTTGATGGAGGTCTAGGGAGGAAACTAAAAAATAATAATAAATATATGAAATAATGGACTTAAAATAAACCCTTTCCCCTTGCAAAATAAGGAGAGAAGGGGGAGTAGGAATGAGGGAGAAAGGGTAGTGAAATGGAGCAAGGTGATGGGGATTAATGGTGGGGAATGCCTTGGAAGATGGAGTGGGAAATTGATAATTGGGGAGAAGGGGAAACACAAACATTTATATGAGTGAAGTCAATTTTTTAAAATTTTCAAATTTTGGGAATCACAAAAAAAAATATATATATAATAATAATAATAATAATAATAATAATAATAAATAAACATATGAATAAAAATACAAACCAGTTATTTGCCTTGGTTGGGCTGTTTATAGGCACTTTCATTATGTTGATCATTTAAATACAAAAGATCAAATCGAGGCGAGAGACGAAGGAAAGTTTATGGGAAAAGGGAAGCATAAGGGCATTGGGCTAGTGAAAATTAAAACAATATGGAGAGAGAGAGAGAGAGAGAGAGAGAGAGAGAGAGAGAGAGAGAGAGAGAGAGAGAGAGAGAGAGAGAGAGAGAGAGAGAGAGAGAGAGAGAGAGAGAGAGAGAGAGAGAGAGACCAAAGCAAGAATAAAAATAAAGAGTAAAAGCTACAAAACAAGGGGGTGTTGAGGGGGGCACGTGCAGGGAGGGGTCAACAAGGGATCAGGCCAACACGTACAACCCTCACTCCTGTCCGCACGCGCCCAACACGTGCAAGGGGAGGGGGGGTGCACACTGAGGGGATATGAGAAAAGGGTGAGAGGATGTGGGAGAGATGAAAGAGGGGAAACGGAAAAAAAGGGGGAATGGCATGTAATTGTTTTGTAGGGATAATGGAACCACTCGTGATCAAGTGATACGCCCAGATTATGGAGCTAAAGAATATAAGGCAATGTCGGACGTTCAGTGATAATATTATTCCCCGCAGAAGTTTTGTTTATAAGATCACCTACCGCTTCACAACTAATGTAGGAGAAGGACACACACACACGCGCAGATACTCGATCTCGAAGTTTATTGTTTAGGGCACTGTATAATTGCGCATATCAAACACGTAAGGATAACAAGGTGGGGGAGGGGGGAGGCAAGGATATAGGATGAGAACAGTTGAATGAAACAATTAAGTATCTGTTGTTTGTGTGCGATAATAGGAGGTAAAATGCAAAATAATAAAATGTTCGTTTGTTCTGTTTTTGAATGTGTCTATTGTAGGGCTCATGGTACTTAACCCTGGTAGGGTTACTAATAATATTTTGTGAGAGATTATGTTATGTGATAGTTTGTGATTGTGTACTGTACATTAGCGTGAGTCTGCGTTCGAGTCTCCTTGTGTAAATAGTATCCATGTTTATTTGTTGTTTAATATATATTGTGATGCCAGGGGTTTGTGTGTAATAAATCTGGCTGCCTTTGTGTTAATTACTTCAAGTGTGTAAATGATTGTGTGTATGGGTCCCAGACTGCAGCACATACAGTACTCCAGTGTTGACCGAACAATAGGGTTATGTTATATTATGTGTTTGATGTCTTGTGTGCAGTTGTTTAAATTCCTCCTCAGGTACACAGGCGAACACCTACATCATAGCATCTCTTAACTGCATCACTATAGATTCCTTTCGTAGCTATATTTACCTCTTGTGTGCGAGTGTTCCCTTTTCAAGGAATGTGTTTGTTTATCGTTCATCATGTTACGATTGGAGGATTTGCCTAATCTTACCCTAACCTACATAACTTAGTGTCCAAAGTGGTGGCTGCCGCTCCTACACCCCCACAAACTAACCTAACTCGCATATTTTGTCATTACCATAACTTAACTTAACCTCGCGAGGGAAGAGAGACTTGACTATGCTTATTTTGGCAAGATCATGCGCGGGACTGAATATTTTCGGTGCTATCGGAGATTTTAATGACGTTGATAACTCAAAACCTCCATACGGATTATAGTGAGAAAGTTATGGCGAGTCCACGCATTCCCTTTGTCCCTAATAAATTGTTTCTAATAACGCCACGAAAGTAATCTTCAGTGGTACCAATGCGGCTCTCGAATTATACATTATACACTAATGGTCTATTCTAATAATGTAAATCCCAAACATTCTTTATTTCTTATTGCTGATATTCAAACTCGCACCTCAAGAGTGCACACACATATCTAAGAACTGGGTTAAGCATAATTAATAGTAAACTCTGGTATCCCCAAGCTCATTCTTAATAAATGGTAATGTTACCGCGAATCATAAGAACAATCCCAACCTAATCGCTAAAACACGCTTAATATCAAATTTAAAAGCAAATCTCCCACCTGGCTTTGTGGAGAGGTGTTGTAGAGAGACGTCTTGCTCGCCCCGTGGCTGGTAGGGTAAAAAGCCGAGCCAAACTTCGTAAAGCTGCTCATTGGCTCGTAAAAGTAACTGCTTCAGTTCAGTGGGACAGTGAATCTCAGTCTAAAGAGTCGTATAGCGCACTCAGGGAATAAAACGCTGTCCTTTGCTGACTCCTCGAACGGCTTAATTGAACCTCCGAAATGCATACACTAAATATATATATAAAGGAAGATTTGTTTCAGTTCAATATAGAATCGAAAATGTATGACCTGCATTTGCGTCTCTCTAAGGCACAAATCATGGTCTTTTCGGACTCCTCGAACAGCATAAAATAACCCTCCAAGTTTATATACTAGGCAAAATAACAATATGAAGCTTTGATTCGGTCCGAGACAGCTTCGAAAAGTTACAGCCATTGTTTTATGCCCTACAGTGTAAAGTACACTCTAGGGCATAAATCGTGACCTAAAGTTTTCGAAGCTATCTCAAACTGATTAGAATCTTCTCATTATTTTGTTTTGCATAATGTTTAAATTTCAGAGGTTCGCTTTGCTTTTTGAAGGTTTAAATAGAGCCAGGATTTGTGTCTTAATGTTTACAGTCATGACAATCACTTTAATTTGTATCGATTCCAAACAATATAATGGTTTAGTATATCCCACATGCTTCAGAACATGACTTTAAGGGTTCAAAGATTCTACTGGTTGTATACTTATTTGTGCTCAAGACTGTACAGTCGTGGACAGGAATACTATTTTTTTCTGGTAAGGAATAATACAACCCTAAAAGTTTCGAATAATAATAAACAACAATATTTACCATATTTACTAATATTGTACACTCGAGGACATAAATCGTGGACTTAAGTTTTCAGAGCTATTATAAACTGAAATGAATCTTGTCGTTAATTCGTTTTCTATTTTATGCAGTTCGGAGTTTCAATTAAGCAGTTCAAAAGTAAGATTATAGTCAGCATATGTGTCCTAGCACGTATTGTACAATATCAAAAGTCCTTGAATTCAAATCGCATATATGAGCTCGAACACGTCGGTTCTACAACATGGTTAAGTTGTTGTATACAGTATACCGAGTCCAACAACTATCGCCAAACTAATGGAACGAACGTCTTAACATCTCAAAACTAATGGGGATAAACATGAGGGAGAAGAGAGTACAGAAAAAGCAACTACCTCCCCATTAAATGAACCTCAGAAATGCAAATATCAGGTAAAAATTAATAAGGAGCTTCGATTCAGGCCGAGATAGCTTCGGAAATGTGCAGACCGCATTGACCCCTTCTGTACCGGTGACGTCCTTTTAAGCTTTATTCTGGCTGCTACTAGACGATTGTATTCTGTTTATAAAGGGCCTCTAGCAATTAACAAGCTTCGAACTATTTTACTTAACCATTTTTACCACCACAGATCCTTCATAAACTGCACAAAGCCTCTAAATATAGCTAGAATAAAATTAAAAGCACGTCGGCGGTACAGAAAGGGTTAATAATCGCGAGTGTACCGGCTCTCATATTCATTGTGTTAATAAACGAGTCTTAATGACCCATTGTACTGAAAGAGTTAATGGCGGGAGCAAATATACTTAATACCCCAATTATCAATATATACACACACACTACATACACACACACACACACACACCCACCGAATCTGATACGCAAATTCCAGGCCAATGAAATGAATGAATGGAAGCGATAGTATATGTAAACAAAGCTCTCTCCCCAGCCACCCACCCACCTCCCCCTCCGGCTATCTCCCACACCACAACAGCCCTCCTCCTCTCCCCCAAAGCACAGTCGGGCCAAAATCTATGTGCTATATTTACAACCCCGAAATTGTCTATCATTAATGGGGAAAATACTCCATTAAACACCTTAAAAAAAACTGTATATAATAGCTGTGTTTAGGATTGGTAAGAAGATTCCATTCAAACCTGGAGAGGAACGTAAATGGGAAGTTGGAGTCGTGCTACAAGACTTTTAACCCAGCGTGTACACACTCACGGGGGCTAGTGATAATGATAGGTAGATTGCCTTTTATTACCAAATATCAAACCATTGTTCTTTTCAGTTCAGCAGTGATTCTTATTTTATGTCCATTTCAACCCTATAGTCTACAGTCTCACTTGGCGGAAAATTGTATATTTTAGCACCTGTTTTCTCGATACTTAATTGAAACATATGAAACTACTGTATCTCTTTATCATACTGATCCTATTTTTCCATAATTAATACCGTATTTCGCTAAAAACTAAAAACAAAACAAAAACAACATCGTAATACCTGAGTAAGCAAGATTGGGATATGGCAATTTACCGTCAACTGGAAAAAATAGACTCTGCATACATAGTCTCTACCTTGATGGTTAGATGCCCGACAGACAACGAAGTCTAGAGGTCAATCTACAGATGGCGTTGGAAGGTTGCCTGTCACCACTACAGCTTCTCATAAATAGCGCACGAAGGTGATTAGGCTTCCACATCCCTGAATGCACACAACATACCCTTAACCTAGACTCGTGCTGATGCTCACTGTATTTATTGTGAATTTGAGGATATTCATGTATTACAGTCCGTTGGTAAACAACAAGAATATTTTGATGAGCATACATACTAATACCATTGACCTCGTTCCAGCTGCTGACTGTATGTAGTTCATGCTAGCTATCGACAGACCCTTGTAGTCAGCATAGGAAGCGACCTTTTGGAGATAACTGCAACCACACATTTGTTATCTCAATCTTTGCCACCAGAACCACAATAATCTTATTTAAACCACAATCACCATTACTTCAACCACAATCATTACCACCACCATCACCATTATTCCTATCAAAACTATCATAACCACAATCACCATTACTCCAACCACAATCACCATTATTTCAACCACAATTATTACCACCACAATAATTACCAACAATCACCATTATTTAAGCTACAATCATTACCACCACAATCACCATTATTCCAAGCACAATTATTACCACCACAATCACCATTATTCCAACCACAATCATTACCACCACAATCACCATTATTCCAACCACAATTATTACCACCACAATCACCATTATTCCAACCACAATCATTACCACCACAATCACCATTATTCCAAGCACAATTATTACCACCACAATCACCATTATTCCAACCACAATCACCATTATTCCAACCACAATCATTACCACCACAATCACCATTATTCCAACCACACTCATTACCACCACAATCACCATTATTCCAACCACAATTATTACCACCACAATCACCATTATTCCAACCACAATCATTACCACCACAATCACCATTATTCCAACCACACTCATTACCACCACAATCACCATTATTCCAACCACAATTATTACCACCACAATCACCATTATTCCAACCACAATTATTACCACCACAATCACCATTATTCCAGCCACAATTATTACCACCACAATCACCATTATTCCAACTACAATCATTACCACCACAATCACCATTATTCCAACCACAATTATTACCACCACAATCACCATTATTCCAACCACAATTATTACCACCACAATCACCATTATTCCAACCACAATTAATACCACCACAATCACCATTATTCCAACCACAATCACCATTATTCCAACCACAATCATTACCACCACAATCACCATTATTCCAACCACAATCATTACCACCACAATCACCATTATTCCAACTACAATCATTACCACCACAATCACCATTATACCAACCACAATCATTACCACCACAATCACTATTATTCCAACCACAATCATTACCACCACAATCACCATTATTCCAACCACAATCATTACCACCACAATCACCATTATTCCAACCACAATCATTACCACCACAATCACCATTATTCCAACTACAATCATTACCACCACAATCACCATTATACCAACCACAATCATTACCACCACAATCACTATTATTCCAACCACAATCATTACCACCACAATCACCATTATTCCAACCACAATCATTACCACCACAATCACCATTATTCCAACCACAATCATTACCACCACAATCACCATTATTCCAACCACAATCATTACCACCACAATCACCATTATTCCAACCACAATCATTACCACCACCAAAGCCACATTTACAAGAACCGTGAGAACCTACACCAATAAACCCTTCTCCTTTCACCCCTCTGTCCCACTATACCCCCTTTCCCCTTCATCACCCCAGGGAATAACACACCTCCCCTCACCCACCAGCACACCTCACCACCCTCTCCTTTCCCCTCGACCAGTAGACCATATCAACCAGTAGATGTAAACCACTGTTGTTAGGTTAGATTACGACTTGAAGTTGGTACTGCTTTAATTGACCCTGAAGTAAAGTGAAATTAACCTCAACCAATAAACCATTATACCCACTAAATCCAATCAGTAGAGCTCAACCTGTGCCAATTCAACTATTACTGTTGAAATATGATTGATTAGGTCAGAAGTTTAGTTTGACAATTATTTACTCGACCCTATTTGATGGACACCTAATGGATAAATGGTCTACTGGTAGAGTTAAAATTAAACCCTTCCCCTCTCCTTACAGAGCAAATAAATGCCAATAAATCGAGGTTTAAGTATAGCCCTTGGCCATGTGTCGTAAAAGAGCGGGTCCATGTGCAATGGATGCAAATATAATATAGTGTATATCAATGTATGGCATTAGTCAAGGCAGCGCATACCGTGCATTCCATAATTCACTAGTTGAGTAGAAGAAAGAATGAGAACATTTGTTAATTCTTGGGTTGGAGAGCTGGACAGAATAGGAGTGCAACTGTGTTGAAAGGCGGGTGCCTCACACTCTCTGCAAGGGAGGGGATATGCATTGAGAGAGCTCTGAAGAACACTGATTGTTGTAGCATCGCAAGAAGAGTGAAAAAAGATGCAACATTGCGGCATGTAGAAAGATATTGTAGGGAACTAGTAAAAAAAGTGAGTTTATGAGGTGAAAAGCTTTTGACTCGACTCTTTTGAGAAGTGCGGTATGGGTGGAACCTCCCCACACATGCGAAGAGTACTCGATACATGGCCGCATTGTGTCCCTAACCAGAGCAAGAAGCTGTGCGGGTATGAAGAACCCACGGAGACAATTGAGCATACCTAACTTCTGGGAGACTGTCTTAGCAAGAGTGGTGATGTGATCTTTCCATGAAAGACCGGATGAAAAACATACACCTAGTATATTGAGAGAAGATGAAGGATTGATTTGTGTACTGTTGAAGAATAATTGATAGTCTTGTGGAAGATTGCGACGGGTAGTTAAATGGAGAAATTGGGTCTTGGAGGCATTGAAAGTAACAAGATTTTCTCTGCCCCAATCAGAAATAATTGACAGATCAGAAGATAGCGTTCTATGGCTTCATTACGTGATTTTTGGAGTTATTGCATGCTGTGTTAATGTGAAAAATTATTGAATAGTGTAAGGTTGAGTCATCAGCATATGAGTGGTTAGGACTAGAGATATAATTGATTTATATATCCAATTTGGTCTTTTATCTATTTCCATTGCTTTAGGGAGTTTAGGGTATGCAATTATATTGGTCTAGGAAGAAGGAAAAGGCTATCCAACAAAGAAATAATACGTAAAATATGACTAAAAATAAGGAAATATGGGGGCAAAATATTTGTGTTTGTAAGGGGGTTTCATGAGAAAGAAGAAAATTGATAGAGAAGAGAGAGTGGGGGTGAAACTTATATCGCTTAGTTTCTCGACCTCCCCCATAACCCTTCTCTACCTCCCATACATTCACCTCCTCCTCCTCCCCCTCCCTTGTCTCCCCCTCCTCCCTGCCCCTCCTCCCCTCATTCTTCATAAGACAGCCACAAACAAACAGACTAACAAACACAAACACCAAGCGACACACATAAACAAAGTAACTCAGTCAGCTCAAACAAATGACACAGAATAAGCAATTAGTTGCTGCTGTTGGAAAATACACAAACAGGTTCTTTACAAGTCCTTTTTTTAACTATATTTTATAACTCCTAATACGTTGATAAAAAATAACTGTCTTAATCAAATTAAACTAAGATTAAAATAATGTATCACATTAGTCCGAATATTATTTAATCACATGTATTTGAGCAGAGGTACTAATTAAAATAGCTTAATATTCTTCTACCACAGAGCAAGTCTATCAGTACAATGTATAATGTATGTATGCGATATACAACACATAGACTAAAAAAACTGGCATACAAAATTGCATACATAATACATCATTGCATTATGTGTGTTTAGTGTAATCGTTCGAACGCTACTTCAGGAATTTTGAAAACATAACTGATGCTCATTTGAATGCGTTATCCACGAATGCCAAATGAGTGAAGATGTATAAATCAAATGTTCAGAATAAATACGTTAAACAGTGCACCAGTTTAAGTTATAGGTTGTGTTGACAAATGCACACGCATATTTTGTAGTGCAGCCTGTAGCTAAGCTCCAATGTTCAAATGTAAGCCAGCAGACAACAAAAACACAAAGCAAACACAGATTATATATAATTAGCTGGAGCACTTGGAGAACTGTATCTAACCTTATTCATTATTTTTAGTATGGTGGATATTACTCGTGCAATATTGGAGAAAGTAAGCGTGGTTTTATGGCATATTGTTGGGTTTATGGTAAAGTACTGGCACCATATTCAGCACAAAATCAATCCCAATAGGATCTCCCCTGCATATATCGGGATTCGAACTGCTGATTTCGTTGTAACTATTCCAGTACTGCGGTAAAATCACCCAACCACTACCCAACCGAAAAAATGAAAGAAGGAATAGACATGTAGGGAAAGGGAGATGTATGAGATTAAGTCAGTGAGAGGAAGAAAGAAAGGGGTAGGACTGAGAGAGAATAACGAAAACAGTGGGTGAGAAGAGAGGTATGAAAATAAATGTAACATGGGAGAGGTGGTGGGATGGGAGAAGTAGGAATATAGAGAGAGGATAGCAAGTTAAAAATAAACATGAGAGGGAATGGGAGAGATATATAGGAAGAAAAAGTAGAGAGAGAGAGAGAGTCGAACGAGGTGGGAAAAGAATAGTAGTAAAAGGAAAGTAGGAAGGAAGAGGTGAGAAGAGATTTTTTTTAGAAAAGCGATATAAGGACAAGGTTGGGTAGGAGGGTAAAATTGGCAGAGATATAGGAAGAGAACAGTAGTAAGAGAAAAATAGAAAGGGGGAGATAAGAGAAAGGTAGGAAGAAAGGGAAAAAAAGAGAAAATATGGGCATAATTTACTAAGAGGAGAAAAATTGCAAAAGCGGTAGGAAGAGAACAGTAGTAAGCGAAAGATGGGAAGGGAGAGATAAGAAGAGAAAGGTAGGCGGGAAAAGATAAGAAGAGATCGAATAAGGAAAAACTTAAATATATAGGGAGACAAAGATAGGAGGAGATGCAGGAAGAAAGCAATATATGAGATATATGAGAGAATGGAGAATAAAATAGAAAAAAGTAAGGTCAGAAAGAATACGGAAAAGATTGTGTAGGAGAGACAGATTGGAAGAGAGGTAGTCAGAGTCAGTCCTAGGTGAAGTTAGAGTCAGCTGACGCGTGTAAACAAGAGAGGTCGTGCCCCCCTGCCACTCCCCGGGATTATGAGGTCACAGTTCAGGCACTATACTCACCTACCCTACACCACCCCGGCTGGCACTCTGGGTAGGGTAGGGTAGGGTAGGGTGGGGTGGGGTGGGGGTGGAGGTAAGGGGAAACGTGAATTTGACGGTGAATGAGAACTATGTAATACTAGCCGAGGTACCCGCAAAACAGTTGTTCCGATCATATCCCGATCCCAATCACATTCTGATCCCGAAGAAACACAATTATATCAAATATTACGGAGATCACAAACAAATAAAAAAACATGTGTGCTTAAAATAACACACATACACACACACACTCACACAAAACTAGGTTAAGAAAAACTCTGTAGATTTTCAGCCTCACAACTGCAAGTGAACAATAAATTGACAAATATTATATATTATTTACAACCGGTGTCCGACATTTTCTTCCGAACAGCACGACTGATGGCTAGACACAAAGCATCTTGGCCAAACAAATTTTGTCAGGGCCCGTAAAGGTCTTTAAATATCCTTACCGTTTCATGTCTAGGTGCTGGGTTGCCTCAATGGGTAAATGTAAGCTTTAGTATGACCTCATTCAGCACATGTGCCGCATTTCAAGCCATTATCGCAGACACGAACACAGTGTCCGCAACTGGGGGCCTTCTCAATAAGTCTTACCATCTCATTCAGTGCAATAGAACCTAATATATAATTATAGATAATATCAAACGATTTTACCAAGGTTAGGATAACCCTTTCGTATGCAAGGGGTTAAATCAGCATTGTGTTTCCGGCTTTTGGCATTTAAATTATATGCATGTACTTACCACTTGTAGACATGATAATACAAATATAAATACGAACAGAAACATATAATTAGTCCTAACGAAGCTGCTTGGTTTTAAGTAAATATAATAGAAATACATGCAGGGGTATGTGCACGACTTCTTAACCTTGGGCTTACTTAGCTATACAAATTTAGTAAGTGAGGGGTAGCTTGCATAAATGCATCTAAGCGTGCTTTGAAGGTCGTTACAGTATCGTAATTTATTACGTCACGTGGATTATTCCAGACGTTCACAATGTGGACGAAATGCTTTGCTTGACCTAACTTGAATTGTTTTCCACAAATTATGAGGCTATTTCCATGTGTGTAATTAGACTGGTCAACTGTGAATTACTTGTGAACATCTAGGTTATCATGGCCCTTTATGATTATTTACCTCAATTAAATAACACCCCATTCTGTGCTTTGTAAGGCTAAACAGGTTCAAATCTTTAAGACACTCCTTATATGGTTCATTCCTCAGCATTGGTTTCATTTTCCACACCCTTCTCTGATATCTCTCCAATTTATTAATATTCTTTCTATAGTAGGGGGTCCAAAATCATACACATTACTCCAGAGGGGATCTGAAAAACGAGTTATAAACAGTTTTTTTTTCGAATTTGAAGTCAAATGACCTCACATTGAGTCGAGCAACTAGATTTGCCATTTTAATCAATTCCGAGGACTGTGGGATGGGCTTCAAGTCACTATATACTGTTTCTTTTCATCTGACGGGAAATTGAATCCCTTACTATCGATACTTAATGGAAATACATGAAACTACTATGTTTCTGCTTCATATTAAGACCAAGTTCATAACATTAGCACCATATTTCACTACAAAATCTTTAAAATAACCGATACATTTTGATGGGAACTTTTCAATTTACCGTCATCTAAAAAGAAACAGTATAGATACTGTAACCCTCAGATCCTTTACTTGTGGTGCACAGCCAAGTTGTGATCGAGTCATGTTGTAATGCGCATGTTCATTTTTGCGTCAAATATGTAATACTTGGCAATTTTCAATGTTGAAATCTATTTTCCATTTTCAACCCAGTTTACTAGTCTATTTAAATAGGAATAGTTAATAAAAGGGAGTAAATCTGATAAAAATATATAATTATTTATATATACAGTACCGGTATATATATATATATATATATATATATATATATATATATATATATATATATATATATATAAATATATATATACAGTGTATATATATATATATATATATATATATATATACAATACATATATATATATATATATATATATATATATATATATATATATATATATACTGTATATAGTTTAGATTAAAGTGAACTAATTGAGAAACGATAATTGAAAGGTAAAAGGACTAAATTAAGAAATAATTGAAAAAAGAGAATTATAAAATAATATTTTTCTAAAAAAAATCTGTCTAATAAAATACCTGTAAAAAGAGAAAAAGTAAAGAGGTGAAGAAAGGTGAGCAAAAAAGGAAACTAGAGACGAAAAGGGAGGGAGGAATTTGTGGTATTTATGATGCTATAGGCTGGTGGAGGAGGAGGAGGAGGTGGTGAAAGACACATAAAAGACGAGGAAGAAGAGGAGGAAGAAGAAGTGGGTTAGAAGCAAGAAAAGAAAACGGGAAGGCTAGGGAAGAGGAGGAGGAGGTTCTAGAGTCTAGAGCCTCCTCCTACCATTCCAGTGTCTAAAATATATATTTTACCAGTATACAAGATCAGGCAGGAGCTTATAATTATGTAACCCAGGATAAATCAATCTCTCTCTCTCTCTCTCTCTCTATATATATATATATATATATATATATATATACCGGTATATATATATACGTACAGCTGCCACTTACACCAAATACTGCTGTCTTACATACCCCGCAACCCCCTGAGCTCGCCCGTGTCACCTCTGTCACGCCTGTCAACTCACTCCCCCCCCCCCCATTCTGCCTGTCTGTCCGTCAGTCTGCCAGCAAATCTACTGGGCGGAGGTGAAGACACCATGTTTATGTTGTCACAGGAGAGGTCAGGAAGGAGACGGGGGGGAGGGGGGATTTAGAGAGGTAAGGGTTGTCACAGGAGAGGTCAGTGGGGAGGGGAGGGGGTTAGAGAGGTAAGGGTATATATGTTGTCACAGGAGAGGTCAGTGGGGGGGGGGGGGAGTAGAGAGGTAAGGGGTCCTTCATCTTCTCTCAATATTCTTGGTGTCTCTTTTTCTTCTGCTCTCAGTTGGAAGGACCATATTACCAGTCTTGCTAAGGCAGCCTCCCAGAAGCTGGGTGTGCTCAACCGCCTTAGGCGGTTCTTTACCCCTGCACAGCTTCTTGCTCTGTACAGGGGCATAGTGCGTCCTTGTATTGAGTATTGTTCACATGTGTGGGGAGGTTCCTCTCACACCGCTCTCCTAGACAAAATTGAAAGGAAGGCCTTTCATATCATTAACTCCCGTCTACTCACCAACTCTCTGCAATCTCTCTCTCTTCGCCGCAATGTTGCATCTCTCTCGCTATTCTATCGCTACTATAATAATCCGTCTTCCTTAGAGCTTTCCCAGTGTATACCACCTCCTTTACGTAGGGCACGTGGTACCCATCTTGCAACACAATCCCACCCCTAGTCTGTACAACTCTCCAACCCAAGAGTGAAACGTTACTCTGTTTTTTATCTATTCAACAGCTGAGCTCTGGAACTCTCTCCCAGAATCAGTCTTTCCCTCTTCCTATGACTTAAATTGCTTCAAACTCCGTGTGTCCAGGCATTTTGGCTCAAACGTCCCTTGATTTTGGCCCTGTCACTCTTTCAACTTTGGGGGAGGCACTCGCTATAGGCAGTTCTGCCTTTTGCTTCCCTCACTCACAGAAAAATAATATTATGTTGTCACAGGAGAGGTCAGTTGGGGAGGGGAGGGGAGGGGGGGTAGAGAGGTAAGGGTATATATGTTGTCACAGGAGAGGTCAGTTGGGGAGGGGGGGGGGGGGGGTAGAGAGGTAAGGGTATATATGTTGTCACACCTCACGGGCTTCACCGTGTTGAGCGGTGGATTGTAAGGGCTCTCAGCCTATGCCCGAGAGGGAGTAGTTGGAATATAGAAGAAAAAAAAACATGAAGTGAGAGAAGGCTAACCAGATTTGTATTTTATTACAGCTACCTATCGATGATCTTACTAAACTTAGCAAGTACCTGTATGAATCAGATGATTAATTGTGATAGTTTTTAGCAATTTTAATGGGCGAACCCTCACACACGGATCTTTTGTTCGAGTCATGTGATAAGTAGATCAAAATGTGGCACAAATACTTGGTGGAGGTGTGGTGGAGTGCTCTTGCCACTGGACTGGTAATCCAATGGTCCCGGGTTCGAATTCCGATGTATCAATGGGAAGATATTATTGGGATGGAATTTGTGCTGTACCTAGTATCAGTGCATTACCACAAAGCCCACCGAAATGCCAAAAAATACCCTCATTGTTCCCTGATTAAATAACACTGTATGAATATTCCCAAATACAAAACATGCTACAGGGGTGCAATGCCTAGTGAGTTAATTGCTCAATAGGTGGCGTTCTGAGAGTGAAGGTCCAAGTCTAGGGGATCAGACAGTGAAGCATTGGGGCGAAGCAGGTTCAGAGATGGGGCTGCTTCAAGCCGTGAGTGAGCAATCAAGCCCCATGCATCCTGCGAAGGCAGGATTGCAGCTGAAAGTGCTTCACATGCCTCACTCCCTAAACTGGAACGAGACCTCACGGGCTTCACCGTTCAATGTATAATTGTTGAATGTACAGCCTCTCAGCCTATGCCGGAGAGGGAGTAGTTGGATTTTTTTTTTTGTTGTACCGGTGACGTCCTTTATGCTATATTCTGGCAACTATTAGACAATTTTATTCTGTTTAGGAAGGGCCTCCAGCAATCAACAGGTTTCAATCTATCTTAATTAACCCTTTTTACTACCAAAGATCCCTCTTAAGCTGCATTATATCGTCTTAATATAGCTAGAGTAAAAGTCAAAGACGTCACCGGTACAGAATGGGTTAAAAGTTTCCTTTGATCAATGACGTCATCCAAGATCGACAGGTAAAAGCAGTAAGGATTTTAAATGACATCCATAGTCCCTGGCAAGAATTTTGGTGTGTTGCTACGACTCCTATCTAGCCAACAATTAATCGAATCGGACAAACTAATGTGGACATGTGTTCCCATTCTTTGCGGTCCTTCCTAAATTGAGCAAAATTATATGATAGTAGAATTAATTTAAGGGGGGATGGGCCGGTTTTCTGGACCACTTCCTCCCTCATGTTTAGCCCCATTAGTTTTCAGATGTTAAGATGTTTGCCCCATTAGTTAGTCGATTTTAAGACCTTTCATCCAATTTCTTCGTCAATATTTAGACCTTTCGTGCTATTTAGGTGTTGATTTCTTCCCTGGCGAACGATAGTGAGCCTGTAATGTTGGAAGAACCGGCCTTCGGCCTGGACATTTTTCTACCGGAAAATGTACCAATTAATCTAGAAGGGGGGATCTAATGGATTTTTTTTTTTTTTTTTTATGGAGGTCTAGGGAGGAAACTAGAAAAATAATAGATACATGCAAAAATCGGCCAAACAGTGAACCATCCCCCCTTAACTGGAAGTCACACCAAGCAGTTTGTGCATGTGGGGCCATAAGAATATACTAATATATTAACAAAAGCAAAGTAATGGTAAACACAAGTAGAGCAACCATAAGATAAAACATATAGACAAGGAGAACAAATATAAAGCAGCTGATAAATCCATATAGAGTATAATTATATCACAAATATTCATAAGTCACATGAATTTTTTTGTGTTTTGTTATCTTTATATTGGTGCTACACTAAATATAAGAGAATAATGTGAACAGACGTTGAATTTGAAGAGTGTAGGGTCCAGAGAATGTAGTCCCTTAACCCTGGTTACCATAATAATTTACAGTATGAGGCTAAACAACGAGCATATTCCTGTTCAATCATTATTATCTTGGCTATGAAAACCCACATAAACCTTTAGTAGAGACCCCCCTTAGAACCCCTGGCAAACACAGTTTATTCGTCAGACAACCTTTTCTTAGTGTAAGGGGCCGTGTTGATCGGTGATAAAATAAACCCCGTCGCACAGTCCCGCCTCTACCCAAACCTTAACGATTAAAACGACAACAAACTCCAGGTGATCCGCCCTATCTATGTAAAACTAACATTGGTGGTGTGCGTCCGGTATTTTATAAAGGGTTCACACGACATGGACACTTCTTCCGGCGTGTTTTCGGCATTACTGATCTGGTAGCTTCTAAAAATTAACATATTATAGCACTGCTGTCACTTACTATAATCTACCTTCACCCCAGTTGCTATACGAGTGGATATATAGTTAGGTTATGTGGGCAGAATAAAGTTGTTGGTTGAAAGTTCCCTGTAAACGGCTCTCGTGTGACTGTGCATTAGCTATTACCATGGAGGGGGAGAGGTAGAGGGAGGAGGGTGTGAGCAGAGAGAGGCAAGATGGCCGGGTTTTATGAGAGAGAGTGTTTACAGTTCGTCGTCGCCATGTTGGTACGCCCTCAACTTCGCCCTAACACTCGACCTTCAGAGTTAAAATCGACCTTCCGTGTTTTCCACACTCGGCCTTCAATGTTAAAATCGACCCTTCTTGTTTAAGCACTTGACCTTATAAGTCACATTCTATCTTCCTATTTCCACTACTCGACCTTTTACGTCATATTTTATCTTCCTATTTCCACGGCTCGACCTTTTAAGTCACATTATATCTTCCTATTTCCACTACTCGACCTTTTAAGTCACATTATATCTTCCTATTTCCACTACTCGACCTTTTAAGTCACATTATATCTTCTTATTTCCACTACTCGACCTTTTAAGTCACATTATATCTTCCTATTTCCACTACTCGACCTTTTACGTCATATTCTATCTTCCTATTTCCACGACTCGACCTTTTAAGTCTAATTATATCTTCCTATTTCCACTACTCGACCTTTTAAGTCACATTATATCTTCCTATTTCCACTACTCGACCTTTTAAGTCACATTATATCTTTATCTGCCTATGTCCTCACTGGACCTTGTAAGTCACATTATATTTCCACACCCGAACTTCTAATGAACATCCAATATTAGTTTTTCCACACTCAACCATCTGTGTCACATTTTATTTTCCTTTTATTCCATAATCGATCATTCAATATTTTGCTTGAATTTTTACTCCAAAAGCTCACTCAACACTCCTCGAACACTCTGACAAAAAGAACTTATTTGTCATCGTTGTTTATTTGTTATGTTTGTTTTTAGACTGTTTTGCATCAGGATTCTTCAAAACATATGGTCAATTTCAGATGAAATTTTGCTAGTTCGAACTCCACAAAATATGACCATGATAAGCTTTAGCTAAGTGTTCACGATATATGTTGATATACGTAATGGCTACCCAAGGTTAATTATTCCATAACATTTTATGTTGATTGGTTATAATTACATGCAACACTGCTCCCAAGCAGTGCTGTCAAGTTCACCGGGGAAAACGCTAATATAAATATCAAGTCCATATTTATAATGTATTTCATTCTTTCGAGATCACTTACAAGTCGCTCAAAATAACTTCTTCATTATCCCAAAATGACAATGTAAAAGAATCTACAAGGTGACAGGATAGAATTACTTAACACCTTGGTATAGAAAGTGATGTGGGTTTATTGGATCTGCCTCAGCTCGACAGAGCCAAGTTATAGGAGGTGAAAGAGAAGATAGTGATATTACCCATAGTGGCCTGGCTTTAATGTATGGATTTTGTTGCACAGTAGGCTTTAAGTTGTTAGAATCCAACTACACAAATCCTGTAGGACCATGTGGATTCGAACCCACTCCGTACTTTAGCTCCGCCCATCAGCCATGCCAATGTACAGTACTCAACGCTCTACCCACCACACCATATGATCTTCCACCAAAATAATATGATGTGTATAAACAACTGCTGCCATCTACCAGAGAATGACACAACAATAACTCAATGGTTGCAAATATAACCCTACCTTTTATCATTAAGCTGTTCAAATAAATTTGGCATTCCATACCATACTTCCCATAGTCCTTTATGAAAGATCATATTTGATTTGTTTTGGGCACACAGATTACTTAAGTGCTACATTGTTAGTGTATTATAATATTTAGAGTAGCTTAAATGGATTTACTGGCAAGTCATAATTAAAACCAACTACACTGGACCTTGCAGCAGGCACCCTTGGCATCTGACCTTGTGTGTGTGTGCCTGAAACAACTATTACTTACACAAAAACTAATGAGTATCGTTCAGTGATTCAATTAAAGCAAACACACATATCGCACGCGCATAAACACACACACACACACACACACACACACACACACACACACACACACACACACACACACACACAGCCCGTAGCCTAGTAGGTAGAGCTCTCGTCTCACACACGAGGGGTCGGGGGTTCAATCCCCGGCCGGGCGGAGACAAATTGGGCTTGTCTCCTTTCATGTGTTAGCCTCAGTTCACCTAGCTGTAAATAGGTACCTGGAATAAGTGGACGACGTTGTGACGTCCCATCTGGGGTTGGCAAAAATGGTACAAGGCGAGATGGGTATCATATGGTTTACCTAAGCTGATGGCTACCTAAGCCTTCGGGCGAGACGGTACCGTCTATAGTGAGAATGGTACCATACAGATCCACCCTAAGCCTTCGTTTCCGATGTCGCCAATTGGCTAAAATACAGACTACACACACATCCACAGCCATTCCAACAGTACATAAAACACTTAACATGCATTTCACGCAATACATTCCCAGTTAAGGAGGCGCGATAATAATGAGCTTAGCTCGCATTGCGTGGATTCCCCTTGACGAACAAGCAAGTGAGTGAGTGAGTGAGTAACACACACACACACACACACACACACACACACACACAAAGAAGAACCCGACTTAAAGCGTGCGTGTGAATCTTCCTGAATACGTATGAGCGTCTGTGTGTGTTTATGTGCGTGTGTTTGTGTGTACGTGTGAGTGTCCGTGTGCGGGAGTGAGCGTCAAAAAACACACTTTGCCTAATTGATAACATTAGGAGACAACACGAGGCGGGAAACTAATTTGTATACATAATGAAGCAATTTGGTGGAGGAGGGAGGACATAAATGAGGGAGGGAGGAAGGGAGTAATGAAAGGGGTAAGGAAGGAGAAGGGAGGAGGGAAGGGAAGAAAGGGGTAAGGAAGGGGGAAAGAGGGAGGGAGGGAGAGATGGAAGAAGGGGGAGAGATGAAGGGAGGTGAAGAAGGGAGGGATGGGAGAGAAGAAAAGGGTACGGAAGGGGAGGATGGAAGGAGGGGGAGGGAGGGAGGGTAGGGAAGAAAGGGGGAGAGGGAGGGAGAGATAAATGGAAGGAGGGGGAGGGATGAAGAGAGAGATGGAAGGGAAGGAAGGGGAGGAGGGAAGGAGGGGGAGGGATTAAGGGAGGTGAGAAATGGAGGGATAGAAGGAGCTGCAGAGGAAGGGAAGGGAAGACGAAAGGCAAGGAGGAAAGTAGTTTGAAGGATAAGGAGAAAAGCGGAGGGGAAGGATATGGCGGTACTATATAGTGAAGGTTTCGTCACCTTCTATCCAAGTAAAATAACGCTCCCCGGGTTCCTCTTCAAGCTAAATCTGTATATTTATCGATAGAAAATTTCCAAGCCAACGCTTGCTTTCTCATAAATTGCAGGAACGCTATCGCTCTCCAGGGAAGAATTAACACCTGCATGGTGTGAAATGTCTTTAATCGCCAAGTATAGGTAAAGCAGTTTATAAATCACCAAACTAATGGAATGAAGCGGTGTCCGCACAAAACCCCATCGGACAAACATTCAGTGGACAGAAACCCAACATCTTGTATCAAAAGTGGACAAAACCCCAGTCTCAAGTATATAACATAAAATAAAGCCTTTTTATGGTTGCAAACACATATTACATTTTATTTACACACTCCACAATCCACAAAATCCTAGTTAGGTTAGGTTAGATTAGGACAAGTTAGGTGTATGAGGTTGTGGTGACTGGGATTTTGTCCATTATTCATATAAGGGGTTGGGCTTCTGTCCATTGAAGTTTTTTCCTCTTGGGTTTTGTCCATTGGGTTTATGTCCATCAGGTTTTTGTCCATTGAGTTTTTGTCCATTGAGTTTTTGTCCATTGGGTTTTGTCCATTGGGTTTTGTCCATTGGAGTTTTGTCCATTGGGTTTTGTCAATTGGAGTTTTGTCCATTGGGTTTTGTCCATTGGGTTTTGTCTATTGGAGTTTTGTCCATTGGGTTTTGTCCATTGGAGTTTTGTCCATTGGAGTTTTGTCCATTGGAGTTTTGTCCATTGGAGTTTTGTCCATTGGAGTTTTGTCCATTGGAGTTTTGTCCATTGGAGTTTTGTCCATTGGGTTTTGTCCATTGGAGTTTTGTCCATTGGGTTTTGTCCATTGGAGTTTTGTCCATTGGGGTTTGTCCATTGGAGTTTTGTCCATTGGGTTTTGTCCATTGGAGTTTTGTCCATTGGGTTTTGTCCATTGGAGTTTTGTCCATTGGAGTTTTGTCCATTGGGTTTTGTCCATTGGAGTTTTGTCCATTGGGTTTTGTCCATTGGAGTTTTGTCCATTGGAGTTTTGTCCATTGGGTTTTGTCCATTAGGGTTTTGTCATGGAACCGAACGAAAAATGAAGTGTGCAAATGTCACATCAATTAAACCCTTGTGCTTAACTGAAAGGAAATCGTACTATAGTACTTAGCTCGAGTTGGTTGGTGTTGAATTTATGACCACAACTCAACAGTTGTGGTCATAAATACTTTAATATATCCTAATAATAACTATAAAATAATATACCTTAATAATAACTCTAAAATGGCGAATATTACCTAGTGAAGCCCAATATATGAGGAGTGTGGTTGAAGCAGTTGATCAAAATAGTTCATAAGTGTATTGTAATTAGACTTCACGATATTGCCCATATATTTATGTCCAAGACTGTACATTCGACACCTGTCAACTCGGGTTAAGGGCAGGTTTGGGTTTTTCTCCAGCACCCTCTTGCCCTTTATGTTTAGCCCCATTAGTTTTGATATTTTAAGACATTTGCCCCATTAGTTTGGCGATTTCAAGACCATTTAGTATCAATTTTTTCCTGGCGAGCGATAACGAGTCTGCACATTAGGAGGAACCGGCCTTCGGCCGGGGTCTTTTTCTACCGAAACATGCACACATATATCTCGGAAGGGGATCTTGGATGTTTTTTTTTTTTTTTTAATATTAATGGAGGTCAAGGTAGGAGACTAAACAAAATAATAAATAATTACATCAAACAATTAATAAACACAAATCTCGGGTTAAGTACTATAATGTGATTCCCTGTGAGTGCATCCCGAGTGTTTCATTACTGTGACCAATTAATTACTGAGGTACACGTATATACAGTATATACCGTGTTATTATTTGTATACCCTCACCAGCCACAGACACTCTGGCTTGTGTACACTCGGGGACGTCAGTAGTGGCCTTAATTAAGGGAGGGGGATGGTTGATTTTTATGGACCCATTTCTCCCTAATGTTTAGCCCTATTAGTTCTGAGATTTTAAGACGTTCTGTCCATTAGTTTGTTGATTTTAAGACCTTTTGCCCTATTTTGTTGTCAACATTAAAACCTTTTATGCCATTCAGGTGTTAAATTTTTCCTAGCGAGCGATAGCGAGCCTGTACTCATGGGAGGAACCTTAATGATATGCACTATTTTGACGATTCTGCCCAACCTACGACATCAAAAAGCATCGCACCACGACAGAAAATGGAATACCTGGAAGCAGCACTGGCAGCCATCAGTAGGCCTACAGAGAATAGTATGACAAAGCATCTGTCTATACCCAAAGATCCCTGTGCTCAGGACAACAAGGGACCACTGACCTCCAGCTCCCACTGTTTCAGCATGTCTCTCTTCCAGGCAGTGTGCGTGAGGTCAATGCCGTCACCAAACTCAACACTACCCCTGCTGACTTTTCATTTAGCAGCTCAGTTTGCATCACTCTAAAAGGTGGACAAGCGAAGGTACCCAAAGATTCCTCAAAAGCAAATCATGGACACCTATAGCAACTATCAGTGAGACAAGAAGTTGGCCACACCGTTAAGGGGAGGTTTTTAGCGGGTTTCCTAGACTTTCATCAAGCTTGAAATTACACCCCCTTGACCCCCTTTCAAGATAAATTTGTACATTTTTCGGTAGAAAAATTTCCCGGCCGAAGGCCGATTCCTCTTAAATTACAGGCTCGCTATCGCTCGCCAGGAAAAAATCGACACCTAAATGGGACGAAAGGTCTTAAAAGTGACATAAATTGAGTGAAAGTTCTTAAAATCGCCAAACTAATGGGGCGAACGTCTTAAAATCTCAAAAGCAATGGGGGTAAACATGAGGGAGAAGGGGGTAAAGAAAAAAATCCCTTAAGTGGAAATCTCCCCTTAACTGTAGCATGGAGTCATAGGAAGGGGCACCAGACAAGTAGGATGTCACATGAAGTGCATCATCATAAGCTGAACAGAGTGGACCTCATCACTTTCAACACACAGCCATGACAGTGAACAGGAGGAGGACTACATTAATAAGGCTTTATGTACACTTACACAGTTACCGTCCATCTTCAACAACATACAAAGACCACCAGGAACACACACCACCATCATCACCAGTTCAGGAAGCCAAATAGCCAGAAGACTCAAGACTGCCCTGGGAGCGATATTCGGAGACCTGAAGTGGGACTAAACATTAAATCTATCTGCTAAACCCATATGCCCTCTATTTTATGCTTATGACAACTAAATGAATCAACCTCCACCAGTGTATTAAAGAACTTATTTCACTGTAGGAACTTATTACATTAGTATTCTCAAAATAATATCATGATAATAGTTATAAAACTCGAATTTAATAAGCACCAATGGTTCATCTATGGCTTAGGTTCCTCAAATGGAGGGATTTATTAAACATAAAACAGATACACGAATACAGGTCATTTAAGTTAATTTACATAAGTGTAATATATACAAATCAGTTAAGCACCAAATACTTCAACTCCATAAACGAAATATTTCAATCACATATTACTATACAGTACAACTTGTATTACGAATAGTTATCGTTAATAATGAAAAAACATGTAAAGCATCCTTCATTATATCCCTAATGTATTTTATCTTTCATTAATATAATCTCTCTCTCTCTCTCTCTCTCTCTCTCTCTCTCTCTCCTCAACGCAGTTATCAAACATGAGAAGTTTTACCTAATGAGATGATGGTGGTGGGGGGTGGGGGGGAGGGAGTGAGGGGGTCAAGGGGACGGAAGGGGTGAAGGAAGGGAACCAGGAGGAGAATAGAAGGAATAAAGAGGGAGGGAATAAGGAAGGAGATGAAGTAATAGGAGATAATGGTGGAGAAAAGAAGGAGATATAAAGGGACGAAAGGGTGGATGAAAGAGAAGGAATAACAGATAAGAAAAAATGGAAAGGAAGAGAGATGAAAGTGATGACTGATGGAAGGGATTAATTAAGAAGGAAGGGAGAGAGAAGGAACGAAATGATGGAAGGTGTGAAAGAAGGGAAGAAAGAAGAGGTGGGAAAGGGGGGGGGGGGAGGTGAAATGAGAGATGAAAGAGGTATAAGGGAAGGGACAGAAGTGGAGGAAAACGATGTAAGGAAGGGAAGACTAAAGAAGAGGGAAGTAGAGATAGAAGGAGTAAAGAAGGAAAGGGGTAGAAATGAAAGCAGTACAGAACGAGAAGGAGGTAAGGGAAAGGGAAGAGTAAAAAGGAGGAAGGGAGGGAAAGGGAGAAGGAGGGAAAGAAAATGGATACATAGAGAGGGTGACGAAAGTGTAGACATATGGTGAGAAGGAGGAGAGCGGGAAAGAAGAGGAAATACATATTAAGGGGTAGGGTTTATTTTTTGGTCTATTTACTTAATTAATTTATTGATTTATTATTGTCTTCGCTAGACATCCCTCAAGCTTTAAAAAAAAAAAAAAACCCTCTCGAGATAAATTTGTAAAACAAAAAATCCGTAGAATAGTGTCCAGGCCAAAGGCCGTTTCCTCCAAAGATTACAGGCTGGCTATCACTTGCCAGCAAAAAAATCGACATCTAAATGGCACGAAAGGTCCTAATATTGACAGAATAATGAAGTGAAAGATCTTAGAATCGCCAAACTAATAGAACGAACGTTCAACTAATGGGGGAGAAGGGTGTTCCGAAAAAGCAACTACGGTACCTTCCCCTTAGAGTAGAAAAATGACAGGGTGAAGAAAGCGGCCGGGAAGAAACAGAGAGAGAGAGAGAGAGAGAGAGCGAGAGCGAGAGCGAGATAGATAGATAGATAGATAGATAGATAGATAGATAGATAGATATATATATATATATATATATATATATATATATATATATATATATATATATATATATATAGAGAGAGAGAGAGAGAGAGAGAGAGAGAGAGAGAGAGAGAGAGAGAGAGAGAGAGAGAGAGAGAGAGAGAGAGAGAGAGAGAGAGAGAGAGAGAGCGAGCGAGCTAGCGAGAGCGAGCGAGCTAGCGAGAGCGAGCGAGCTAGCGAGAGCAAGCAAGAGAGAGAGCGAGCGAGAGCGAGAGAGAGAGAGAATGAGGTACAGTGAAAAAAGTTGAATTTAGGAAGTGTTAAATAGCGAAAGCCAAATATACAAGAATAGTAACAAACGACAGAAAGTGCATAACAGAATACATAAAGAAGAAACCATAACATAAATACCAAAACAAAAATAACATACATTACAAAATACAGAACAAAATACAAAAACTATAAATCATAAAGAAATATAGTGCCAGACATAAGGGAAGGGTGGAGAAGGGCAATTAAAGAGAGGCAAGAACGCATTGTAATACTATCGATACTGAAAACGTTGAAGGGGAGATGGTCTGGGGGGTTTTCTGGCCCCTCTTCTCCCTTGTGTTTAGCCCCCATTGTTTTATATATTTTAAGACGTTCGGCCCATTAGTTTGGCGATTTGAAGAATTTACGCCCCATTTCTTTCTCAATATTAAGGCCTTTCGTGCCATTTAGTTGTCGATTTTGTCCTGGCGAGCGATAGCGAGCCTGTCATTTTAAGAGTATGTGGCCTTTGGCCGGAACATTTTTCTACCGAAAAATTTACACATTTATCTAAAGGGTGTTCTAGGGGATGTTGTTTACAGGTTGATGGAGGTCTAGGGAGGAAACTAAAAAATATATAAAAATATAACTCAATACGCAAATAAATACGCCCATCTCCCCTTAATAAGTTTCGTTGTTATTGCAGAAATTTAGAATTGTGAGTGAGATTCAATATTATTGACATAATGTATATAATGTGCTTAATTCATAGATAGCAACGTATTTTTTTTTTCAAAATATGTAGCCTACTATTCATTTGCATTCTAAATTTGTTTGAATGTGTAGCTAATTCTATGAAATAAAATAAGTTTGATGAAGTTTTAATAGTGTACTGTAATGAGAAGAAAACAATTTATCTAAAAGAAGTGGTCAGGCCGAGACTTAAATACCATTTTTTGTTTTTATATAGAACAAGCTTAAATCTTCCACTACACCATGACACATTCTAATATTTTATGCTGGCTTTTATTATACAATTATAGTCAGCTTAGATATTTGTGAGTCAAAAGGTTCATTGAGACAGACTATACCGCTTAGGGGAGGTGTGGTGGAGTGGTCTTGCCACTGGCCTGGTAATCCAAAGGTCCCGGGTTCAAATCCCGATGTATCAATGGGAAGATATTATTGGGATGGAATTTGTGCTGTACCTGGTATCAGTGCATTACCACAAGCCCACCGAAACGTCAATAAAATACCCTCATTGTTCCCTGATTAAATAGCACTGTATGAATATTCCCATATTCAAAATATGCTATAGGAGTGCAATGCCTGGTGAGTTATCTGCTCAACAGGTGGCGTTGTGTGTGTGTAAGTGTGAGAGTCTGAGTGTAGGGGGTGAGACAGTGAAGCACGGGAACGAGGTGGCTTCAGAGATGGGGTCGTTTCGGGCCATGAGTGAGCACCATGCCTAATGTGAAGGCAAGATGGCAGGTGCTCGTTGTACTCTACGTGCTTCACATGTCTCACTCCCTAGACTGGAACAAGACCTCACGGGCTTCACTGTTCATTGTAAAGCGGTGAATGTTAAGGCTCTCAGCCTATGCCCGAGAGGAAGTAAGTTGGAATATAGAAAAAAAAAAAAAAAAAATCATAACGGTCTTCCTTTAGCTAAGTAAAATCGTCTAAAATTTACCATTATGATTACGTAAGCCTTGTGTATTGTCCTAATTATATACTGTATTTGCATCACAATAACAACAAACTGTATTACATATGTATGAACTGCTTTGAATGTCAGTGCAAGTTGTCAAGTATATATCATTTGTATTATTCGTTGATGATTATTGTAATATTATCAAGAGTCTAAACAACTGCATCATATTTAGGTTTAAAACTTGATTATATTAACATGGATACAGTCAAATAATTTCGAAATTGATATGATTAAAATGCAATTTGAAATAAAATGCAAATATTTGTTTACACTTTTATCATTTAAGTATAATCTTATTTATTAATTTCACTCCCAACACCAAACACTTCCCAATGAAATTAATGAAAGCATGTGATCCTACCGGGATTCGAACCTGGGTTACCACATACAGATCTTAAACACTCTAAGCAATACACCATCAAACCAGTTCAGATTTAATGAAAAGCATATGGCATCCAAAAAATGTGTTTTGATTAAATGTGCGCAAATAAAAACACGAGGTTCACGATTTTTTAAGAGCGACTGTCCCCCCCCCCCCCCCCCCACACACACACGCACACACACAATTTGGGAGCCCCGGGGGAAGAGGAGGGTCAATTTTATACCAACCTCAGCCTCATCGGATCCTGCAAGCCTCATTTACCGCACTTAACCGCAATTTGCCGCAGCTAACCGCATCACGACCAAGTAGAGAGCCTAGACAGAGAGAGAGAGAGAGAGAGAGAGAGAAGAGTAGGCCATTTTAGTGACATTATTATCTATAGACACGATGACTATTCAATTTAAATATTTGTAAATTTACCGGTAAGGTTATTATTACACGTAATTATAATTTCTATATAAACACACACACACACACACACACACACACACACACACACACACACACACACACACACACACACACACACACACACACACACACACACACACACACACACACACACACACACACCACACACACACACACACACACACACACACACACACACACACACACACACACACACACACACACACACCACACACACACACACACACACACACACACACACACACACACACACACACACACACACACACACACACACACACACACACACCCACACACACACACACACACACACACACACACACACACACACACACACACACACACACACACACACACACACACCACCCCCCCCCCCAATAAGGCCCCGAGCATCAAACAATAAACACGTATTGGTAAACTACTAAATGATAAGTGTATGTTTGAGGAAATTAGTCAGTGTGGAATCATTACAGTACTGTGTGTTGGAGTTGACGTATTGTATGTTTGTATAATGTACTCATTGGTTGTATTTTATACTGCATATTTACATTTTTCGTACTGTTTGCTTGTTATTCGTACTGTATATGTATATGTTTAGTACTATATGTTTGTATATTTATACTGTATATTTACAATGTTGTTCTGTATGATTGTATTTTATACTATATATGCAAAAAAATTTTTACTGATAATTTACATTTGTGTAGGCCTACCGGTATTGTATAATTGTATATTGTAGGGCACCGTCAAATTGGTTGACGGTATCTGGAATAAAGGAAAGAATTTCGTTGGTGACTTGCAAAAAATAACGGAGTTCGATTTGTAACAATATCGCCAAAAAGGGTTCATTCCGAGGTCGATAAATCTGTCTGTAGTAATAGAAAGCATTATTATTTTAACTAAAGAAGAGAGAAAAGTCAAATAATCTATTGCAAACATTTCTACATTAGAGTAGTAAATTACCATCCAAATTCAAGGTAATTTTAAGATTAAATAGCCAAACACACTTTATGTGAAGGATTCAAATTGGCTGAAGATGATTTGAGCAAGTGTGTTCCATAGAATACCGGATTATAAATAGAAGGAATATAAAAATGGACAATGTTCACTATATTAGAAAGAAAGATTAAAAGTATAAAGGTGAGAAGGTGCTGAAATCCGTGTGGCTTCCAGTCTTCGTGAAGATTTGTAATGTCGCAAAGGGGGTTATTGTTGCTTGAAACAGTGATGGGAGAAGGAATTATTATAATTGTACAGTATACTCTGCGGGTAGTGACAGGCGACTGGAGAGGGTTTGCTAGAGACGTTCCTGACCCAAGCCTGTGTGTGTGTAGTACAGGATAATGTGTAAGATTAAACAGTGTGTTTGGACATCCCCTGTTTCGCTTCATTATTTTTGGAGCTTCTAAGACGTTTTACCTCATTAGTATGGCGATAATTAGACGTTTCACCCCATTCAGATGTCGATTTATTCTGGGCAAGTGATAGCGAACCTGTAACCAAGAAGAAAACGGCCTTCGGCCAGGACATTATTATTTATAAAAAAGTGCAAATTTAGCTTAAAGGAGGTCTGGATGGGTACTTTTTAGTTTAAAGGAAGTCCGGCAATGGGCTTTCGTTAGCCTAGGGGACAATTAAGATAATCTGGTCAAAAATGGTAGAAGCAAGCCAAATCCAATCATCAATTATAAATAAACAAAATATCATAATAACCCACAAGACGTCGGATCAGATAGTGTTAAGATGACTGAGGTATGTTCTCAATGTCTTATTCTTATTACACACACACACCACACCGCACCACACACACACGCACGCACGCACGCACGCGCACGCACACACACACACACACACACATCCCCTTGTGTCTCGGGAGAATCTCTTTAAAACTCGATAATTATCTTTCAATTTTCTACGAAGTCTTCAATTAGAGTTCTCTCTCTCTCTCTCTCTCTCTCTCTCTCTCTCTCTCTCTCTCTATCTCTCTCTCTCTCTCTCTCTAAATCAATAAATTAATAAATATATAAATAAATATAACACATTGCAACTTCTTATTATCCATAATATCCTAATAACTATTATTGGTATTCTTTGCATTCTTTAAATATTTTAATCTTACTAATTAGTTTGCATTTTCAAAAGTTTATTACTGATACCAATCCAAAAAATAATATAAGTATACTATTTTGCTGAACAAGAAGTTATGAATCGATTATGCTGCATTTCTAAATACATTCCATATATTTTGTAATCATTTACATTATCATACTAATTGTACTAAAGGTGAGTAATATGTAAAATTGTGTACCTCACTGATGTTTTTTTTTTCTCTTCTGGAATATCTCCGAATAAGAAAGGTGTTTGTCGGACCTATTTTATCGAGCCTAATGACTTCTGCTTTCTATAATTAATTCTTGTTTTCTATTTTGCTTATTTTGTTGTCATCTTGTTTGGGAAATAAAATGCTAGGGGAGCAGTACATGAAAAAGGAGAGATACAAGGAGTTAGACGGAATATTTAGTATCTGAAACACAGCGGGCCATTCAGAGGAGATGATGTCAGTGGAAACACTTATACCAGTACGGTAAAGTGCAGTCCACGCATTGTTGTGTGAGCACATTACATCTAATATTTAATAGAACCTGTTCTACCAAAAAACTATTTACAATTTCTGATGAAAGTTTGTTCCAGGTAGAAAAGATCTTATATGTAAAAAAAAATACCGGCTATACTTGTGTTAAGCCTCTCAGCTCTAACTTCCATCCACGGTTGTGTGTTGTAATTCATATTGGGAAAAAGGATTTGTTATAATACACTGTCAAACCCATTGACTTGAGAGAGAGAGAGAGAGAGAGAGAGAGAGAGAGAGAGAGAGAGAGAGAGAGAGAGAGAGAGAGAGAGGAGAGAGAGAGAGAGAGAGAGAGAGAGAGAGAGAGAGAGAGAGAGAGAGAGAGAACGAGGAGAGAGAGAGAGAGAGAGAACGAGAGAGAGAGAGAGAGAGAGAGAGAGAGAGAGAGAGAGAGAGAGAGAGAGAGAGAGAGAGAGAGAGAGAGAGAGAGAGAGAGAGAGAGAGAAGGGGGGAGAAAGGTTAACCCTCTCTGGGCGATGGTGCTTGCCTTCCTTTCATTCTTACTATCATCGAGCGACTGCATTAAATCAAGGAAGAACTTGTGGGAGTCAGAATGTTCCCTTAGATAGTTTATAGTCTTTCGCTACCTGAAGGTCATTCGTGGGTTGGGTACAATCTGTATATATTAACATGAATATCATTAAAATTACGCCACTGTATTGAATGTATAAAAGTGTATTGCTCCTACTAACAAATATCAATAGACATGCGATATAATTGATAGACAGATACCTAGATGATATTTATAAATACGAAGACAGGTTAAGAAAAAGATAGCCAAACATATGCCTACATAAAAAAAAAAAAAAATTGAATCTCTAAATCGCATGCCTTCTTTTCGCTCACGCTCTTGCTCACTTTCATTCTCTCTCTCTCTCTCTCTCTCTCTCTCTCTCTCTTTCTCTCTCTCTCTCTCACACACACACACACACACACACACACACACACACACACACACACACACACACACACACACACAGCCCGTAGCCTAGTAGGTAGCGCTCTCGTCTCACACACGAGGGGTCGGGGGTTCAATCCCCGGCCGGGCGGAGACAAATTGGGCTGTCTCCTTTCATGTGTTAGCCTCAGTTCACCTAGCTGTAAATAGGTACCTGGAATAAGTGGACGACGTTGTGACGTCCCATCTGGGGTTGGCAAAAATGGTACAAGGCGAGATGGGTATCATATGGTTCACCAAAGCTGATGGCTACCTAAGCCTTCGGGCGAGACGGTACCGTCTATAGTGAGAATGGTACCATACAGATCCACCCTAAGCCTTCGTTTCCGATGTCGCCAATTGGCTAAAAATACAGACTACACACACATCCACAGCCATTCCAACGATACATATAACACCTACACATATAGGAGGCGGGAAATAACGAGCATGCTCACTCCCGCAATACAACTAGAGTAAGTACAACTAGAGTAAGTACACACACACACACACACACACACACACACACACACACACTCGGCAGGTTAATGAGTTTACAAGCAAAAGAATGAGGGCACTCTCATGAACCTGAACACAAATACTGACTTTGTATTGGAGCTTACAGGCAAAATTAAAAGTGCGGGGGTAAAAAATAGAGAGGGGGGGCGGGGGTAAAACAAAACAAGGGTGGGGAGCAGGGTTAAAAGGAAGAGTAAGGGGAGGGGAAGAGAGGTCGGGGAGGAGGGGGTACAGGTGGACATATGGACATGGGTGGAATGGGAAGAGAGAAAAGGGAAATAAAGAAGGAAGATGGGAGTATATAAAATAAAGAGTGTGAACCTGTGGGATGGGGTGTCCTGTAGCGTTTTAGATAGCTCGTTTGGCTCACAATCAAAAGTGTAGGGGTTCGATTCCCCGACAGGGCGAGACATATTGGCAAGTTCCTTACACCCTGTGCCTCTTTATTACCTTACTGCATGAAGAAGAACCATGTATAAGTGGACTCTTGTGAAGTCCCAGTCTGGGGTTGGCGAGGGGATGGGTAAGAAGAGGGTGCTGAGGGTGCTGAATGGGAGGAAAGTGGAAGAATGGAGAGGAAGATGGGAGGGATGGGGAGGAAGATGGGGGGGATGGGGAAGAAGACGTGAATGATGGAGAGGAAGAGGGGGGGGGGGGGTGAGAAGGAAGAGGAAGAGGAAGATGAGGAGGAAGAGATGGAAGAGGGATGGAGGAGGAAGAGGAATGAAGGAGGACAATATACTGTAGATGAGGAGGAAAATATTAGAGATGGGGAGGAAAATATTAGCGATGGGGAAGAAAATATTAGCGATGGGGAGGACAATATTAGCGATGGGGAGGAAATATTAGCGATGGGGAGGAAATATTAGCGATGGGGAAGAAAATATTAGCGATGGGGAGGACAATATTAGCGATGGGGAGGAAATATTAGCGATGGGGAGGAAAATATTGGCGATCGGGAGGAAAATATTAGCGATGGGGAGGACAATATTAGCGATGGGGAGGAAATATTAGCGATGGGGAGGAAATATTAGCGATGGGGAAGAAAATATTAGCGATGGGGAGGACAATATTAGCGATGGGGAGGAAATATTAGCGATGGGGAGGAAAATATTGGCGATCGGGAGGAAAATATTAGCGATGGGGAGGACAATATTAGCGATGGGGAGGAAATATTAGCGATGGGGGGGAAAATATTGGCGATCGGGAGGAAAATATTAGCGATGGGGAGGAATATATTAGCGATGGGGAGGAAAATATTAGCGATGGGGAGGAAAATATTAGTGATGGGGAGGACAATTTTACAGATGGGGAGGAAAAGAGGAGAGAACAAATAAAGATAATGAGGACAAAATGAGGGAGGGATTAAGGTGAATGAGAGTGAGTTAAAGGAGCAGGGGAGGAAGTTAAAGAAGAAGGGGAGTACAAAGGAGTACAAAGGAAATCAAGCAACAACAGTTCTAGTGACCCTTCTAGGCTGCTTGTCCTCCAAAACACTGAGGATCAAGTGTCCAAACAGTGGTTTAGAGTGGGTAAGGGAACATTGGAAAGGGAACTACTGCCCTGGAACTAATGTCCGTGGCAGGACTAGGAAGTTAGTAGGGACATATGGGTTAGTAACTGAGGGGAGGATAAAATAAAGTTATTCATTTACAAACGCAGTCAGTCGCGGGTTTGATGCGAGATATTTGTCTAGGCGGAATTTAAATGAATCAACGGTGCTACAGTCTATAACGTCTCGGAGAAGCCCATTCCACAAGTTGACAACTCGATTGAAGAAGAAATTCTTAGATTCGTGGGAGTTAAAAGATTTACCAATAATTTTGCAACCGTTTCCCCGCGTGTAATTAGATTGGTCGATAGTGAAGTACTTACTACAGTTCATATTGTCGATGCCTTTGATGATTTTGAACACTTGAATTATGTCACCTCTTAATCTGCGCTGGGTTAAAGGAAATAGATTTAATTCTCTAAGACGCTCTTCGTATGGTTTGTTCTTTAGGCTAGGTATCATTTTGGTAACTCTACGTTGAACTCGTTCTAGCTTGTTTATGTCTTTTTGGTAATAAGGGCACCAGCATTGAACGCAGTATTCCAGAAGAGGGCGGACTAAGGAATTGTAAAGGGTTAGGATAAGTCTTTGGATTTATGCTCAAATGACCTGCCTATAAAGCCAATTATTTTGTTTGCCTTCTTAACAACTTCTGAACATTGTTGACTCGGTTTTAGGTTACTCGATATTGTTACTCCCAGATCGGTTTCTCTGTTTACATTCTTAAGCTGAGTGCCATTCATCGAATAGTTTGCTTTCTCATTTAGGTATCCGATATGTAGTACTTTACATTTATCCGCATTGAAACTCATTTGCCAAATTTGGGCCCAATGTGACAATTTATCTAGATTGTGTTGCATATCATCAACTTGATCTTTTGAGAGTACGCTATTTGCAATTTTTGTATCGTCAGCAAATTTTGAGATTGTACAGGTGAGACCCTCATCTATGTCGTTGATGTAAATTAGAAAGAGAATTGGTCCTAGTACCGATCCCTGGGGTACCCCGCTACTTACATTGGTCCATTTAGATGCCTTACCGTTTATGACTACTCTTTGCTTTCTGTCGCTGAGAGGTAGTTAAAGGACCGGGGGGGGGATGTAGGTGCAGGGGAGGAAGTAAAAGGAGCAGGCACAAAATAAGAGGAACAGAGAAGGCATAAGGATGGACCGTAATGGGGAGGAACATAGGGTATTATGGGAAGAGAGAGGGAAGGTACATTGGGGAGAAAGAGATGAGGAAGTGAGAAGGAACATGCAGTGTGTGTGTGTGTGTGTGTGTGGGGAGGGGGGGGGGGATTCCTTCGCATGGGGCGAACGTCTTTAAATCTCAAAACTGATGGGGGCTAAGCATGAGGGAGAAGGGGGTCCAGAAAAAACCCTCCCCTGAGAGTTAAAGGTGTATGGTAGATAGGAATGAAGGGAGGTCATTAGAAGGGAATAAAACGAAAAGTGTTATGCCAATACAATAACAGGTAATGCAGGAAGAAAGATGGGAAAAAGAGACATATTGTACTGTATATATTGTTAACCCCTTCTGTACCACTGACGTCTATTTTATTTTATTCTTGCTATATTTAGACTATTTTGTGCAGTTTAAGAAGGATCTGTGGCAGTAAAAAGGGTTAGGTGAGATAGTTCGAAGCCTGTTAATTGCTGGAGGTCCTTTTTAACCTGATTAAAATCGTCTTGTAGTAGCCAAACTATAGATAAAAAGACGTCATCGGTACAGAGAGGGTTAAAATAATGGGCACAAACTGGAAAACAAGAACAAAAAAACACAGAATCGTCAAGTAAAAAGCGTAATAGAAATAATAAGAAAGCCAATAATACCGGAATGGGAAGAAAGAGTGTGACAAAGAAGAAAAGGTGAGATAAAGTAAGGAAGAGGCAGGAAGGGTGAAAATAAAAATAAATAAGATAAAACAAAATTATATATATTACATGGAGAGAGAGAGAGAGAGAGAGAGAGAGCAGAAAGTTGTTTTGATCCACAAGAGATGGAGATAAAAAGTGGGTGTTCTGATGAGGTAAAATGGGTTGGCAGGGGGAAAGAACTCATCTCATTTGGTAGGGAAAAATGGGAGGGGGGGAGTGGGAGTATAGGGAAAAAGGGAGGGAGGGGGGGAGAGGGGAGGGGGGAGAGAATGGGTAGGAAGGAAGGAGAGGGTGTATGGGTAGGGGTGAAGGAAGGGAGAGGGAGGGAGAGTATGGGTAGGAAGGAGGGAGGGAGGGGGAGTATGGGTAGGAGGGAGGGAGGGGGATTATGGGTAGGAGGGAGGGAGGGAGGGGAAGTATGGGTAGAAGGGAGGGAGGGGAAGTATGGGTAGAAGGGAGGGACGGGGAGTATGGGTAGGAGGGAGGGAGGGGAAGTATGGGTAGAAGGGAGGGAGGGAGAGTATGAAAGGAATAAAATGTTCCAAACGTTCCATTTTAACCGGATATCCTAATTAAAAGGTAATTATCATACATGTTTCCTAAAGAGCTCTAGTGTGGTGATTCGTACCTGTAAAGTGAAGCATATGGTGTTATGGGGTGAACAATAATGACTGATTAAAGAGTGACTTACAGGTCCAGGGCACTCTAAACGTTTACGGCACATTATCTCCTTCTGATCGTAATAGTGACTTACAGGCCCAGGGTACTCTAAACATTTATGGCCTATTAACTCACCGTGATCGTAATAGTGACTTAAAGGTCCAGGGTACTCTAAACGTTTATCTCCCTCTGATCTTAATAGTGACTTAAAGGTCCAGGGTACTCTAAACGTTTATCTCCCTCTGATCTTAATAGTGACTTTAAGGTCCAGGATACTCTAAACGTTTATCTCCCTCTGATCGTAATATAGACTTTAAGGTCCAGGGTACTCTAAACGTTTATCTCCCTCTGATCGTAATAGTGACTTTAAGGTCCAGGGTGCTCTAAACGTTTATCTCCCTCTGATCGTAATAGTGACTTTAAGGTCCAGGGTACTCTAAACGTTGATCTCCTGATCGTAATAGTGACTTACAGGTCCAGGGTACTCTAAACGTTTATCTCCTTCTGATCGTAATAGTGACTTTAAGGTCCAGGGTACTCTAAACATTTACGGCCTATTAACTCACCGTGATCGTAATAGTGACTTAAAGGTCCAGGGTACTCTAAACGTTTATCTCCCTCTGATCTTAATAGTGACTTACAGGTCCAGGGTACTCTAAACGTTTATCTCCCTCTGATCTTAATAGTGACTTAAAGGACCAGGGTACTCTAAACGTTTACGGCACAGTATCTCCCTGTGATCGTAATAGTGACTTACATATCCAGGGTACTCTAAACGTTTATCTCCCTCTGATCTTAATAGTGACTTACAGGTCCAGGGTACTCTAAACGTTTATCTCCTTCTGATCGTAATAGTGACTTAAAGGACCAGGGTACTCTAAACGTTTACGGCACATTATCTCCCTGTGATCGTAATAGTGACTTACATATCCAGGGTACTCTAAACGTTTACGGCACATTATCTCCCTATGATCGTTATAGTGACTTAAAGGTCCAGGGTACTCTAAACGTTTATCTCTCTCTGATCCTAGTAGTGACTTACAGGTCCAGGGTACTCTAAACGTTTATCTCCCTCTGATCGTAATAGTTAGAACGTTTACCGGTACTCCATTAACAACCCATTTCCTGATAATCAATAGAAAAATAAGCAAATGCTCCAACCCTGTATTATATTACAATTTCTCGCCAGCTAAAAAATAAATAAATATTAAATAATAAAAAATATAGCTAACTCGTAATAATTAGTACCATTTATCACTTTGTCAATTGTTGTGGTTAGTTTTGTGCTATCGATGTTAGAGTGCTAATTGGAATATCGCTTACAAAAAATTGGTTAGTCTACCCTAGGAGCCCATAATCAATTTAATTCAGGAATATTGTGGGACATGCTCGACCCAGAAAAGGTTGCTTGGTTGCTTGGTTGCTTAGGCCTGCTTCACAAACATACAAGTACAATACTTGCTGAAATATAATAACGAGATCATAAATATAATTTTGATAGACGATGTAAATGGTTATTTTGTCAGCAGATAATATAAATATCATACCGCTAAAAAAAAAAAAAAAAAACACACACACACACACACACATCGACAAATAAACACACACACACACACATCGACATACACACAGCACGCGTGCCGGTTTGGTCCCTGGAAGCGAATTATCCACGTGACTTGTTGGTTGATTGTTAACAGATCCGCTTGTTAGCTCACTCCCCGACCCTTCCCTCTATTCCCTTCCCTTCTCTCCCCTTCCTTTTCACACTACTTCCTTTCCTCCCTTTCATTTCTCATTACTTCCTTTCCTCCCCTTCCCCTTCACACTATTTCCTTCCCGTTCTCACTATTTCCTTTCCTCCTTTTCATTTCTCTTTTACATCATTTCCTCTGGGTAGAAACACCACTGACAATACTTCGCAAATGCCTTCTTGACGTAAACAACCCAAGAAGCTATTTGTGAAACATTACCAATAAAGTGTTCCTCCTAATATCGTGTTTATATTAATTATGTCAACATTTTGGAGTTTATATCAACATTCGTCCATAATACTTCTCTTTCACCTCTTCCAATTCCACTTTCCACGACGCCCTTCCTATTACTTCGTTTCTGCCTTTTCACTTTCTAGTTCTGAGTTCACGTTTCTCCACCCGATGTTTTCAAATATTATATATCTTCGCTCAATCCATCCACATCCCTATCCATCCACATCCATCAACCCCCCTCCCTCTCAATCGTCTTACTGGCCTTTTATCTCTTTCTATCCACATCCCATCACTCTTTTCCCTTTCAATAGTCTCTAAATCATCTCTTTATCATTCCATTAATCCATGGTGCCTTATCCTCGACTATATATATGCCATTTTACCTCTCACCTCCCTTCACGTATTCCGCTTCAAGTTAAGATTGTACTAACCCTTCCATTTCCTATTACTTCTACCCATCCTCTCTCCTGTTTCCCCAGTAGTAAATAAAACACCCACAATATTATACGTATTAATCAGATATCTCCACTAAAATCAGTAGGACCATCTGGGGGGAGGTTAACAGAGGTGGAACGGTATCTCTTTATGCCATACCCTTCTCTTGGTATTATACCCTATTTATACATGTCACGGCAGAATATTGGTGCATGTGGTATTTGGGGGAGCATACCTGTCTAATTTGAGCACATATAATACCAGACAGGTTTAATAAGTGCTCAGGTTCGAGTTCACCACACACACACACACACACACACACACATATATATATATAATATACAGTATATATATTATATATATATATATATATATATATATATATATATATATATATATATATATATATATATATATATATATTTCTAATCTCTCAGTAGGGTTCGAACCGCCGACCGTCAGGATGATAGCCGACGCTTTAATCAACTACATCACGGCAGTCTAAAGCGTCGGCTATCGTCCTGACGGTCGGCGGTTCGAACCCCACTGAGAGATTAGAAAAATTTAGTGGCTCACGTGTATTTGTGATAAATTATATACTCAATATATATATATATACCGTATATATATATATATAATATACACACGCAGAGAGTGTGTGTGTGTGTGGGGGGGGGGGGTTGACTCCTGCATAATAGTATTGTTTGATCACTGTAGATTATAAGCAATTTTAGCAAGATAGTCGCTATAGGATTAAGTCCAAAATCTACTGTATATTTTCCTGCAGTAAAACACATGCATGTATTGTTCTTTTATACCAGGCACATCTTTCCCTCACTCTCACACTCACACTCTCTCTCGAAGAAGAAGAAGAAGAAGAATTTGCTTGACAATGTAGATTATAGCAAAATGTTTAGCCTCAATATGAATACAACAAGCAACCATGGCTAGTAATTAGAATGAAAAAGGTTCATCACTAGTATTTGTGGAAACTTTTCCACGTAACAGACCTGGAATGAACTTCCCTCCAAGAAGAGAGCAGATAGTATTTTGCACGCTCTACAATGAGTGTAATGCACAACACAATCTCTTATTTTCTACTTCGAGTATCTTCCCGGAATAGACTGCAAGGTCTTTGAGATATTAACTATTCCTTGTAACCCCTTATAACTCTCTCCGCATCTACCCCCTTCCCCTTCTCTCGCCTCAGTTCTCCAAATCTCAGTACCAATCTGTGGCCCACCTTCCTGCTGAGGCCCAACTCACTCTCACTCATTCTCTCTCTTTGGTTTCCAGTACTCAGGAAGGACATTGAGCGATTAAAGAGAGTCCAAGCTAGGGCTACTAACCATAGTTCGTTAATTAGAGGATGAGCTATGTGTACCGGTTGAGATAACGCGGTCTATTTTCTTTGGAGATGTGTTCACTAAGAAGCCAACTCACTGAAGTCTACAATTATAAATACCTTGACAATTTTTATCAAGATATTTAGCCTCAATATGAAAGTAACATGCGACAATAATTAGAAGTTAGAGCTAAAGAGGCTGGAAGCCTTTTCACATATAAGATTATGTTTTACCTGAGAAAACGTCCCTCAAAAGTTGTAAGTAATTCTTTGGTAGAATAGTTTACTAATAGAAAATTCCCGATTAAGTTTTTATCGTCTCCGGAAACTTTGACGCACTACTCCTCCTAAACAGCTGCATTCACTACATTGAACACTAAGACGTAGTGGAGTAATACATATTATGTTGCACACTCTGCAAGAAGTGTATTGGATTATAGGTGCTCGATTTTCTTCACCAAGAGTACCTATTCAAGATGGACTGCAAGGTTTTTGAGATACTAAATATTCCTTATAAATTCCTGTAATTCATTCCCCTCACCCATTTCACACCGGCCTGCACTCACACCCTCACCCCCTCCCCTCTCACCCCTACCTCCAGTCAATACAACTGTCGCTATACCAGCCAGTTGTTGTGAGTCTTATTGTTGTTGTTGATGATGTTGTTGGCTGTGGTGGTGGAAGTGGTTTGTGGAGGAGGATGGTAGTGTTGGTAATATTGTTGGTGGTTGCGCTGTTGATTGTAGTGGTGGTGATGGTGATGGTTTAAGTGGTATTAGTGTTGTTGCTAAGCATGGTATGGATATGAGAAGGAATGTAGGACAAATTGACGTGAAATTGTGTTGTTTTACCTATAGCATTATTCCTAGGACATTATCAGATCTAAAACTGCATAGGCCTATATAGTGATAATGACAACAATAACGGGCCTATAATTGGTTATGGTCCCTCACTTTCCAAACTCTTGTTGTTGGTGTTACTGTTTTATTGGTGGTGTTGTGATTATTGTTGTTAATAGAGGTAATGTTGTTGGTGGAAGCAGTGCTGTTGTTGTTGACATCGGTGATGATGGTGGTGGTGGCAGTGTTGTTGTTGTGCTTGTTATTGTTGATGATAGCGATGATGGTGGTGGTAGTGTTATTGTTATTAGTATTGTTGTTGATAGCGGTGATGGTGGTGGCAGTGTTGATGTTATTGTTGTTGTTGATAGAGGTGGTGGTGGTGGTGGTGGCAGTGTTATTATTGTTGTTCTTGTTGTTGCTGATATCGGTGATGGTGGTGGTGGCGGTGGCGGTGGTGGCAGTGTTGTTGTTATTGTTGTTGTTGTTGATAGCGGTAATGGTGATGGTAGTCTTGTTGTTGTTATTGTGGCTGTTTATGTTGTTGTTGTTGTTGTTGTTGTTGTTGTTGTTGTTGTTGTTGTTCCCCAAGCTGCCTGGCCGAACAGCCCCAAGGCCCCAAGCAATTCCAAGGCCATAACCGAGCGCCCCCACAGACCCCTCCCTGCCGACCACAATAAAGCCTGGGTGACCGAAGCCACTCCATGGCGGGGAGCTGAGGAGGGTGCGGAAACGCCCGGGAAACCAAAGCACCACCCAGGGCCCTGTGCCCCTCAGCAATTATGAAGAGAAAGTTGAGGGGCAAGGGAAAAATGTGACGCTTTGGCTTCCAATCTTGGTAGATTGGGAGATCAATCCACGGAAGAGACGCCGTCACTTGAGATCTAGAAAATATATAAGTTAAAGGAACAGTCAGAGTAAGCTATGGGTATGGCAGAGATCGCTCAGCTCTCACTCTGATAGACCAGCCCATCACCATGGCTGTTTATGTTGATATTGTTGGCAGCAGTATTGTTATTGTTGATAACTTGGTTGTTGTTGTTCTTGATAGCGGTGATGATGGTGGTGGCAGTGTTGTTGGTGTGCTTGTTGTTATTAGTGATGATGGTGATGGTGGCAGTGTTGTTATCGTTGTTGGTGGTATGCTAGAAAACAATGATATTGAAGGAATTCCATAACAATAAGACATATCAAGGTTTCACTTAAGGAGGATTTACACGAGCGGCTTTTCGTGCAATATTTGATCTGCAACTTTTTTCGGGCAACATTTTGAAACCATATGCCATTGGTATCGACAACTAAACTGTATACAGTTGATACCATGTAAACTGAGCATGTGTATAAGGTGCTTAACGCCATTTGTTGATCAACTTAAGAATTTCAAGGCCTCACCACAACTACAGGTAACGGGGTGCCTTCTTCAAAAACTAAAACAAACACAGATATATAATATAGCCTTAAGGGGAGGTTTTTAGTATGTTCCCTAGACCTCCATCAAGCTTAAAATTACACCCCCTTGACTCCCTTTCAAGATAAATTTGTACATTTTTCGGCAGAAAAATTTCCCGGCCGAAGGCCGGTTCCCCTTTAATTACAGGCTCGCTATCGCTCGCCAGGATAAAATCGACACCTGAATTGCACGAAAGGTCTTAATATGGGGTGAAAGTTCTTAAAATCGCTAAACTAATGGGGCAAACGTTTTATAATATCAAAAGCAATGGGGCTAAACATGAGGGAGAAAGGGGTCAAGAAAAAAAATCTCTCAAGCGGATATCTCCCCTTAATCTCTCCTAACCTACTGTCCATTAAATAACCTAACCAAAACTATGAATGAAACTAATCGAGTGTGGGCGAAAAAAAGGGATCGCAAATCAATCCATTACTGCTAACTCGTGAAGAAACAGAAAAGTAACACGATCAAAACCAGATTAATGGATTATCTAAGGTGCATTCATTTACGTGGATTTTGTGACTCCGATGAATCCAATGACAACACTTTAATACGCTCGTAAATGTTCATAATTGTAAAGTTATTGGTTTGAGGTCTTAAGGGGAGGTCTCCACTTGAGGGATTTTTTTCTTGACCCCTTTCTCCCTCATGTTTAGCCCCATTGCTTTTGATATAAAACGTTTGCCCCATTAGTTTAGCGATTTTAAGAACTTTCACCCCATATTAAGACCTTTCGTGCAATTCAGGTGTCTATTTTATCCTGGCGAGCGATAGCGAGCCTGTAATTTAAGAGGAACCGGCCTTCGGCCGGGAAATTTTTCTACCGAAAAATGTACAAATTTATCTTGAAAGGGACTCGAGGGGGTGTAATTTTAAGGTTGATGGAGGTCTAGAGAACAAACTAAATACCTCCCCTTAACACAATATTTGCCAGTAGGGAAGGTCCACATCATTCCATAACCTTATATTGATCAGAAACTCCTGGGACTTGTGGTATTGACTCGCATATAAATTCCATATACAAACACATTAACTTCCATGCGGGTATACTCAAAACACCAAAACACACACAAACCCACCCACCCACCCACCCACCCACCCACACACACACACACACACACACACACAGACACACACACACACACACACACATACACACACACACACACACACACACACACATAATCTCTCTCTCTCTCCCTCTACTCAATTTAAGACTACAAATAGGGAAATAGTCCTCACACGTTATAACGCTTTGATACGGCCTCTCCTGTATGCTGTTCAATTCTAGTCTCCAGGTCTCAGGAAAGATATAGAGCGAATGGAAAGAGTACAAGCTAGGGCTACATATTCCATCAATTAGAAGACTGAGCTATGAGGACCGGTTGAGAGTTCTTGATCTTTTTCCGTTGGAAATACGCACACTACAAGGTCAGCTCATAGAAGTGTTTAAAATATTTAATGGGTTTGTCAACGTGGATTATAGTAAAAATGCTTAGGCTCAATATGAATACAACACGCAACCATCGGTGGAAGTTAGACAAAAAGGTTCAGCACTACTATTTGTGGAAACGTTTCGCATGGAAAATCTGTTCTACCTGGAACAAACTTCCATCAAAAGTTATAAGTAGATCTTCAGTATAGCAGCTCAAGAAGACACTAGATAGTATTTTGCACACTCTATAATGAGTGTAGCGCACTAAGCAAAATCTCTCCTTCCACTTCGAATAGACCTCAAGGTCTTTGAGATAATAACTATTCCTTGTAACGTACTCTAATTTATCACTCACTCACTCTCTCTCTCTCACACTCCCACTCTCTCTCTCACACTCCCACACTCTCTCTCTCTCTCTCTCTCTCTCTCTCTCCTCTCTCTCCCCTCGCGGCTTCTCCTCTCGCATTAATGCCAGCAAACGACCATTTAAACCAGCGCTAATAGTTAATCGATGAGACTAAACACTTTTCAGGGAGAGGGGCCGGCCGGCCGAGAGAGAGAGAGAGAGAGAGAGAGAGAGAGAGAGAGAGAGAGAGAGAGAGAGAGAGAGAGAGCGAGAGCGAGAGCGAGCGAGCGAGCGAGAGCGAGAGCGAGAGCTAGAGCTAGAGCGAGAGCGAGAGAGAGAGAGAGAGAGATGTGAATGAATAGAAGGAAGAAGAGAAAGGAAGGATGGGTGAAAGAAAGAAGCAAAATAAAAGAGAGGATAAAAGGGGAAGTACATGGCAAATTAAATAAAGTGAGAGATAAGGAATTGAGAAATATGAAGTTACAAGAATAATAAAGAGAAATAGAGCCCATGACAAGTAAAGAAGAGGAAGAGAGGTTAAGAAGAAAAGGGGAGTTCAACAAGAGGGGAAAAAAAGGCAGGAAAAGTAAAACAGATGAAGAAGGAAAACAATACAGAAAGAGGAAGCGAAACAGTTAAAGGGGAGCGAAAGAGGTTGCAACAAAAAAGAAGAAAACATATGGAGAGGATGATAATGATGATGAAGATGAAGAAAAGGAAGACAGGTGAGGTTGTGAAACGAAGAGAGGAAGAAAAGATAGGAAGGGGGTGGGGGGTTGCAAAGAAAAGATAGGAAGGGGGGGGGTTGCAAAGAAAAGATAGGAAGGGGGGGGTTGCAAAGAAAAGATAGGAAGGGGGTGGGGGGTTGCAAAGAAAAGATAGGAAGGGGGGGTTGCAAAGAAAACATAGGAAGGGGGGGGGGGTTGCAAAGAAAAGATAGGAAGGGGGGGGTTGCAAAGAAAAGATAGGAAGGGGGGTGTTGCAAAGAAAAGATAGGAAGGGGGGGTTGCAAAGAAAAGATAGGAAGGGGGGGTTGCAAAGAAAAGATGGGAAGGGGGGTTGCAAAGAAAAGATAGGAAGGGGGGGTTGCAAAGAAAAGATAGGAAGGGGAGGTTATGAAGAGAAGAGAGGAAGGGGGGGGTTGCAAAGAAAAGATAGGAAGGGGGAGGTTATGAAGAGAAGAGAGGAAGGGGGGGGGGGGGTGTGCAAAGAAAATATAGGAAGGGGGAGGTTATGAAGAGAAGAGAGGAAGGGGGGGGGTTGCAAAGAAAAGATAGGAAGGGGGAGGTTATGAAGAGAAGAGAGGAAGGGGGGGGGGTTGCAAAGAAAATATAGGAAGGGGGAGGTTATGAAGAGAAGAGAGGAAGGGGGGGGGGGTTGCAAAGAAAAGATAGGAAGGGGGAGGTTATGAAGAGAAGAGAGGAAGGGGGAGGGTGGGGAGAGAGGAAGGGGGAGGTTATGAAGAGAAGAGAGGAAGGGGGAGGTTATGAAGAGAAGAGAGGAGGGGGAGGTTATGAAGAGAAGAGAGGAAGGGGGAGGTTGTGAAGAGAGGGAGGGGGAGGTTATGAAGAGAAGAGAGGAAGGGGGAGGTTATGAAGAGAAGACAGGAAGGGGGAGGTTGTGAAGAGAAGAGAGGAAGGGGAGGTTGTGAAGAGAAGAGAGGAAGGGGGAGGTTGTGAAGAGAAGAGAGGAAGGGGAGGTTGTGAAGAGAAGAGAGGAAGGGGAAGGTTGTGAAGAGAAGAGATATGGAGAGATTGTGGAGAGAAAGATAATGAAGTAGTGAGGAGGTGATAATGAGAGGGAAGGAGATGATACTGTAAATAATAGAAGAGACGAAAGGAATTTGTGAGTATAAATCAAGAGGGGAAGTTGTGAAAAGAAGATGCGAGAAGAGAGAGAAGAGGAAGTTATGAAAATGGAGAACATGAGGGAAAACTGCGAAAATAACACAAGAGAGGATGGGAAGCTTAAAGAATATTAAATATAGGATAGCAAACGAGAGATTAGTGGAAGAAAACATACACAACACAAGTGAAAAGCAGTGATCAGTGAGGGATAAAGTAGGGAAAGTTTTAAAAAACGTAAAAATTAGAGTGAGGGGTATAAAATCAAAGGAAAAAATAATTAAATAATGCATTTAATAAATATCTCTCCCAACACCAAACACCTCCCAATGAAATTAATGAAAGAATATGATCCTCCCGGGATTCGAACATGGGTAAGAGTAAGAGTGATTGATAGAAAAGCAAAGGTAAAAAAAAAACAAGTTGATTATCAAAAAAGAGAAACGGGGAAATTCAGAGAGTGGGGGAAGAGAGCAAATGACAGACAAGTGAAAGCAAATGAGATGACGGAAAAGAGAAGAACAAGGGGAAAAGTGAGAGAGCCGAGAGAAAATGAAGGGCCTTAAATGATCCAAGGGGACAGCTGTGAGTGGGAATTATAAGGTGGAAGAAAGGGAGATGGGAGAGTGACGAGAGGAAAGAATAAAGTGAAGAGGGAGGGGAGGAGAGGAGAGGGCCAGATGATAGGATTATTATGATTATGGAGGTAAATATGGTTATGGTAGTGATTATTGCTCTGGTATTTGTTCCAAAGCTTGTTTGTGGAGTAGAAGACATACTGGGAAAATGTGTTAAATTTTGGGTTTGAGATTTGGACAGAATAGGGGTAGGAGTGTGTGGAAAGGCGGGTGGCCCCCTACTCTCTTAGAGGAGGTATAGACTGACAAGAGCTCTGAAGAACATTGATTATTGTGGTCGCTAGGGAATTAGTGAAAGAAGGTGAATTGACGAGACAAAATGCTTTTGACTCTACTTTTTCGAGAAGTGCGGTATGGGTTGAACCTCCCCACACATGCAAACAATACTCGATACATGGGCGCACTAAGCCCCTATACAGAAGAAGATGTGCAGGGGTGAAGAATGCACGGAGACGGTTGAGCACACCAAACTTCTAGGAAGCTGCTTTAGCAAGAGTGGTAATATGATCTTTCCAAGAAAAGCCAGAAGAAAAAGAAACATAAAACATACTGAGAAAAGATTAGATTAGCTTAGATCAAATTAGGTTTAGTTAGTTTAGCTTATGGTAGGCTATGTTTTGGCTGGCTTGGCTAAGTTAGATTAGAAGGGTGCACTGCATAGCTATTTTGGGTCTGGGGACGTTTTGGTTGTGGTCGTTTTGAAGTGCAGCCGTTTTTAGTTTTTATCCATCACCACCACCATCACCATTATCACTTCCTAACATCACAACCACCCTTACCTAACATCGTTACCACCACCATTATCACTCCCTTACAGACAGCAACCTGACTTCTCCTACTTTTAATTATGCAAGAAGTCAGACTAAAATATGGAGGCAACTTTTATATTACTAATTGATACAATATTTCAGGTATTTAACAACCATTAAATGATATCCATTAATAAGATCTGATAGTTATACTTGCCTAATGAAACCACAAGAGGTCCATGGATGTCATAAGTGACTACCACAAACCATAATAATAACACTTCACCATCACAATCACCTACTCCCCCTACAACCATAACGACTCCCATCACCACCATCACACATCCCAACCACGACCACAAATACCTCTTTCTCCAACACCACCACCACCATCATAGCATATTACAAACACCTTCACCATCACTACCATCACAGTCACTACCAAATCAACAATTATCACCATTTTGCAAACAAACACTCTTCGGACGCAATCCTCCACCCCCAATCACTCTTCCACCACAACCAACCCTCAATCCCAACGCCATGACCAACCATCCACCACCACCAGTAACAAACCACCCAACCCTTCGCCACGACCAGTTCTCCAATTCCACAACAACAGCACATCCCTTTACCACCACCTCAATCAAATTTCCATCACCACCCCCATCAACCTTCCACCACCAGCATCATCCCAGTCAACCCTCCACCACAACCAAACCCTTCTCATCACTACCTCTGCCATCCCCATTTCTATTTTTCACACCCATCACATTTCTCCTTTCGACTCTCACCATTTATTATGCTCTCAGTCCAACAATTTAAGTTGTAATTAACAAGCAAATCACTCCACCATTCATCCCCAATCTAAGCAAACTTACCACCCCAACAAACCTTTCAAACGCCACCACTGCTTCCCCCACTCCAATTAGTATATCATCAGCTGGCACCCCAACCAAATCTCCACGATAACCAACTAACTAGCCTACCAAATGCACTCCAACCCCTGCCATTTCCATTACCACTCCAACATTTGTATTACTATCTATCACCCCACTCAACCATCCACCTCTTGAACCCCATCACCCTACCCAACCATCGGCCCTCATCGCCAAACAACCATCCACTTCTATCCCAACCAATCAACCCAACGCCCTCACCATACACTAACCCTCCACCTCAACCAGCTAACCCAACTACCCCACCACCTCCGCTAGCCCATCAACCCCCTCCAACCCCACCACCTCAAACCCCCCACACCCGTTATGAAGGTCTAGGATCAAAGGTCGATGGTAGGAAGGGGGTTAAAGGGGGTCACCGGTTTTATTTTTATCTTTCTCTCCTTTTCTCTCTTTCCCTGGCTTGTATCCATTCGGCCCCATTCAGCCAACTGTTTAAAGACGTTTATCCCCATCCAGGTGTCGATTTCTTCCTGGCGAGCGATAGCGAGCCAGCATTGTATGGAGAAATCCGGCTTCGCCGAAGACATTTTTCTATCGAAAAATGTACTAATTTAGCTTGCTGTAAAAAAAAATATACATACAGTATATGCTGGCTCGCAATCGCTCGCCAGGAAGAAATCGACACTTGGATGTGGATAAACGTCTTAAAACAGTTGGCTGAATGGGGCCGAATGGATACAAGCCAGGGAAAGAGAAAAAAGGAGAGAGAGTTGCAAAAAATCCGGTGACCCCCCCTAAAAGGCAAAAGTCCACCCTGATCTCCGGGCAAAAAGTCCCTCTGTTATGTTGTTTACCTGTCCGCCATTTTTAAAGGTCCGGGGGCTGCGAGCGGAAAGATGATTGCAGACGAGATTGAAAAACGCGTGTGTGCAACATAAGAGGAGAGGGAGGGAGGGAGGGAGGGAGGGAGGGAGGGGGGGGGGAGGGGAGACAGAAACAAAAGAGGTGGTGGTGGTGTTTGTTGCTCTTGTTGTTGTTTGTGATGCTGGCTGAGATTGTTGTTGCATGTGTTGTTGTTATTGTTGTGTTGTTGTTAATGTTGTGTTGTTATGTTGTTGTTGATGTGGAGAGGGGTAAGGAAGAGGGTTGTAAATAATGAAAGAGGTAGTAGTGATGGTGGCGTATCTTGGTTATATAATGTTGACTGAGGTTGTTGTTGGTATTGTCATTGGTGTTGTTATTTATATTGTGAGAGGTAGGAGAAAGATGAAGAGAGGGAGGTAAAGTGGAAATATAAAAAGGTGATGATATTTTGTGTTAGTCTTGTTATTGTTTGTGATCCTGATTACTGCTGTTATTGTTGTTGTTGTTGTGGGAAGGGTAGAGGAGGGAGGGTTGAGAGAAACAAAAGGGGTGGTAGTGGTGTATTTTGGTATTATTGTTGTTGCTGTTGTCCTTGTGAGAGGTAAAATGAGGATGAGGGGGGTGAGGAGAAATGGAAACAAAAGAGGCGATGGTGATGGCGTTTGTTGTTGTTGTTGTTGTTTGTGATGATGGCTGGTTAACTTCTTGTTGTATTGTATTCGTTATTCTTTTGTGTTGTTGCTGTTTATGTTTTGGTGTTGTTATTTGTGTTATTGTGGGTAATGGTAGTGTTTGTTGTTCTGTGTTAATGTCTGGATTTGTTGTTGATTTTGTTTGAGACGTTATTTGTTATTGCTATAGGGAAGGAGAGAGAGAGAGAGAGAGAGAGAGAGAGAGAGAGAGAGAGAGAGAGAGAGAGAGAGAGAGAGAGAGAGAGAGAGAGAGAGAGAGAGAGAGAGAGAGAGATATGTAGGTGGTGTTGGTGCTGGTGTTTGTTGCTCTTCTTGTTGCGTGATAATAACTGAGGTTGTTGTTGTTGTTTTAGAAGAGGGTGTGGTGAGTTGTGTAGAGGGGATGAAGGAGAGCAACAAGAGATGGTATTGGTGTGTGTTGTTCTTATTGTGTATGTGTGATGACTGGGGTTATTGTTGTTGTTTGTTGTTGTTGTTGTTGTTGTTGTTGGGGTGGGGAGAGTAGTCAGGGAGGGAGGGGTGATAATAAGAGGTTGAGGTTGTGGTGGCAGTGTTTGTTGTTTTTGTTGTTTGTATTGATGGCTGGGGTTGTTATGCTGTTTGGTGTTGTAGATGTTGCTATTTGTGTTGCTTTAGTGGTTACTGTTGTATTGTTTCATATGTTGGCTGTTACGATGTTTTACTGTGGTATATAATGTACATGTATATATTAGTGTCTTTGTATAGTAAGTAGTATTTTTGTTGTTGATGTTGGTTTTCTATTAGGTTTGCACTTAGCATTGAGTATTGATTTTCATTTCACAAGATGTTTATTGTTGTTGTTTTAGTGAAATTTTATTTAATATTAAGTTTGTAATTGAAGTGCATATTTAGTAATGTTATCTGTGGTGATGGATTTGTTTTTGTTTATAGGAATAGAATGATTTACAGCAACACTTGTTATCGCAACTTTTCCCACAGCTCTGAGCTGACAAATGTCTGAAATATACTTGTATAAGAATGTTGTTACATATAATAATCTAACTTCAGTCTAGTTACCGATGCCAATACAAAATAGTGTCAAAACGATGCCAGGATTATGTTGCCGATCAAAGTTTGCCAGAACAAAAACTCGTGTAAATCAGCTATAATTGTTGTTGTTGTTGTTATGGTGCTGCTGTTAAATATTATAATAGTGGTGTTACTATTGTTATTATTGGTAGTGCTAATTAATATAATTGTTTTTGTTGTTGTTCAAGTTGTTATTGACGAAATAGGTGGAAACATTATTCTCATTGCTATTTCATTCTCGTCGTTGTTGATATTGTTATTTTGGGTTATGTTGTTTCTGATGACAGTGTTATTGTTGTTGATGTTTTAGTGACGGTGATATTATTATTGTTACTGTCGGGATTGCGATTAACATGGTTATTGGTGATGATGATACGACATTGATTTTGATTTATAGTATTGTTACCATGTTCGTCGTTGATGATGTTATTGTTGTTGTTGTTGTTGTTGTTGTTGTTGTTGTTGATGGTTTGGACAAGTACTCAATAAAATAAGTGTGTAGTCGTTAACATTGATGCTGTTGTTGAATATGTTGTTAAACACTATAGTTATTGATGCTCCTATTGACGTTTTTAAGATGGTGACAGTAGCGACATATACCCCCAACCTGTGATATAGGCCATGTGGACGGTAAATAGCTCTGGTGTTGATACAGTACACATACTAACACTTAGCTGCCCTTAACACTATGACAGGGACTCTATAATATGTGTTGTCGTATGTGTTGTCGCATGTGTGTGTGTGCCATGTTTTATGTGTGTGTTGTATGTGTGTACCTGTAATGTGTGTGTGTGTACGGTGTATGTATATGTGCATGTCTTGGCCTGTGTGTGTGTGTGTGTATTTTCATTTGTGTGTGTGGTCGAAAGTGTGTGTGTGTGTGTGTGTGTGTTAATGTGTATGGGTGTGTGATAACATACAGTATGTGAGAGAGAGAGAGAGAGCGCGAGAGAGAGAGCGCGAGAGAGAGAGAGCGCGAGAGAGAGAGCGCGAGAGAGAGAGCTCGAGAGAGAGAGCGCGAGAGAGAGCGCGAGAGAGAGCGCGAGAGAGAGAGCGCGAGAGAGAGAGAGAGAGAGAGAGAGAGAGAGAGAGAGAGAGAGAGAGAGAGAGAGAGAGAGTGAGAGTGAGCGTGAGAGAGAGAGCGAGAGAACGGACAGCAGGTGGAGAGGGTAGTGTAATACATTATGTGGTGGAGTGGTCAACACTTGAGTTAGAGAGCTACACTTGGCTAGGTTCATTATTATTGTCGACACCACCAATCATTAGCAATACAGTGAACAGTATGTATGTATGTATGTATGTATGTATGTATGTATGTATGTATGTATGTATGTATATACTCAGGCCCAATCCCCACTTTTAAATTACAATCAGATGACCCTTTTGTCGATTATATTTTCGATACCCCTAGACGATATTACTACACTTGTGAATTATACCTCGAGTCAAAGAAGCTATTTGAGATGTATTTATTCCTGTCAATTATGTATGTTGATCCCAGCTGAATAAAATCAGCATTTGGTAGATAGACAACAAATAAATTATAAAGCAGCGTCATCTGATTGTAGGGGCAAGACTACAGGTAGGGTGATAATAAGGCATAATGGTCGCTCCTTCATTACCTGTGATGACAATAGTTTCCCTGACCACATTAGCCAAGTGTTGCTCTCTAACCCAAGTGTTGACCAGTCCACCATAATCTGTACGACACTACACTCTTTATTTGCTGTTTTTGCACACACACATACAACCCCCAAGTCTATCTATCTATCTACAGTATATATACTGTATATATATATTTATATCTCTCTATCTCTATATATATAACGATTCTTCTCTATCAATGATACAGTGCACATTTGTATTGCAATAATGTTTTCATTTGTTTTTAACAATACAGTACATATCAGAATACAACATTGGTCACACACAAAATAACATACAGTATAATGGTCTTAGTTCATGTTGTATACAGTGTACACCCAAATAACATACAGTATAATGGTCTTAGTTCATGTTGTATACAGTGTACACCCAAATAACATACAGTATAATGGTCTTAGTTCATGTTGTATACAGTGTACACCCAAATAACATACAGTATAATGGTCTTAGTTCATGTTGTATACAGGACACCCAAATAACATACAGTATAATGGTCTTAGTTCATGTTGTATACAGTGTACACCCAAATAACATACAGTATAATGGTCTTAGTTCATGTTGTATACAGTGTACACCCAAATAACATACATAATGGTCTTAGTTCATGTTGTATACAGTGTACACCCAAATAACATACAGTATAATGGTCTTAGTTCATGTTGTATACAGTGTACACCCAAATAACATACAGTATAATGGTCTTAGTTCATGTTGTATACAGTGTACACTCAATTCATAATGTACGTAAAGTTTAACAAAGGCTAAAATAAATAAAACATATATAATAGTCCCTCTTCATTAGTGGTGATTAGCGGTGACGACAATGACCCTGGACACAGTAGCCAAGTGTAGCTCTCTAACTCAAGTGTTGACCACTCCACCACCGCACAATGTACTACACTAGCCCTCTCTACCTGCTGTTGTTATTGTTGTTCTCCGACTCTCTCTCTCTCTCTCTCTCTCTCTCTCTCTCTCTCTCTCTCTCTCTCCTCATCTCAGGTTCCTTTAATTTTCGTTCCAAATATTCTTTCTCTGTTTCACTTTCTTTCCTTTCCTTGAACACTCTTTCTAAATAAGTGTTCTGTCTCCTTTCTTCATGGCCTGGCACCTTTTTTCTTTCCTCATTATACTCTTTTACAGTACCTTTCCATTCTTTCCTCTTTCTCTCCAGTTATCCTCTTCTTCTCCCTCCTATCCCTTTTATCCTTACCTGTCCCTCATGCCTTCCTTCTGCCCTACTTTCATCCCTTCTATCTCCTTATTCGATGATGTGTGTTGCTTGGCTCTTCCTTCCTTTCTTCTCTATGTTCCTGCCCCTCCCATCCCCTCCCCTCACACCTCTCCCTCCTCCCCTCTCCTCCCCTCCCCTCAGTCCTCCCCTCCCTTCACCCCCACCCCCTCCCGGCCGTTCGTTCCGTAACTAGTGTGGTGGAATAACTGATTCAACGTTATCCGGCCTCTTGGCATCACGAGAGCCTGCCTGCCTGCCTGCCTGGACCCATATACCTCCCTCCCTCCCCTCCCTTCACTCTCTCTCTCCCCTCTCTCTTCTGTTGTATACCTTCCCCTCTCTCTTGGACTGCTGCTGTTCTACGCTCTATCTAGCTATTTGTGTATTTTTCTAGTAATCTATCTATCTATCTATCTATCTATCTATCTATCTATCTGTTTGTCTGTTTGTCTATCTATATCTATCCATTTAATTATTTATGTATCTATTTATCTATTCATTTATTTATCTATTTTTCAATCTATCTACTTTTTCAATCTATCTAGCTATTGAATCTCGAGATCCATGAAGCAAGCCTATTCCACAAACCTAATTACCATTACAAGCCATATACAATTAATAGCACTGATAGGCACATTAATTAAGTTGTCTTAAACTTTTTTAATTCGAGTTCTTTCAAGCTGAATATAATGTTCTTGTATTGGCCTGCTTAAACAATAAACCATATAGCCTACCGGTATTTGAAGAGCATAGTACAATAAAACAAACATACACATTAGAATAGACATAATATCAATCACATAAATCTATTTGTTATTAGGTCGTGTCATACAAAACACAACTTGAAACCATTTATAACACCATTAATTAATACAGAATAAATTGCCAACACGTCCCATTGAAATTGATATAACATTTGAGTCTATATGTTGCATATAATAAATAGACTTTGTAATTATAAACAGGAATGTTTATTTAAAAGCTAGTTCAATATCAGTTAACATGTACTAATGATAAACAAAGCAAACAAACAGGACGGGGGAAAAAAAGCGCGCCAACTCAGATGTAAACAAATAAATAAAGGCAGGCTGAGGACAGGTGGCCAAGTGTTCCGTTCCGTTCTGTCCCGCGAACAACAACATTTGGGGAACCAGGAACCGAGAAACAACATTTGGGCGACAAGGGCCCCGATCATTTGCCGGCCACTTTACCTTCAAGGCTCATTCACTCCAGTCTAATGAACCAAATTATGAAGGAGAGTCACACGAGATATGTTTTTGGCAATTATCGATCCACAGCTGTGTTCCTATTAACACTTAGTGGTACTTTTACATCGGGTACACTTGTCTAGCAACATTTTAGGGCCAATTCGCTTCAGGAATTTGTAATATACAAATAATAAGAGACTCTTTTGCACCAATACCTTTTTTATGGCAACATAACGTGGCTCTTTTTCACGCGTTAAGTATTGGCAACTTAACTAAAGGTTTGATGGTTTTAGGTGACTTAATACTTATAAATCATGAATTCAGAAGATGCCAAGCCAGAGTTGCCGATAACAAGGATGTGGTGTGACTCGCTCGTGATACAACAGACTGAGAAGTGGGGATTATCAGTGCCGTGGTTTGGATGGTGCCGAATCAAAGACCAAGAGAAACGTGTGTGTGTGTGTGTGTGTGTGTGTGTGTGTGTGTGTGTGTGTGTGTGTGTGTGTGTGTGTGTGTGTGTGTGTGTGTGTGTGTGTGTGTGTGTACGTGCGTGTGTGCGCGTGCGTGCGTGTGTGTGTAAACAACAAATAATGATATGCTACACCTCTCTAACTTCAACTTCACCTCTATTTCTAATTGTCAGGCGGAATTAAATTTTTACAAGCCAGGACCAAGCTTATATACAGTATAACAATTCTACAGGGATAATTAAAATAAGAGTGACTACGCGCAGAACCTGAGGGGACGCGGGTATTCCTAATGCAGGTTTGGCTCTATCAACGTGACACATGACTTTTAGTGGCCAATATCTATCCGTACACCAAATTTCAGCTCAATATCTAAAAATATATACGGCCACAAGTAATTTGTATCTTAACACCTGCCACCTGATCTGAACCTCAACAAGAACAAGAACAATAATAACAACTACATAATTATTATTATTACGGAAGCGAAGCATGGACGTTGGTTGAGAGACTCAGACCAAGAGTGAGAGGGATGGAAATGAGTTACTTGAGAAGTGCGTGCGGAGTTACATGGAGGGATAGACAGACGAATGAGGAAGTAAGAAGGAGGTGTGGTGTAGAGGTAGATGTGCTGGAAAGTGTGAACAAGAACACCTTGAGATGGTTCGGCCATATGGAACGTATGGGAAGCAAGAGAATGACTAAGAGGGTGTACGAGAGCCAGGTGGAAGGACAGAGAGGGAGAGGTAAACCAAATGAAAGGTGGAAGGATGGAGTGAGGAAGTATATGGATGAAGGCGGTGCTGGTTGGGAGGAGGGGTGTCGACTGATTGGGTACAGAGGTGCATGGGGGCGGTTCGTTCGTGGCCACCCCTTCGGGGATCACGGCGTCAGGCAATAGATAGATAGATAGATAGATAGATAGATAGATAATTATTATCTTAACCATAAAGATATTTATAAAGTAGATTTTGTGGAAAAGCTGCACGAGTATCTGACTATAACTGTACATGGCTTGCTAAATGCCCTGAAGCCGTGCACCTAACCACAGATCTGCATTAAAACAGTACTATAAGGAGGCACCATCTGGGCACCTCCCCGCGGTGTATATAAAGGGCCTCCCTGTGTAGTTCAAGAGGAGGAGGAGGGTGGAGGGGGAGTTGCTGGAGTGGAGGAGGGGGATTTGCATGTGTTTCTCTCCTGCTGGGCTATTATAATATATTCACTCGTAGCCCTATAGTAGTCCTTCTCTATATTGAGCTGTTCGATTCTATTTACGGTACTCCACTAAAGCAGCGCTCTTGTTTGTGGTATCCCTATCTATAGAGCTTTTCATTTCTATGGTATACTCGGATACCATAGTCTCTAACCCTCTCATACAAATTGTCGACTTCACCTATTTCTAATTATAGAAGTATATCTCTGGAAACGAATTTAAGAATATTATTGTCTATAAATCAACTACACAACTATATATGCTACGTGTATGTAGGCCTACGTACACTCAACCAAAAAAACAATCTTTACACTAACTCTCTAAATATTCTGGAAGTGATTCGAATTCTTTTGATAATATGTATGTTTCACCCGATTTATTCCGTTTATACAAATGTCTATTATTCACCAGTGTAAAGATTGTTTTTTGGTCGAGTGTACCTCTATTTTTGAAGCTGACTCTCCATTATAATATTCTCACTTATTTTAATATATGCTGTAGATATCCGTCTCCTGTAAGCCTGTTTATCCCTATGTTACCAATATCCTAGATAGAGCTGTACATCTGTCCTATTCTTTCACTATACTATAAATATGTATATTATCAAGGTAGCTCTCTCCCTATACAGAACAATTCATTCCTATGATATCGTTCATCTATGTTGTTGTTGTTGTTGCTGTTCCCCAGGCTGCCTGGCCGAACAGCCCAAAGGCCCCGAGCAAGGCCAAGGCCATAACCGACCGCTCCCACAGAACCCTCCCTGCCTACCACAATAAAGCCTGGGTGACCAAAGCCACTCACAGGTGAGGAGCCGAGGAGGGCGCGAAGCGCCCGGGATACCGAAGACCCACCCAAGGCCCTGTGCTCCTCAGCAATTATGAAGGGAAAGCTGAGGGGCAAAGGAAAAATGTGACGCTTTAGCTCCCAGTCTGCCAACCTCGAGGTTGGCAGTAGGGAGGTTAATCCACGGAAGAGACGCCGCCACTTGAGATCTAGGAAATATATAAGTAAAAGGAACAGTTAGAATAAGCTATGGGTCTGGCAGAGAACGCTGAACTCTCACTCTGATAGACCAGCCCATCACCACATGACTAGAACCAAATCCTCTCAGCATTAGCTAGGAAAGGCCCTAGAAAGCCGCCTTTGGCGGGGGGATAGCTCCCCTATATCAACCCCTTTCGGGGTTGGGCACCCGCCCTCGTTCATCTATGTAGATCCGTTCATCACTATGGTACCCTTACACTATTATAGAGCTGTTATTACTATGGTACCCTCAACCCCATGTCTTTTTCAATATTTAAACTTTTCCTGTGATTTAGGTTTCGATGTTTTTCCTGGCGAGCGATAGCAAGCCTGTAATTAAGGAGTGACCAACCTTCGGCCGGGACATTTTTGTACCGAAAAATGTACAAATATATATAGAAGGGGGATCTTGGGGATGTTTTTAAAAGTTTGATGAAGGCATAGGAAGGACACTGAAATAAATAAATAATAATATTAATAATAATAATAATAATAATTGGCTAAAAATTATATCCTTCCTCCTTATTATACAACACAGACATTCACATATTACTTCCCCAACTTCACAATTATTCCCTATTTCTCGATAATTCTTAACTCTCTAAATCACTCCCAATGTTATCAACCACCCCAACTTTCTCACTTTCCTATATAACCCCAATTATATCAGCCACCCCAAACTGTATGGACCACCCCCAGATTTCCTTACTAAACCTTACTCCTTACTTTCCCAAGCACTTCCTAAATACCCCCACCGATATATATATATATATATATATATATATATACCGGTATATATATGTGTGTGCGTGCGTGTGTTTTCCCAAACCACTTAATTGTAGTCTTTAATATGCATATCACAAGAAATTTTCAGCTACAATTGTTCTCATTCCTCCATTCTACTCTCTCTCTCTCTCTCTCACTCTCCCTCCCTTAATGAGGTTACCCACAATCCCCGCCCCCAATAATGTCTACAAAATGCAAATTATATTATCCACTTCTCTTCGGCGATGTGATTAACTGTGATACTCTCTCCCTCTCTCTCTGCCGCACCCCCATTTTCTTCCAGTTAGACCCTATTTTCCCCCTACTGTGTCATTGTTTTGTTAAATACCCATATTATCCCCATCAGATTATGACATGCTTTAATTTTGTCAGGCTATATTCCTTACCAGATCCCTACCAGGTCCTATTTTTCCCCATTAGGTGTTATGTTCTGCATACCAAGCCCTATTTCCTCCTTATGAGGGTCACTGTGTTCAGTATCAAACTCTATTTTCTATTTGTCAGACCTATTTTATATCTATTAGACCCATTTGTTTCCATTTAGATTATTTTGTTTTCCTTCACAGTCGCAATTCCCTCCCTACTGGGCCCTATTAACAGGTCTCTGCTCTCCACCAAGAAATTGTGTCTTGGCAGTGCAGCAAAGAGCCTGTTGGAGTCTCACCCAGTGGTTCTGAAATCACGCCCAACTATAGTCAATTCGCTGTAAGTAGGCGAGAAATAATGACCTCTATCCTCAGGTCGTGGAGTGATTTTCACAAGCACAGCAAGCTGTTGTTGTCTCTCTTACCGGTAACGTACTTTTCGTTGTATTCTGGCTACTATTAAACGATTTTATTGTTTCAAAAGGGCCTCCAGTTATTAACAGGCTTCGAATTATCTCAACCTTTTTTACTACCACAGATCCTTCATAAACTGCACAAAATCCACTAAATATAGCTAGAGTAAAACGAAAATGACGTAGCCGCTACAGAAGAGGTTAAATAAGGGGATGAGAAGTGTGTTAGACTGTAACTCTAAGAGATCGTGTATAGCAATCATAGCCTGGATAACCCAAGGTCTTGATCTGGGGTATTGTCCACTTGGGGAACTTCAGGTACACAATGAGTTACTTCAGTTGCTTTCTTCTAAGTGGATTCCACTCAGCTAAAAAGATTTAAATATTTAACTCTTTCAGCACGATGACCATTCTCGTCATATTTTTACTATTTGAGGATATTCTTTAGCATATATTATACCCCTATGACTCTACGGGATGTTCTTAAACTGCATAACTTATCAAATGTTAGCCAAAATAAAAGTTACAAAACGTGCCATCGTACTGAAGCGGTTACACTTTACTAGGCCATCTTTTCCTCCCTAGCAGGATCTAATAAAAAGACTACCGGTATTTGAAGATCAGCCACACTTTGTAGTTCACTGCCACGCTCTTCTATGCTGACTATACGACAGAATACGTGGTTGATGATCGCAAGGAGGTTTTGAATAAGGATTTTGTTTTCCAGATCCCCGTTACCACACTATCCTTCCCGATCATTTTTTTTAACTCTATCTTCATTTAAATTTCTCCCTACAACTAATTTTCTTCATCTCAAACTCTTATATTAGTTTGGTTTCTGTCGCAGCAGTGTCTATATTAAGGAACACCCCGTTCTTAACATTAATCCTCCATTACAAACCCCAATGCACTAGAATAAACTAATGAAAGCATATGATCATCCCGGGATAAGCATCTAAACCATTACACCACCAACGCAGTTAAAGGTTAAGTACACGATCACGATTAATATCCATTTTCGAATTGTGGATATTAATCTAAGTATGTACTTACACCCAACTGCATTATGGATAACGTAATGTTTTAGTGAGAGGGAAGAATAATATTTAAAACAGTTTTCCTATTATCCCCTATCACAGCAAACTAGCTTAGTGTGGAACTTTTCCTAGCTTACACTGTTTAAAGTATTCCGTTATTTTACGGTCACAGGACAGGCACTAAAATTGCCAACATGATACCGAAATGTAATCCCTTCTGTAACGGCGACGTATTTTTATATTTCATTCTTGCTATATTCATACGATTTTGTGCAGCTTAAGAAGAATCTGTGTAAGCAAAATTGGTTAAGTGAGATAGTTCGAATCCTGTTAATTACTGGAAGTCTTTTTTAAAACTGAATATCATCTTCTAATAGTAGCCAGAGTAAGCTTAAAGGACAGCGCCGGTTCTCAAAGGGCTATATTACTAATATATACTCACAAACATACCGAACCTTCAACATAACTAATAATTTACGGTAGGTGTAATACATATACAAATCATAATATGGAATAAGATTTTCGAACATCATAATTTACAATTTTACGGTCTTGTACTGTAAATTTTACTGATATATGTCTAACCTTTCATATTTGTTTGCATTTAACTACATTCCATAATCATCGCCAATCTCCCTCAGTGCAGGTCTTTGATATGCACTAATCCTTCTTTATTTGCTACCCCCCCCCCCCCCCCTCTCTCTCCACTGCCTCCCCCTCTCTCTCTCTCTCTCCACATCACCCCTACCTTCCCCTCTCTCTCTCCATTGCCTTCCCCCCCCCCCTCTCTCTCTCTCCATTGCCTCCCCCCCTCTCTCTCTTCACTACCTCCCCCCCCTCTCTCTCTCTCCACATCCCCCCTACACCCCCCCCCCCTCTCTCTCTCTCTCCGGCATAAGTCTATTTGTTCAGATGGCCGTGATATATTGTCTTATAGGATTATATATATATACCCCCTCTGTAGAGCTAAACCCTTCACATTTATCACCGTCATTACTTATACATATTGCCTAGCTGTCTCCGTGACTATCAAGAGTATTTAGGGTTTCCATTTTACTTATGAATTTTCGAATATCTTGTATTGTATATCAATGCCGATGAAATAACTCATACAACATCGTTAAGAACACATTTTGACGTCCACAAATGTATATAATTATGCTTGCCATATTTTAGCAACATAACTTGCAAAACAAATGTGTATATATAGCTTCTTTATAGTTATTGAGAACTAATAACCACGAAATAACTTCTCTAAAAAATACACAGACACTCAACCTTGCATACAAAAAACAAATGTATATTTTTAGATTACCGGTACGTCTGCAAAGCTACCCAGTACGATAAGAGATATTCGGTATAACACATAAACACTCAAACAACCACACACAACAACACGGCATCACTCTCTCTTGTCTCTCATTATTATCCCTTCGTCTCCCTCGCTCCTTCTATAATCTATTTAATCTTACTTACATAACCTGGCGATGGAGTCCCCGGGCGGGCGATTATCATTCATTACGCGGGACTTTATGACTGCGAGGAGGGACGACAGTTGGTCAAGAACTTGTTGGGCGAGAAATTACGAGAATCTTTTGTTTGACGGTCACTCAGAGCCTAGCAGGGGGAAGGGGACCAGTTGCCAGTTATCCAACCAAAACAAACCGTAAATACCGACTAACGCACCCCAAAACCACTCCTACTTTACATCGACGTTACTAAAATGAGCTATTATTTACTTCTACTGTTATTGATTTGCTCACAAACATGCGGAAAACGGTTTTATGTACGGTGAAGATACGTGTGGCTAAGCGTCTGGCAATACTACAAGTCCCGCCTCCATGTTGAATCGATCCGCGTCCGAAACCCCTCACTTGCCTCTTAAAACTCCGGCCAGATTTCAAGTGACGGCCCGCTTTTAAACCCACAATACCTAATTTATTTTGGATTTCCACCGCTCAATACGACCAGAGAGGAGCGCCTGATATCCCCCGAATGGTCTGGAGAATGACGCAGAAGTTAGTAAAGGGAGAAACAGACGGAGGTTTAAAAGAGGTGGTAAGGGAGGGGGGAGGGACGTGTCTGTTTCCCCGCAAATGTCGTCGACCACCAACCAACCGAGCTTTTGTTATGAAAATGTCGCCCCAATATCCCGGGTCTCCTCGCCTTGTTGACGTCACTTAAAGCCGAATTCATTACTCGGGGAAGGATGAATATATGGATGGCTGGTGTGAATTTAATTATCTCGTGCGGAGAGAGAGAGAGAGAGAGAGAATGTTCAATGACAAGAATAAAGAGATGAGAGTGGAATGCAAATAGAACAGAGGGAGAAGAAGGGATGACAATGAGAGGGCGAGAGAAGAAAGACAAATTAAATTGTGGTTGAGACTAGAGTATAAATATAAATATATAGCTAGAGGTTGTACACTTCTATACCGGCCATACTCTTGAATATAAGCGCACCCAAAGTAGAGAATGGAATGGTTATCTTCAAACATGGAGAGATAACAAGTTATTTTTTGTTTTGATCAACACTTAAATTATTTTACATTGTTCGGTATGATATAGGCAACCCTCTCTCCACGTGTTTAAGAATACGGCTCTATAAATTGATTAAAGGGGGATGGAAGGCAATGTATGTGAAACTCTGTAAGGAAATCAACTGGATAATTAGAGTTCTGTAATGAAAATGAAAACAAAAGCAACTAGAGCGGCAGTCGGTAGAGCGCATATCTCCGGCAACGCTGGTCTTGTCGCAAAATAAACTTAAATACGCAACAATGACACGAGTGTGACATAATTATGATCTGGATCGCCTCCTAAATTGAATCGCTTCTTCCTTGGCGCATATCCTATCTGCCCACCAAATTTTGTGAAAAGAGGTTCATAACTGTGTGGGATATCATGCTTACAGACAGACAGATAAACAAATGGAGGCGAAAGCTTAACGTCCGTCCAACTTCGTTGGCGGAGGTAATTAAATAAGTGGAAATTAAGACTAGAAAAGTAGTGGAACAAATTGACAATGAAGTTTATAGAAACGATATTGGAGAAACTTGCAGAAAATACATGAATAAGTAAATGGAATGAGAACATAAAACTTGAGAAATTGAGACAAAAACAAAAATAAACACATGAAGATGATGGAAGATAGGAAGATTAAGCAGCTAAGAAGTTATGGAATTACTGACAAGAAAAGGAGACGGAGAAGTCAGTCAGTAGCCAAACCCGCACTCCCTTAAAGGGGTAGGGAGGATCAGCACAAACAGGCTTGCTACCTTAGTGGGAATATATTCTGGAGGTGCGATTCCCAGTCCCATCCTCCAGGGGCTATCTGCGCCACAAAAGTGATGGGCGATGGGGTCGCCATATTCCTACGCCATCCCGAGACGGAGAAAAAAAAACATAGCACTTTTCTTGTTCAATTCTGTAGAGCATTGGTATCACGCTCGGCTTGCAACCAAGAGGACCCGAGTCCGATTAACGTCCAGGGCAAGACGAAGGGGCAAGTGTCCTTATACCCAATTTCTCCGTTCATCAAGCAGTAAAGAAGAAATTTACGGGCATTTGCGAAGTCCCATCTGCAGTGTTCTAATGTTCCTTCATATGTAACAACAATAATACACATGATAAGTGTTACAATTGCTTACGTGTTCAAATTAGAATACTAACGATTGAAATACGTAAGTGCATCATTTTTGTTATATTTAGACATAATCTTTAGTGTTTGGACGTGGGGAAATGTTTCGAGCGATAATGAATTCCTCTGAAAGAACAGGCGCTTACTAAAATACCACATATTATTATTGTTAAATGTCGAATAAATAATTCTAACCTATATTATCTAGGGCCAACGAATGAGAAGGTTCGAGATGAAAGTAACCAGAATAACTTGACACACGATTTGTGATTTTCTTAATTCACTTCACAACTATATTGTTCATGTATTTATTTTATTATATATATTGAACGGCACTTTTTTAACTTCGGGAGAGACACTTGTTACAGGCAACTTTGCCTTTTGTCTCTTTCATTCACATAAAAAAAACACACACACATTCTTCTCTCTCTCTCTCTCTCCCATCTTTTCTCCCCTCTCCTTCCTCTATCTTTCTTCCTAACCTTCCCTTCCCCTCTCTCCCCATTTCCCGCCTCACCCGTTCCCTCCCTCTCTTTTCTGTACTCACTTCCTCTCTCCTAATTCCATAAATATATATACAACTTACAACACAAATCGAACTACAACACAAAGAAATGTATCACAAGTTTACGTAGACACATTTCCATATATAATATCTGTTCTACCTTTAACATCTTTTCTAAAAAGTTGTAAAATGTTCTTCAGCATAACAGTTTAAGAATGTCGTCTATATATTTATCCACACTTTGCAATGAAAGTACTGAAATATGCAGTCTATTTTTTAAACCATAGTATCTCCCCATAATTGTCCGCAAGCTGTTTGAGATACTATTATTTGTAACTCTTTGCACCTCTTGGTTGTCCCCTTATTATTATTATTTTATTATTATTATTGAAATACCACAGGAACGAAAATTCCTGGGAGCGAAACTTCCACCCCCAACGAGATCCCTCTCTTTCTACCACCTCCCTCCACATGTTACACGTCTCGTTAATCACAGTCTTCTAATATACAAATCACATTTCCTTACCCCCTGACATTCTTGAAATACCCACTAAGTATATTCAATTAGATACCAACCATGCAGACTATAATACGTTCGTTGTGTATGGGTACGAGGCGATCTCAAGACACCTTAGCTCCCAGTGCACAACGAACCGGATCATGATTATGTCCGCCTGTATTAAATTATGTATTATGTTGATTTATACCATTGCCTATTTTTGTAATAATTTTATTCAGCTAACTATGATCTCAATAATCATTGATGTAATGAAAATATGAATAGTCTCCTCATACGATTGCACTAGTTCTGTAGTGCTATTATTTACAACCTGTCAATTAATAATTCAGTCACTACAAGCTTGCTTGCTTTTTTTTTTTTTTTTTTTTTTTTTTATACAGACCATGTGACAATTAAATGAGGAAACTATAATAACACATCTGAATAATGCCAACCTGATTTATAAACACAAATATGAATGTAACCAGACGACGATGCTGTTGTTTCAGTGGAATAATGGCTCTTTGAGCAGTATGTATCGCCTTACTAGTGGTTGTCCCCTCACAGGATGGGGGGCGCTGCTCAATAAACTCGCCCCTCGGGGCAAAATCAAAATCAAATCTCTCCCTCTCATTCCCCCTATTTCTTCCCACTTTCTCCTCGGCACTCTCCCTCCATGCTTTCCCTCCTTCCTTCATCTTGTAAGTAGCTGTTTTTTGTTTTTAGCCCGAGTCTGCCAAAAGAGGTATAATATGACGCTCGTTAAGTCATTACTATTGGAAGTATGAATAAATGAGTTATATATTTGTTCAATTGACAGTTCAAGATCTGTAAATCTGTAATAACACATTTCAAATAAGCGTATATTTAAGTTTGTCATTTTCGTTTAATTTGTTGAGCCTCACCATTCTTTGAGAACAAAACATTTGGTTTAAAAAATACATCATATATGAATTAACAAACACTATGCAAATGAGAACTTGTCTATAGTTCTGATCTATTTAGCTATCAAATACTAGCTCAGTATCTCAAAAAGTAAGATAACATATCTTGTTGTTATATCACTCCACTCTCGCAGGGTTGGGCATGTAATTTTCTTTTCCAGCAAAATACGTACTGAGAGCTTTCTATAGTTCATATTCTTTTCGGAAAAAAATCAATTCAGTATTTTTACAATCAATATGTAGATTCACCATTTCTTGTGCATAAACAAAAGCGGGTTGCTTAGGGTTGACTACATCGTTTTGGCTCAGAAGTGGCACAGGTCATTTGGTGGGTCATATTTACCTCATAATGCAGCTCAGTATCTAAAATAATACGGTTATTATGGTTTGACTTTCCCACAGCCAATCTCTGAGCCCCAAGAACAACAACAACCAAAAATGTTCGATATTCAAATCATAAACTCAAACGACGATTCACACACCGAGCGGTATACACAACATTCCAGTGAACTCATTTCCTGGGTACACTCACCTTAAGGGGGCACTACTCGCTTTTTATAGACCTCCTTCTCCTTCATATTAGTTTTGAGATTTTAAGACCTTCCTTCCATTAGTTTGTCGATTTTAAGACCTTTCGCCTCATTTCGTTGTCAATTTCAAGACCTTTCGTGCCATCTAGGTGTCAATTTTTTTCCTGGCGAGCGAAAGCGAGCCTGTAATTTTAAGAGGAACCGGCCTTCGGCTGGTACATTTTTCTATCGAAAAATGTACAAATTTATCTTAAAGGGGGGTTTAGGTTTTGTTTTCTTTAGCTTGATGGAGGTCTAGCAAGGAAACTACAAAATAAATGAATACATTAATTAATAGCCCAAAAAAACGGCCACTAGCCCCTTAAACCTGTGCTATTATTGATCCCCATTATTACACTGTGGTGGCATTGACGGGGCCCACTTACCCACCACCAGGACCAAGTTAATATAGCGAGTGAAATATGTAGTTATGAGGTGATATTAGCGCCATTACCTGGTTGTGACGAGGGGGCTGTTGACATACACCTGGGGTACTGGAGTGTACTAACATCCCCACACACACATCTGGAGAAATATATGACCTAGAGAGTGTTATAGAAGCTTCACATACCTCACCCGCTCGGTAATACATCTGAAAAGCGGCTGAAACCTTTTAGCCTCTACTCACTGGAGCGAAGAGAGAGGTATTTGATAATCTACACATGGAAAAGTATTGACTGACTTGTGCCCCATCCTCGCACCTCTACTGTATATCATGGAACTAGAATGATAGAGGACGAAGAAAACGCATCATCCTACCCCTAAAGCGTAAGGGAGCTATGGTCACATTGAGGGACTCCTGGTTGACAAATAGATGGATTAACCTCTTAAGGTGGGTGACCTGCTTTTTCTATCTCCGTTTCTCTCTTTCTCTGGGCTGTATCCATTCGGCCCCAGTTCAGCCTACTATTTTAAGACGTTTATCCCCATCCAGGTGTCTATTTCTTCCTGGCTAGCGATAGCGATCCAGCATTGTATGGAGAAATCCGGCTTCGCCGGAGACATTTTTCTATCGAAAAAATGTACAAATTTAGCCTGCTGTCAATTTTTTTTTTTTAAATATATGATGGCTAGCTACCGCTCGCCAAGAAAAAAATCGACACTTAAATGGGGATAAACGTCTTAAAACGGTAGGCTTTTTTAATTTTATTCTAGCTATATTTAGACGATTTTGTGCAGTTTGAAAAGAATCTGTGGTAGTAAAAAGGGTTAAGTGAGATAGTTCGAAGTTTGTTAATTGCTGAAATAAATAACTGAATAAAGTCGTCTAATAGTAGCCAGGAAAGAGTGAAAAGGACGGCGCCGGTACAGAAGGGGTTAAAAATTATATAAATTATTTAGTAACAAAATACAAATCACCCCGCGCACCTGATAAGCCGAACCTGTAGGAGACCTTAGCGGGTAGGGGTCTTGAGGGAAGACGGATTTTTTTTTTTTTTTTTTTGGTCTAGTAGTTCATGTATTACTTAATTTCTTAGTTTTCTCGCTAGACGTAAATCAACCTTAGAAAAACACCCCCTAGACACCCCTTCAAGATAAATGTGTACATTTTTCGGTAGAAAAATTTCCCGGCCGAAGGCCGATTCCTCTTAAAATTTCAGGCTCGCTCTCGCTCGCCAGGAAATAATCGACACCTAACTGGCACGAAAGGTCTTAACCCGTGGAGCCCCGGCTAGTTTTGTAATGTTTGTGCACCAGACCCCGGCCGGTTTTCAAAAAATAGTTTTATTCCAGAAACAATAGCGAATGGGTTAGGAATGAAGGAAAAACCACGAAAAACCACTCAAAAAGCTTTAAAAATGGTCCTACAGAGCCCCCGAAAACGGATTTTACAAGAGTAAAAAATTGAAGGCAATTATCCCAAAAAAAAACAGGTTATTGCGCGCTCGCGCGCACGCACGTGGACTTTGAGAGTTTTCAACCATCGGCACGGTTGCGTGGGATACGTACACAGTTCCCATACAAATCTGAGCCCTCTTGAGTGGCTACACCTGAGGTTACGGTCGGCGCAATTAGGGTGACGCGTCAGGCGCGTCTCTGGGGCTGTGCGTTACATACTTCGCCGACGCGTCAGACGCGTCGCTGGGGCTGTACGGTAAAATTGACAACGAAATAGGGCGAAAGGTGTTATAATCGCCAAACTAATGGGCCGAACGTCTTATAATCTCACAACAAAACACGAGGGAGAAAGGGGACCTGATAAACGCCCCATCTTCCCTTAACCTCAACAGTCCATCAGCCTCACCTTAAGGGGGGTCACCCGCTTGTTTTATCTTTCTCTCCTTTTCTCTCTTTTCCTGGATTGTATCCATTCGGCCCCATTCAGCCAACTGTTTTAAGACGTTTATCCCCATCTAGGCGTCGATGTCTTCATGGCGAGCGATAGCGAGCCAGCATTGTATGGAGAAATCCGGTTTCGCCGGAGAAATTTGTCTATCGAAAAATGTAAATTTAGCTTGCTGTCAAAACAAAAATATATATATGCTGGCTCGCTACCGCTCGCCAGGAAAATATTGACACCTGGATGGGGATAAACGTCTTAAAACAGTAGGCTGAATGGGGCCGAATGGGTACAAGCCAAAGAGATAGGGAGAGAAAGAGAAAACAAGCGAGGTGGGCTCCCTTACGTTTTCTACCTACCTAAGTTACTTATTGCGACTTGGAACTGCTTATACAAACTGTGGGGGTTAATGGGTTTCTGTACCGGCGACGTCTTTCGTATTTGATTTCAGCTACAATTAGACGATTTTATGAAGCTTAAGAAGGATATAATTATGGTAGCTAAGAAGATTAATTGAAACAGTCCGAAGCCTTTTATTGAGTAGATATCCTTCCAAAGCTGAACAAAATCGTCTAATAGGTACCAGAATATAATGCAAAAGTACACTCGTTCCATGAAGTATCTGCACCCCTATGCTGATCATCTGGTGTGTACAGCCTGATAGAGTTGCCAACCCTACCGAGTTGTACACACCAGATGATCAGCATAGGGGTGCAGATACTTCATGGAGCGAGTGTACATCACCGGTACAGAAGGGGTTAATGCGTTTCTCAAATACTTCTATGAATATACTATCAATATAATCATTCATATGTATAAACAACTTCATGCTTGCTACCACGTAAGACATATTTATTCGGCATAAGGAATAAGCAAATGAACGGGTTGATCTTTAAGGGGAGGTTTTTAGTTTGGTCCGTAGATATCCTTCAAGCTTAAGATTACACCCCCTTGAGCCCCTTTCAAGATAAATTTTTACATTTTTCGGTAGAAAATGTCCCGGCTGAAAGCCGGTTCCTCTTAAATTACAGGCTCGCTATCGCTCGCCAGGATAAAATCGACACCTAAATGGCACGAAAGGTCTTAAAATTGACAGAAATGGGTTGAAAGTTCTTAAAATCGTCAAAATAATGGGGCGAACGTCTTAACATTAGGAATACAATGGGGCTAAACATGAGGGAGAAAGGAGTCAAGAACAAAATCCCTCAAGTGGATATCTCCCCTTAACTACAATAAGTACTTCCTAGGCTGTACAAAAAAACGTCATGACAAAATTATACACTTAGATCACACACACACACACACACACACACACACACACACACACACACACACACACACACACACACACACACACACACACACGATAAAAGGTCCACAAAACTAGTGGTTGTAAATACATCCAAAAGTTAGGTTACATTGACACCTGTCCACGATCCACAACAAACAGACACAACCCCACCTATGCAAATACACACACACAAACACACTTGCAAAAACACACAAAACAACCGGACTTGTATCAACACACAGAACAAACGCATTTGTATGTATACTTAATAACAATTACTCTTGTACAACCACACGTAAACAAACACATATATTCAGACAAGACACAAACACACTTGCATAATCATAACACCAAACACAAAGCACACGTTTATGCACACACAAAAACAAACACATTTATACAAACACAAGGAAATATATTCAATAAAACACACATTACACACATTTGTACAAACATACACAAACAAGTACATACGTATAAGCACACATAAATACACGTAAATAAACAAATACTTATATATACACACACATTTAATAAACAAATACTTATATATACACACACATTTAATAAACAAATACTTATATATACACACACACATTTAATAAACAAATACTTATATATACACACACATTTAATAAACAAATACTTATATATACACACACATTTAATAAACAAATACTTATATATACACACACATTTAATAAACAAATACTTATATATACACACACATTTAATAAACAAATACTTATATATACACACACATTTAATAAACAAATACTTATATATACACACACATTTAATAAACAAATACTTATATATACACACACATTTAATCACACACATACACTTGTACACCCACACAGAAACAAACAGGCCCATATAAACTAATACATAAATACTGTATAGACACACAGACACATGCACACCTATACAAACACACACACACATGCATACAAACACATACACAAACGCACTAATGTACACACAAATAAATGTACAACTGCCCACATAAGTTATGTTCCTGTCCGTGATCTTATACATGGAAATATAATATATATAATTTAATTACGAGTGTAGTTTCTAATGCAATAGGTACGGTAACTAATCTGATTAGTCAATTGTTAATCAAAAGAAACCACGCTCGCAATTCATTCATGCTAATTTTACTTTCATACATTAGATCACAACGAGGAACAGAACTTATGTGGCAACTGTACAACCGTCTTCACAAATAGCTGACACACTTATGATATGATAAATTTTAGACATTGATCACTGAATGAGGGAAACACTGACTCGGACATGAGCTTAAAATAAATGTTTCAAAGTATTTCATCAGCATGTCAGAAGTGATCAATAAAACATGCAGGATTAGTGTGACCATCTTTCATTGCAGGAGACTGAACCTGTATGAAAACGCAAACAAACACTTCCATGCAAACACACACATATGAAACACATGCACAGTATGCACCTACAGTATATGCAGTAAGCACCTACACATGGGTAACTATATAAACACACACACAATTAGACTTATTGTATGTAAGCAGGCACACATGTATGAACCATTGTATGAACACACATACCGGTATACAAACACATCTCCATAGCGAACATAAATACACTAAACTATATACTGTATATCAATATTGATTAGTAGTTGCACAATACACTACATTAGCACAGTAATAGACAAATCAGTTGAACGTATTCTCTTTGAAATAATTCATATATTTGTATTCATCTATTAATTTTAGTTTATCATTTTACGACCTAAATTATTGGTATAAAGTCTCAGAGTACACAAACATTTCAGTCGTAATTTGTATATTGGCACACTAACGTATCCGCACAGACGCATGCACACACACTATTGGCAACTTACAATAATGCATGAAATTAATGAAGCGTAAACAACCTGGTAAATACATCAATAAACTACCATTCATACTTACAAATTAACACACATACTGGTAGAATTACGAATGCTGCCACACTAATCAAATGACGGCTACCTCTTTATTACGATCGGTTTATGCTAAGACGAATAAAATCGTCAACCGGTAGCTGGAATGAAAATATTAAATCGTTGTGGGTTAAAATCTGTATCATAAAGATTTGTAATGAAGGAGAAAATTAAATCTGATTGGTGTCGTAGGATTTGTACTTTTGGTTGTACACTCGGGTACCATAGTCTCTAGCCCACTCATAAACAATCGTGGACCCCCTATGTTTTTCTGTATGCCATTATAACTATTGGAATTGATTTTTAAATAGAACTTGTTTTTCAATATAGTGTATGTATAGCTGTTTAGTTGATGTATATAACATTATATTCATAAATTTGTTTCCAGATAAACACTTCCATAGTTAGAAATAGGTGAAGCCCACGAATATTAAAGAGTGGGCGCGAGACTATAGCATCCGAGTGTACATACATACCAACCATATGCTCCTTCCATATGCATATATCCACACCTACATGGACATGCGCCTACATACACAAACATCGTACATTCTTTAATCTAACCACATACACAACATTAAACAAACACATATCCTTGTTTTCACACACACACACACACATTACACATACAAATTAAATGACACACACACACACACACACACACACACACACACACACACACACACACACACAAGATGCAAATACACATACATTCCCAAATATACAAATTATCATCTATACAAAAGCATTTTACACATTCATGTCAGCAGATACACATACAAACCGACATGAATACATACATATGGATTCTCACTCAAGCTTTGTAAACAAACGTATACTGTACAAACACGTCAATACATACACACAGGAGCCCATACATTAATACATACATACACATACATTAACACACACATACTTGCACGTACACAAACACATAGTATACATACACGTCAGTACATACACACAGGAACCCAGCCATGCATACATACATACATACCCATACATTAATACACTCATGTTCGTACGTACACACTTGCATATTATACATACACGTCAGTACATACACACAGGAACCCAGACATGCATACATACATACATTCACACACACATGCTCGCACGTACACAAACACACACAGAGTCAAACTTGAATGGCGTGAAATTGCGAGAGTGAGCAATATTGGACTATGTCGTACCCTGCTGGTGGTTGTGGTGGTAGTTGTGGTTGTGATTGTTGTGGTGGTTGTTGTGGTTGTGGTGGTGATAGTTGTGGTGGTTGTGAGTTGTGGTGGTGGTTGTGAAGGTTGTTATAGTTGGTGCTGGTAGTTGTGGTGGTGGTTGTGATAGTTGTGGTGGTGGTTGTGATAGTTGTGGTGGTGGTTGTGGTGCTAGTTTCGGTGGTAGTTGTTGTGGTTGTGTTGGTGGTTGTGGTGATAGTTGTTGTGGTTGTGGTGGTGGTTGTGGTGGTGGTGGTTGTGGTGATAGTTGTTGTGGTTGTGGTGGTTGTTGTGGTTGTGGTGGTGGTGGTGGTGGTTGTGGTTGTGGTGGTGGTGGTGGTGGTGGTGGTTGTGGTTGTGGTTGTGGTTGTGGTGGTGGTGGTTGTTGTGGTGGTGATAGTTGTGGTAGTTGTGAAGGTTGTTGCAATGGTGGTTGTGATAGTTGTGGTGATGGTGGTTGTTGTGGTGGTGGTTGTGAAGGTTGTTGCAATGGTGGTTGCTATGATGGTGGTTGTTGTTGTTGTAGTGATGGTTGTGTTAGTTGTTATAATGTTGGTTGTGGTTATTATAGTTGTGGTTGTTGTACTGGTGGTTATTCCGGTAATAATTGTGGTGGTGGTTGTGAGCAAGATTGGACTAGCCTCGTGTACTGTTGATTGTGGTTTATAGGGGTTGGTTGCTGTGCTGGGAGTTGTGGTTGTAGTTGATATGGTCATTTTTCGTGCTGTATAAACATTTGCGGTGGGTGGGAGCTAGTTATAGTGGTTGTGGTTGTTGTTGTGTTGGTAGTTGTTGGAGTTGGGGTGGTTGCTATGGTTGTTATGTTAGTAGAGTTATTCGGGTTATGGTAACTGTGCTGAGATAGTTGTTTTGGTAGTGGTGGTTGTGGTTGTTGTTCACTTGTTTGTGACTTAAGTGTTGGTTGGTTGTGATCTTAGTGGTGGTTGGTTGTGACGGTAATGTTTGTTGTGAGAGTTATCAACATTGGACAATATTGTAGTTTCACCAATAAAATGTGCTTCTGTGTATGTACTATGGTGGAAACTCAGGCACCTTACGGTCGCCAAAGGTCGCATGTGGCCTCATAGCTAAGGTAGAGTAAGCATTATACTGTATTATGGGGAGATTTCCACTTGAGGGATATTTTTCTTAACTCCTTTCTCCCTCATGTTTAGCCCCATTGCTTTTAAAATGTTAAGACGTTCGCTCCATTAGTTTGGCGATTTTAAGAACTTCCGCCCCATTTCTGTCAATTTTAAAACCTTTCGTGCCATTTAGGTGTCGATATTTACCTGGCGAGCGATACCGAGCCTGCAATTTAAGAGGAACCGGCCTTCAGCCGGGACATTTTTCTACCGAAAAATGTACAAATTTATCTTGAAAGAGGGTCAAAGGGGTGTAATTTTAAGCTTGATGGAGGTCTAGGGAACAAAGTAAAAACCTCCCCTTAAAGTTAAGACAAACTCTGTAGATATTCAGCTTTAGGGCTGAACTTGAACAATACACCAACCACTATGACTATAAATATGTAAATAATGTAATATACTATTATGTCTTGTGACTGTACATTTCCTCAACTCCCCTAACACTACCAAATCCAGTTACAACCGTCATAATTAGCCCACAGCGGTTGTAAACGTGAACGCCACTTCTCTCTACCTTTTCAGACGGTTGTAATTCAATATTCAGATGAACCCACTCGCCTGTGTCTGTGTGTCTGTGAGGGGGGGGGGGGGGGCTCACACTAAAGGGATTCATCATACTAAAGGGATTCATCATACTAAAGGGATTCATCACCCTAAAGGGATTAAACCAACTAAAAGGAATCATTACACTAAAGTTATTTATCACGCTAAAGGGATTCATCATACTAAAGGGATTCATCACACTAAAGTTATTTATCACGCTAAAGGGATTCATCACACTAAAGGGATTCATCATACTTAAGTTATTTATCACGCTAAAGGGATTCTTCACAATAAAAGTATTCATCATACTAAAGGGATTCATCACACTAAAGGGATTCATCATACTAAAGGGATTCATCACATTAAAGGGATTTATCACGCTAAAGGGATTCTTCACACTAAAATTATTAATCATACTAAAGGGATTCATCATACTAAAGGGATTCATCATACTAAAGGGATTCATCACACTAAAGTTATTCATCACACTAAAGGGATTCATCACATTAAAGGGATTAATCCCACTAGAGGGATTCATCACACTAAATGGATTAATCACACTAAATGGATTCATCACACTAAAGGGATTAATCCCACTAGAGGGATTCATCACACTAAATGGATTCATCAAACTGAAGGGATTTATCAGGTCAAACGTATTCATAACACTCAAGGGATTCATCACACTAAAGGGATCCATCACACCAAAGGGATTAATCCCACTAGAGGGATCCATCACACCAAATGGATCTATCACACTAAACGGATTCATCACACTAAAGGGATTAATCCCGCTAGAGAGATTCATCACACTAAATGGATTCATCATACTTAAGGGAAAATTACTGAAAAGTGATTGATCATGAAAGAATACACATTAAAGTGAGAGTGAGATCATTATCACACTGGCAGGATTGATACACTTATGGCTCATATTGAAAGAACTATCATCTGGCATTATATTATGATCTTGTTTGGGTTCAGTACGTATTCAAATGGGTGCTTTGTTATTATCGTTCCCGCCTGTGCAATGATACATCAGACGCATCATTATTTCTATGGTTACATCCAAATACCATGTAGGATCATACTTAAGCCGGTATCACACGAGCGCTTTTTCCCTCAACACTGGTCTGGCGGCTTATGAGGTCAACATCTATAATATTTATGTTATCTAAATTTATCTAACATCAGTCTAGTTTCCGATACCAGTGAAAAATATTCCAGAAATGTTGCCAGAAATTTGTTGATCATCGAATGTTGACTATAAAAGCTCTCGTGCGATACCGGCTTTACACAAACAGTGCGTACCTACATCCTCTAGTAATATTATGCACATACATATTAGTAAATACACACTAAAACATAAACACTCAATACACATACAAACTCATACGTATACTGTATATACTCAAACATTGTCATACACACTCAAACATATACACACTCAATATACATGAACATGCAAACATACACACTCAAACACATACACACTCAATATACATGAACATGCAAACATACACACTCAAACACATACACAATAAAAAAAACATGCGCACTAAAACAAATACAAACACAAACACATACATATTCAAACATATACACACTCATACACATATATATTCAATACACATACATACATCAAACACATACACACTCATACACATATATATTCAATACACATACAAACATCAAACACATACATATTCAAACATATACACACTCATACACATATATATTCAATACACATACAAACATCAAACACATACATATTCAAACATATACACACTCATACACATATATATTCAATACACATACAAACATCAAACACATACATATTCAAACATATACACACTCATACACATATGTATTCAATACACATACAAACATCAAACACATACATATTCAAACATATACACACTCATACACATATATATTCAATACACATTCAAACATCAACACATACATATTCAAACATATACACACTCATACACATATAATATTCAATACACATACAAACATCAAACACATACATAGTCAAACACATACACACAAAAACACATACACTCAAAACACACCCACAGATACATATTTATTCATCTACGAGTTGGATACAATCCGAATTCGTGTTGAAATGAGTGAGTTACCTGTTATCTTATTGGCAGGGATAATGTGATGATTGGGTGTCGGTGGGCTGTCCCCTTGTCATTAAACCATCAGTCCAGCTCACACACTCATTAATAAGTATAGACGGATGGACGAGGCGTGTGTATATAGATGAGGGAGGTATGTGTGGGCTATATTATTGTGCTGTTTTATTTGTATTATATTTTTTTATTATTCTTAGTAGCCTGGTATATTTCGATTTTTATTTGCATTAGTATCATTATCACTAATATTTTGTTTGTATTATGAATATAGTTATTATTATAAATGTTGCTGTTTACGTTGTTATTATTAGCAATGCTTTAAATAGCATTATTAGTTTTAGTAATATTATTGTTGTTACTCTATTTGTTTAAATTCGTAGTTCCATGACTAATAGAATGGAGAAATATATAAGGATTATTGTTGTTAATGTCTATTATTACCTATTCACCTAGGTAACCTAAAGCATCTCTCTCTCTCTCTCTCTCTCTCTCTCTCTCTCTCTCTCTCTCTCTCTCTCTCTCTCTCTCTCTCTCCTATGCTTGTTGTTTTCCCATTCTTATCTTCATCATGACACCCTTCCCAGGCCATCCTTCAGTTAAACCTATTCCTTTCCTACTCTGTATACGAATAAAATAAGTGTATAATAAAAGGTATATATACTGTATATGCAATAATTGAGTATATTGATAGTAATTAACCTTTCCATCCTTATATTAGAAAAGTTTGTGTTTTGTTACTGCATATATTGTTTAGATGTTCAATCGTTAATCTTAGAAATAATTCTTATCTACAAAACATTAGACATTTATATTTTATTATATTTTTTCAGGAGAAAGGGAGACTTGTCAGATCTGGTTTCAGGATGTAATGCGATAAAGGCCCTGGATGTTGGTTGATTATAATGACTGCAGAGGCTCTCTCCTCTGTTTTGTATTTGATAGTTAAGGTACAGTCATCTGAATAGGCATACGATTCTGGACTGAGGTTAAGGTAATTGAAGTAGACATTCCAAAGTAGAGGCCTAGGACACTTCCCTGTGGCACACTGGCTCTTATATGGTGTCTGGTTGAGTTAGCTCTATGAACAACCACTTGCAATGAAAGTTCTTGCAGGTAGTCTCCAAATTATGCCTCAGAATTTCCATTAAGTTTGAGTGCCTGGAGCTTTGCAAGGAGTCCCTAATAACAAACTCAATCAAAAGCACCAGCGATATTGGGGACACTCTTCATTGTCGTCCAATACCTGGTTCAATTTGGTGGAGAGATTCAGTAGGAGGTTAGCGGCTGATCTTCCCCTCTAGAATCCATATTGCCTGTCATTAAGAAGCCTATGTTAGTCAAAGAATTCAGTGATATGCTTCGAGATTATGATCTTCAGCACCTTATCAATCACTTAAAGCAGGGAAATTGGCCTGTAATTTGAGACGTCAGACTTACTCTTCTTCGTCTTCTTCCTCTCTCTCTCTCTCTCTCTCTCTCTCTCTCTCTCTCTCTCCAGCTTCCACCCAATTTTTCACACTTTTCATCTCTCTCTCGCTCTCCGTTCCATTTCAAGCCCGCTCTCCGTCCCTTTTTTCACACCACCCCTTTTCTTTCCTTCCTCCCCCTCCCCCTTCCCCTCCCCCGCTCCCTCCCCTCCCCTCCCCGACGCGTGTTGATCATTCGTGAGTAATACAATTGCAGATTCCATTCCGGACCGAGGCAGAGTTACCAGCGCCACCCACCGGAGGACAGTGTTGCCAATCAATAGCTATGTTGTTGTTGTTATTGTTGTTGTTGTTGTTGTTTGTGTTTATATATATTGGCCCGTCCAACTTTTATATATCTATTTATATACTGCATGTATATAATCTATCTATTTATTGATATATGTGTGTAGGCCTCTGTATGCATTTGTGCATATATCTATCTAATAAACTGTCTACATGTCTATTCATCTCAGCGTTTGGAATTAATGTATATATTCATTCACTCGTGTATATCACTTTTGTCGCAACTTTGTTTTATCTTCTTTAACTCTTTGTCTTTCTTCTTTGACACACACACACACTCACTCTCACTCTATCTTAACGTCTCTCTCGTTATCTTATTCAATTTCTCATTTGATCCCATCATGCTTCAATATGTTCTATTCCGTTCATCTTGTTTCATTCCATCCGACTTTGTTTCATACTCCTATTTGCTCACCCCTTCTCTCTTAAACTCTGTCATGTTCTTTATCCATAAAATCTTACTGTATTGTTGTATTTATTTTCCCCTATCCTCCCTGTCCCATCTACAAGACACTCCTCCTCCCTTCCACCTTAACTCCTTGAGGATTATGACGCGTTTGGAGAGTTTATTCTGGATATTAGTAGACGATTATATTAAGGTTAGGCAGGGTATGTGGAAGTCAGGATATTAGTAGACGATTATGTTAAGGTTAGGCAGGGTATGTGGAAGTCAGGATATTAGTAGACGATTATGTTAAGGTTAGGCAGGGTATGTGGAAGTCAGGATATTAGTAGACGATTATGTTAAGGTTAGGCAGGGTATGTGGAAGTCAGGATATTAGTAGACGATTATGTTAAGGTTAGGCAGGGTATGTGGAAGTCAGGATATTAGTAGACGATTATATTAAGGTTAGGCAGGGTATGTGGAAGTCAGGATATTAGTAGACGATTATGTTAAGGTTAGGCAGGGTATGTGGAAGTCAGGATATTAGTAGACGATTATATTAAGGTTAGGCAGGGTATGTGGAAGTCAGGATATTAGTAGACGATTATGTTAAGGTTAGGCAGGGTATGTGGAAGTCAGGATATTAGTAGACGATTATATTAAGGTTAGGCAGGGTATGTGGAAGTCAGGATATTAGTAGACGATTATATTAAGGTTAGGCAGGGTATGTGGAAGTCAGGATATTAGTAGACGATTATATTAAGGTTAGGCAGGGTATGTGGAAGTCAGGATATTAGTAGACGATTATATTAAGGTTAGGCAGGGTATGTGGAAGTCAGGATATTAGTAGACGATTATATTAAGGTTAGGCAGGGTATGTGGAAGTCAGGATATTAGTAGACGATTATATTAAGGTTAGGCAGGGTATGTGGAAGTCAGGATATTAGTAGACGATTATATTAAGGTTAGGCAGGGTATGTGGAAGTCAGGATATTAGTAGACGATTATATTAAGGTTAGGCAGGGTATGTGGAAGTCAGGATATTAGTAGACGATTATATTAAGGTTAGGCAGGGTATGTGGAAGTCAGGATATTAGTAGACGATTATATTAAGGTTAGGCAGGGTATGTGGAAGTCAGGATATTAGTAGACGATTATATTAAGGTTAGGCAGGGTATGTGGAAGTCAGGATATTAGTAGACGATTATATTAAGGTTAGGCAGGGTATGTGGAAGTCAGGATATTAGTAGACAATTATAATAAGGTTAGGCAGGATATGTGGAAGTCAGGATATTAGTAGACGATTATAATAAGGTTAGGCAGGGTATGTGGAAGTCAGGATATTAGTAGACGATTATAATAAGGTTAGGCAGGGTATGTGGAAGTCAGAGATTAAATTGATATAGTCGTTAGCCTTTCAAGTCCCCCAGATCCTTTCTCAGCTGTATAAAATCGTCTTATGATAGCCAGAAAGAGTGTCATAACGCGTCATGATCCTCAAGAGGTTCAAATCCTACTGTATGGTTACATTTAGCTCTCCCTGACAGTCACGGGCTATTCCAACTTATCAACAAAAGGTGATAATGACAAAATATCTTAAAATTTACATACCTTATGTGCATGATTTTGAGCGACCTCTTGATTTTTACTGTACCTGTCTCTCATATTCTATTTATCTTTACTTTTTCTGTTCCTGTTCAATATCAACTATAGTCTGTTTCTTATAATTAGGCCAGAAATATTGATGCTAACCTCATATAATTACACAAAAGGACAAGAACAATAGAGCTAATATTCCCAATCTTTGAGGAGAGCCAACCAAAAAAATAATGTGAGGATATACAGCCAATCGCTCGATAATTGTTGAGTTGCAAGAAGATGATGGTCAAGATTTCTGGACTAATTATCGTGAATACACTATAGTATAAGATCTATCACCCCCCCCCCCCCCCCCCCCCAACGTCTATATCTTAATCATCTCCGTATTTGCTTCCTATATCTGCTATCTGATTATATCCATTCCATTTCAATATCTTATAATTAAGTGTCCATCTTATTCACCTCAATTATTTGTTTTCGTTTTCCTTTCTCAGCATGTCGATAATAACCCCTGTCTATTTCAATTATATAATCATATGTATTTATTTGTATATATTTCGATGATCTCCTTTGTATATATCTACTCCTATCTCAATTGTTTCTCTGTATCTAATCTTTGTTGCGACATTTTTATCTTATCTCTATTAATTATGTCCTATATATATTTCCTTTTCCATCTAATTATGTATATTTATTTTATTTCTATCTGATTATTCCTATCTCGATTAACTACCTTCTTTCTAATTATTCCAATGTATCTCCATTATCCCCTCTCCATCTAATCATTCTTTCTTTCCTCAATGAATTTAGATCTAATTATTCCTACCCACCTCAATTATCTCAGTTCGATCTAATTATTCCCGGCCATCTCAATTATCTCCTTTCTAATTATCTAAATATATCCTATCTATTTCAACCATTTAAATTCTTTATGATTATATAAATATTTCTACCCACAACATTTAAATCTATATTTCCATGTAATCTTCATACAACCATGAACTGCAGATCACATCCCCGTCTTGTAACCTGTTCAATCAGATGAATTGTTATAATATATTTTCCTTTGTTCTAGACGGGTTTTTTTTGTTGTACCTTGGAGAGGAAATCTCGCCATCAAAGGGATACATAGATAGTTTCTAACAATTTGCTTGCTAGGGGTTCTTCTTAAAGTGAGTATAATCTTCTAGGGGTTAGCTAAATGGCCCTCATTACCCAGAAAATGAGATGGATCAACCATAATCTTTAGCTTGTCCTCCTCATCTTTCTAACTCTCCTCCTCTCCCCTTTTCTCCTCTTCCTCTTTCTTCTTCATTATGCTATTCTCCCTGTTTGTCTCCATCGTCCTCGTTCTCCTTTCTTCTTCTCCTCCTCCTAGACCACCTCTTTGTTCACCTGTTTATCCTTAACCTAGAATTTTCTCCTCTTCTTTCATCCTCCTCCCCTATTCTTCTCTTCTTCTCCCCCTCCTCTTCTCTTCTCCTCACCCCCCTCACATTTATTTTTCGTTTTATCTCCCTCTCTCTCCCCTCCTCTTCCTCCTCCTGCTTCCCCTCTTTCGTCTTCTTGTGCCGCCAACAGGGTACGACTTCATAGGATCGGTGAGGAGCGCCTTTCCACCTTCTCCAATGTCCTTCAGAATACATAATAACACTCTCAGACAAGGGTACGGTGGATTCAACAATAGCTTCTGACAAATTCTACTATATACGAAACCTTCGTGGATTTTAAATGAAAGATTATATTATTCTACGTGCATGTCTTAATCGCTGTTACTTGTATTTCTAAAACTTCGATTGCCTATGTTTTCGTATTCAAGTCTTTCTCCTAATTCGACTGTCCATCTCGCTCTCTCTCTCTCTCTCTCTCTAACAATTCCTTCCCTATCTATCCCCCCTTGACAACGTTAGTCCACGAAGCTCCCCCCCCCCCCCCCACACACTCCCCACACACAGACACACACACATTGGTATTCTTACAGTCCCAGTTATCTATCCATTTCCATATTTATCCTTACATTTCCATCTCTTTCACCTTCATTTCATTATCACCTATCCTCTCTCTCTCTCCTTCCAATTCCACTTCTTTATCTCCCATTATCACCCATTCCTCTCTTTCCTTTCATTTACATAGTTATCCTTCCATTCCATTCTTTTTTCCTTCCATTTCTCTCGTTCCTCCCATTTACACATAGGCCTACCTATCTTATTCCCACCTATTTATACCCCAATAATTATCCACTCTCTCTTTCTCTTTCCTCCCACTTCCATTTATCTATCTTACCATTCCCATCTATGCTACTTATCCTCCCATTGTCATGTATCCTCTCATTTCCATCTTTCCTGTATTTTCCCATATTTTCCATCTCCCATTTCCAGCTCTATTTCCTTCATATTCCATCTCTCAACTTTTCCTTTTCTCCTCCCATTTCAGGATACCCCCCTCTGTCTATTTATTCATGTTCCTATCTATTTTTCTCTATCTCTTTCCATGCATCTACTTTATTCTATCTATCCATTTATTTGTATTTATCTATGTATTTCTTTCTCTGTCCATATATCTATCAATATATTTACCTATCAATCAGTCAATCAATCTATAAATCAACCTATGTATATATGTCTATATATCTATCCCTTTCCAACTATCCTTCCTCACCTACAATTTCCATCATCCCTCCCCCCCCCCCCCTCTCCACACAGTGTTGCCAGTTCTCCTGACAACGTTGGTCGCGGGCCCCACCACCTCATCGCTATTCAAATTAGATCTGGCACAACAGGTTGGATACCCTTGTAAACACTGTATAGTAGTAGTCTCCCCCTGAAGCTCCTGGTTGTTGTGGTTGTAGTAGCTGTGGTTGTGGTGGTAGTGATAGTTCTGGTGGTGTTAGTTGATGTGGTGGTAGTGATTGAGGTGGTGCTGGTGGTAGTGATTGAGGTGGTTCTGGTGGTGGTTGTCGTGTTGGTAGTGGTTGATGTGGCTGTGGTAGTTATTTTAGTGATAGTTCTGGTGGTATTAGTTGTGTTGGTGGTTGTTGTTGTGGTGTGGTAGTAGATGTGGTTCTGGCGGTGGTTGTCGTGTTGGTAGTGGTTGATGTGGTTGTTTTGATTGAAGTGGTTCTGGTTTTGGTAGTGACTGTGGTAGTTTTGATAGTGGTAGTTCTGGCGGTGATATTTGTTGTGGTGATGGTTATTGTGGTTGTGGTAGTGGCTGTGGTAGTTGTTGTGGTGGTGGAGTGAGTGACTGGGCTGGTAATGTCTTTACCTTCTACTAATGACCAAACCCCAAATCCCTCCCATGTATACCACCCCTAACTCTTCCATTCCCACTTCCTAATCCACCAATCCATCAATTATAGTTATTTGTCTAGCTTTTCTTCAGCCATCATATCCAGCCATCCGGTAATGTGGTGGTTGTGGGCAAGATGGTTGTTATGTTAGTTGTGGTGGTTGTGTGGGTTGTGATGGTGACTGGACTGGCAGGTGTGAGGGAGATGTGATATGTTAGATGAGGTATGATGGTGATGGTCGTAGTGATAGTTGTAATAGAGCTGGCACAACAAACTGGACACCTTTGTAACCACTCTATAATAGTCCCCCACTGTTGCTCCTGATAGTTATGGTTGTGGTGGTAGTGATTGGGGTGGTTCTGGTGGTGGTCGTCTAGATGGTAGTGATTGTTGAGGTGATAGTGATTGGGCTAGTAGTGGTGATTGTGGTTGTGGTGCTAATGAATGGGGTGGTTCTGGTGGAGGTCGTCGTGGTGGAAGTGGTTGTTGGGGTTATTGGGCTGGTTGTTGTGGTTGTGGTGGTGGTGGTAATTATATGGGTGGTTCTAGTGGTGGTGGTAGTGATGGTAGTAGTTGTTGTGGTGAAAGTGCTGGTAGTTGTGGTGGACGGAGTGTATGGAATGATACTTTGAGTTGTGAATGGTGAAGTACAGTGAGGTTCTGGTAGTTGTTGTTATGGTGATTGATATGGTGGTGGTTGGGATTGGAGTGATTCGATCTATACATAGTTGTCATTATCGTGTATTTTTTGTTCTTTCTTTCTTTTTTTATATATATGCTTGAAGGGGGTCTTGGGGGCAACCTAATAAAATGCTTGAACATTGCAAAGAATAAATATATTTTCCAATAATAATTAAACACACACACAAACACACAATAACCCCCAAAACGTCGGATCAGATAGTGTTCCCTATCCTGTCCATTCTATCCTAACCTATCCTATCACTAACCACACTAAGGGGCAGACTATCCTCCATGCTTCCCCGCCACATCATCTTAAGGGGAGGTATTTAGTTTGTTCCCTACTTTATCATCAAGCTTAAAATTACACCCCATAGACCCCCTTTCAAGATAAATTTGTACATTTTTCGGTAGAAAAATTTCCCGGCCGGAGGCCGGTTCCTCTTAAATTACAGGCTCGCTATCGCTCGCCAGGAAAAAATCGACACCTTAACGGCACGAAAGGTCTTAAAATTGACAGAAATGGGGCAAAATGTCTTAAAATATCCAAACTACTAGGGCGAAGGTCTTAAAATCTCAAAAGCAATGGGGCTAAACATGAGGGAGGAAGGGGTAAAGAAAAAAATCCCTCAAGTGGAAATCTCCCCTTAAATATAGACATACTGCTATATTTACAAGTATGCATGTGAGTGTGTGTATTTGTATGACTGTATGTGTATGTATATTATGTTGTATGTATAATATATGCATGTGTATAAATATATGCGTATACAGTATTATGTTGTATGTATAATATATGCATGTGTATAAATATATGCGTATACAGTATTATGTTGTATGTATAATATATGCATGTGTATAAATATATGCGTATACAGTATATACACGGTTGCTCCCGATTCCCTGGATACTGGTTTGAAATAGTATCGAATACAAATTAGCCCTTTGAGTACCAGCGACGTGTGTTATAATTCATTCTAGCTATACTGTATGTATACGATATTATGCAGCTTAGGAAGGATCTGTGGTAGTTGAAAGGGTTGGTTGAGATAGTCTGAAGCATTTGTATTGCTTGAGGTCCTACCCAAGCTGAACAATATCGCCTAATAGTTTCCAGAATGTAATGAAAATGACGTCATCGGTACTGTACGGGCTGTGTGTGTGTGTGTGTGGGTTTTTTTTTTTTTTTTTTTCGATTAATTCGTGTATTCTTTTATTTGTTAGTTTCCTCGCTAGACCTCCTACAACTTATAAAAACACACCCTAGACCCTCCCTCAAGATGTTTACATTATAGCAAAATGTCACAGCCGATGGCCAATTCCTCTTATAATTACAGGCTCGCTATCGCTCGCCAGGAAAGAAATCGACACCAAAATAGCACGAAAGGTCTAACTATTGAAATGGAAATGGGCGGAAGGTCTAAAAATCGACAAACTAACGGGGAAAACATCTTAAGATCTCAAAACAAATATGCTAAACACGAGGGAGAAAGGGGTCCAGACAACCCAGCCCTACCCCCTTAAACGGAGTACAGCTTTAAGGGGAGATTTCCACCTGGAGGATTTTTTTCTGGACCCCTTTCTCCCTCATTTTGAGATTTTAAGACGTTCGCCCCATTTGTTTGGCGATTTTAAGAACCCTCGCCCCATTTCTGTCAATTTTAAGACCATTCGTGCCATTTAGGTGTCGATTTTTTTCCTGGCGAGCGATAGCGAGCCTGTAATTTAAGGGGAATCGGCCGGGACATTTTTCTACCGAAAAATGTACAAATTTATCTTGAAAGGGGGTCTAGGGGGAATAATTTAAAGTTTGATGGAAGTCTAGGGAATCAACTAAAAACCTCCCTTAAGATGGTTCAAAAAGTTCACATGTTCATACGGTTGGGAATGTTGAGAACAGCTGTATATACTGTATGTGAGTGCATGAAAGAACATTGAACAGTCTTTCCCTCTTCCTATGACTTAAATTGCTTCAAATTCCATATGTCCAGGCATTTTGGCTCGAACCCCTTGATTTTGGCCCTGTCATTCCTTCAACTCTGGGGGAGGCACTCGCTACATGCAGTTCTGCCTTTTGTCTCCCTCACTCACATAGGAACAAACAAATAAATCACCGGTAGTTATCGTTGCATATAATTAATTCACATATAATTATGTATTTGATACTAACCCCTTCCGTACCGGTGACATTCTTTTAACATTGTTCTGGCTACTATTAGACGATTTGTTTTCACATTAAAAACGGCCTCCAGCAATTAAGAGGCTTTGAAATATCTCACCTAACTCGCTTTACTACCAGATATCCTTTCTTAAACTGCATAAACTCGTCAATCCTACCTAGAATATGAACAAATAAGACTTCGCTAGTACAGAAGGGGTTAATGTCAATATAATTGTCCTATAATAAAAATGCAACAAATAATTTGACTAGCGATACAATTTGAGTGTAAACAAAAGCGGCATTTTTATAAATGTATAGATTTAAAAGGCTCAACCCCATACTATTTGGTATGCGTGTATTACATATTGATTGCTATTTGTTTCTTATGGGTGAATAAACATTTGTAATTGTAACTGTAATTACAATCTCTTACATTTTGTTTTCGCCCCTTTAACTGTCTAATCTGTGGGAGTTTTGATCATCCCCCCCCCTTGTTTTGATCATCTCCCCCCCCTTGTTTTGATCATCTCCCTCCCCCCCCTTGTTTTGATCATCTCCCCCCCTTGTTTTGATCATCTCCCCCCCCCTTGTTTTGATCATCTCCCCCCCTTGTTTTGATCATCTCCCCCCCCCCTTGTTTTGATCATCTCCTCCCCTCCCCTTGTTTTGATCATCTCCCCCCCTTGTTTTGATCATCTCCTCCCCCCCTTGTTTTGATCATCTCCCCCCCCCTTGTTTTGATCATCTCCCCCCCCTTGTTTTGATCATCTCCCCCCCCCCTTGTTTTGATCATCTCCCCCCCCTTGTTTTGATCATCTCCCCCCCCCTTGTTTTGATCATCTCCCCCCCTTGTTTTGATCATCTCCCCCCCCTTGTTTTGATCATCTCCCCCCCTTGTTTTGATCATCTCCCCCCCCCCCCTTGTTTTGATCATCTCCCCCCCTTGTTTTGATCATCTCCCCCCCTTGTTTTGATCATCTCCCCCCCCCCTTGTTTTGATCATCTCCCCCCCCCCTTGTTTTGATCATCTCCCCCCCCCCCTTGTTTTGATCATCTCCCCCCCCTTGTTTTGATCATCTCCCCCCCCTTGTTTTGTTCATCTCCCCCCCCTTGTTTTGATCATCTCCCCCCCTTGTTTTGATCATCTCCTCCCCCCCTTGTTTTGATCATCTCCCCCCCCCATGTTTTGATCATCTCCCCCCCCCCTGTTGTTTTGATCATCTCCCCCCCCCCCCTTCTTTCGCCCTATTGGTGTGGCGATATTAAAACGTTTCGCCTAATTAGTCTGATCATTATTAGGAGCTTCACCCAATACGTTTGACATTTATAAGATGCTTCGCCCCATTTAGAATTTAGAGGCAATCAATGGTGAGCCTGCAAATCAGTTCGGCCGGAACATATCTTAACCCCTTCTGTACCGGTGTGGTCTTTTCATCTTCATTCTGGCCACTATTAGACGATTTTATTAAGTTTAAAAAGGGTCTCCAGAATTTAACAGGCTTCGATCTATTCCACTTAATCTTTTTACTACCACAGATCCTTCTTAAACTGCACAAAATCGTCAAAATATAGCTAGAATAAAATAAAAAAAGGGGTCGCCGGTACAGAAGGGGTTCACCTAATTATGTACACATTTAGCTTGAAAGGGAATCTGGGAACGTTTTAAATCTTGACGGGGATCTAGAGCCAGTACTTCAGAACCAACCAGGGCCTAGCACAAGTTCACCAGAAAGCAAATAAACAAACTAACATCTAGTATGAAAAGGCTTTAGCACTTGCTGATCCAAGATTTATAGGGGTATTGTGATTGTTGTATTTAATATTATTGAGCTTCTGTTATTTTGCAATATTCGACTAATATTATCGTTCACCCGCTCACCCTTCCTTCCTTCCTTCCTCCTACCACTCACCCTTCCTTCCTTCCTCCTACCACTCACCCTTCCTTGTTTCCTTCCTTCCTTCCTTCCTTCCTTCCTCCTATCACTCACTCACCCTTCCTTCCTCCTACCGCTCACCCTTCCACTGTTGCTCAGCTGTGAAACTAGATCATCATATTACCGCCCCCCTCCTCCCCTCTGCGTCGCTCCCCCACCGATGGAAATGAAACGCAAAACACTTAGACTTCAATTTGTTCGGCTCTGCATTGATACCGTCTTTGGTTCAGGCATTTGGGGGGCGGGGGGCGACGGGAGGGAAGGGGTAGGAAGGGAGGGAGGAGGGGGTGTGAAGGGGAAGGGATGATAGAAGGGGGTTGAAAGGGAGGGAGGGGGTAAAGGGGGAAGGATGATAGAAGGGGGTTGGAAGAGGGGGTGAAGGAGGAGAGATGATAGGAAGGGGTTGGGAGGGAGGGAGATGATGAAGGGGAGAGATGGTAGGAGGGGTTTAGAAGGGAAGGAGGGGGGTAGGGGAGAGATGGAGGAAGGGGTTGGAAGGGAGGGAGGAGGGTGAAGGGGGAGAGATGGAGGAAGGGTTGGAAAGGAGGAAGCGAGGGGAGGGGGGGTGAAGGGGGAGAGATGATAGGAAGGGGTGGAAAGGTATGAGTGGGAGGTGACGGGGGAGAGATGCAGGAAGGGAGGGGAGGGGTGAAGAGGGAGAGATGAAGGAAGGGGGTGGAACGGAGGGAGGGGGTGAAGAGGAAGAGATGGAGGAAGGGGTTGGAAGGGAGGGAGGGAGGCGGTGAAGGGGGAAAGATGGAGGAGGAGATGGAGGAAGGGGTTGGAAAGAAGGGAGGGAGGGAGGCGGTGAAGGGGGAAAGATGGAGGAAGGGGTTGGAAGGAAGGGAGGGGGAGGTGACGGGTGAGAGATGGAGGAAGGGGTTGGATGGGGGAGGGAGGACAGATGCAGGAAGGGGGTAGTGACTAACAATTGGATCCTAGCTTCTTCTTTCACCGGGGTCTATCTTTCTCTTCTGTCTGGTTGGCTCACTGTTTGTCTGTCTCACTTTGGCAATTTGTCTGGCATGTTAAGGGGGTACGTACTACTCGCTTTTTTGACGACTTTGAGATTTTTCGTTTTTTTTTTTTTTTAGGCCTTTCGTGCCCTTTAGGTGTCGATTTTTTTCTGGCGAGCAAAAGTGAGCCTCCAATTTTAGAAGGAATCGGCCTTCGGCCAGGACATTTTTCTACCGAAAAATTTACAAATTTATCTTGAAAGGGGGTCTAGGGGGTGTTTTTCTAAGCTTGATGGAAACTAAACAAAAATATTAATAAATAAATATATATAAAAAAACAAAAAAAGCACTACCCCCATAATATACATACATTCTTGCCTGTACTTGCATCACACAGAAAGTTAGTGATAGGTAGTTGGTAATATAGGTGAGTAGATAGTGAGAGGGTGAGTGACTTGGGTATGGTCATATAGAGACACATGCAATACACCTTAGTACTATCACCGCCTTCCAAGTGGGGAGAGGGGTGAGGGGAGAGGGAGGGGGAAGATAGGGAAGGAGAGGGGAGTGTATTAAAGGGAGGAGGAAGGGGGAAGAAGGAGGAGGAGGAGAGGGGAGTGTATGAGAGGGAGGAGGGAGGGGGACGATGGAGAGGGAGGGGGAAGATGGAGAGGGGAGTGTATGAGAGGGAGGAGGAGGAGAGGGGAGTGCATGAGAGGGAGGAGAGGGGAGTGTATTTGAGGGAGGAGGAGGAGAGGGGAGTGTATGAGAGATAGGAGGGAGGGGAAGATGGAGAGGGAGGAGAGGGGAGTGTATGTGAGGGAGGAGGAGGAGAGGAGTGTGTATGAGAGGGAGGAGGGAGGGGGAAGATGGAGAGGGAGGAGAGGGGAGTGTATGTGAGGGAAGAAGGAGGGGGAAGATGGAGAGGGGAGTGTATGTGAGGGAGGAGGAGAAGGGAGTGTATGAGAGGGAGGAGGGAGGAGGAAGATGGAGAGGGAGGAGGAGGTGAGGGGAGTGTATGGGAGGGAGGAGGGAGGGGGAAGATAGAGAGGGAGGAGAAGGAGAGGGAAGTGTATGAGAGGGAGGAGGGAGGGGGAAGATGGAGAGGGAGGAGGAGGAGAGGGGAGTGTATGGGAGGGAGAAGGGAGGGGGAGGAATGGGAAGAAACGAAAAACGATGAGGAAGTAGAAGAGGAGGAGAAGGAGTAAGAGAAGAACGAAACAAGAAGGCAGAGTAGAGGGAAGAGAAAGAAAAGAAACACTAGGAGAGGAAAGAGGCTGATACGAAAAAATGGAAGGAGAAAGGGGGAGGAGAAGGAGGATGAGACGGAGGAGAGAGAGAGAGAGAACAATAACAAGAAATGCTTATCAAAAGTGGAATTACTGTGGGATAAATATAATGAGAAGTGAAATAGAAAGGAACTAGATAACTGCAATACATAAGGATAATAGTTATGAAACTTTAATATGTCTGAATTGATTAACCCTTACAATTGGATGAATCGGTATTCTAGTTTGGTTCTAGATACCAACAAACTATTTTATTTTGTTTAGGAAGCCCCTGTTACAGGGAAAAGGATAATTGAGGTTGTAATTAACCCTTTGATTCCTTGATAAGATTCCTAAGCAGAGTAGAATCAGCTGACAGCAGCACTATACAGTAAAAACCACTGTTCCCTGATTCACCCTTTAAGTACAGGTGACGTCTTCCAATTTTTATTTCAGCTACAGTTAGATGATTTTATGAAGCTTAGAAAGGATATAAGGTAGCTAATAAGATAAACCGCGATAGTCTGTAGCATTATGATAAGTAGAGGTCCTTCCTGAGCTGAATAAAATCGTCTAATTCTTGCCAGGATATACTGAAAAGAATATCATCGGTACTGAACGGGTTAAAAGACCCGTGAGTGATACCTATACCATGTTATTTGGCCACTTTCATAAACTATCCCTAAAACATAGCCAAACATAAAAGTCTACGCAGGTCTCACGGATGTACACTCGCGGGAAGAAAAAAAATCTTTACACTGGTGAGCTGAATAATATCTGTATAACTGGAGAGCTGAATATATATTTGTGTGAACGATATGAACCGGATGAAACATACGTGTGTACTTTTTTTTTTTTTTTAAAAAGACCTCCGTCTACGTGTACTGTATTATCATAAGACTTCGACCCACTTCCAGAATGTTTGAAGCGTTAGTGTAATGATTGTTGTTTTGCTCGAGTGTACCCTTTAATAATACCATGAAGCATTATTTCACTAATAATATTCTGGTTATTATTACACAATTTCATGTAGCTTCGGTAAGATCTCTAGAAATAATAGGGGTAAAAAATAACTTTACAAACTCTCTACCTGCCACAAATTCTCCCTGAGCTGAATAAAGTCGTCTAAGGTTAGCCACATGTTATACTGAGAGGGATACAAATTAGGCTCCATGATCGATGGGCCCTGATTCTGTAATTGATCAAAAATATTAGGGTTTTATCACATCATTGTGCCTGACAATGTATCTTTTATTAACAATTCACATATATGTTCGTATACACACACTCAGTTTCATTTGTTATCACACACACACATACATGCTCTCTCTCTCTTTCTCTCTCTCTCTCTCTCTCTCTCTCTCTCTCTCTCTCCAAAGTCCAACAACTGTAGACCTTCCCTCCATTTTTCCTCTCTCTCTCTCACACAACTTTCTCTTAGCCTCCCCCTCACAGTTTATGGGAGCTAAAAGCCAGTTCGTGTTTCTCTCTCTCTCTCTCTCTCTCTCTCTCTCTCTCTCTCTCTCTCTCTCTCCTCTCCCTTATATATATATATACATATATATATATATATATATACCGGTATATATATATATACCAGTATATATATATATATATATATATATATAGTATGTATATATGCTAAAGAAAGACGCCATGTCTGTGAGTCTATGCAACTCCATTTTTTCCGTTGTCTTATTCTCACTTCACATCGTTCAATGTAAAACATTGCAGTAAACATTGAGTACGTGACGTTAAAAACAAATGTGGTTACGTCGAAAACGAAAGCCTAAAAGTTGATTTTGTTGTTTCTACTGTTCTTAATTTTGTTCTTCTTGGGGAGTAGAAGTGGACTGCGGATGCGAAAATTATGATTAGTAGCCGTATTAGTTGAGACAGTGAGCTATACATTTCAAGCGTATTAGTTGAGACAGTGAGCTATACATTTCAAGCGTATTAGTTGAGACAGTGAGCTATACATTTCAAGCGTATTAGTTGAGACAGTGAGCTATACATTTCCAGCGTATTAGTTGAGACAGTGAGCTATACATTTCAAGCGTATTAGTTGAGACAGTGAGCTATACATTTCAAGCGTATTAGTTGAGACAGTGAGCTATACATTTCAAGCGTATTAGTTGAGACAGTGAGCTATACATTTCAAGCGTATTAGTTGAGACAGTGAGCTATACATTTCAAGCGTATTAGTTGAGACAGTGAGCTATACATTTCAAGCGTATTAGTTGAGACAGTGAGCTATACATTTCAAGTACTGGACGAGAATCATGGTACACCTACTCAACATATGATTTGGATTCAACGTGTGCTGTCAGTAGCTTTTTAGAATACTATACACTTTGGATGTTTTCAATACAACAGTACTACATGATTATTTTCCAAACATAAGAAATACAGTGCCATTATATGGGTGCCATATTAGGTGTACATGGAAACACTCACTAAACGGCCGCAACCCTAAACACCAGAATCCTAAACATAATAGGTTGATAAGGCAACGATAGGTTAGGTCAAGTTAGGTTAGGTTAAGTCTGCTTTGGGTATATTTGGTTTAATTAAATACATTGCAGAAAAATTAGGTTAAGTTAGGTTAGGGTCTGTTTAGGTTAGATTTAGCTTTGATGAGAAAATGTGAGAAATATTAGGTTAACTTAAGTTAGGTAAGGTCAGCTTAGGTTAGATTTAGTTAAATCAATTTGAGAATGATTAGGTTAGGAGACTGGCCGTTTTGACTGTGAATGTTTAGGATAGTGGTTGATAGGATTTAACTCTTTCAAGATCCTAGTACGCATTTCATTTATTTTTATTAATTAATTTATTTTTTGGCTATTATTAGACGATATCATTCGATTAAGAGAGGTATAATAGAGATAGTCTTTATCCACATAATTCCCATAGATCCTGCCTAAACTATATATAATCGTCTAAACATAGCCAGAATAACTGTCAAAATGGGTCATATTCTTCAAAGGATTAAAATGGTGTAAATGTATCTGTTGGCAGGCAAAATAAACCTCGGGGCCTCGCCAGAGTTCCAGGTTGCAAAAACTCCTGTTCTGAAGACCAGATTGGGCTAGATTTCAAAGTATCACTTACATATCACAAAGGCTGCCAATGAATTGGTGTAGATAAAATCAATGAATAATAGGCATGGTCAGATATATGTTTTTACATGTTTGGAAAATTAAAATTAAAGTAATTAAATTAATAAAATCTCTCTCTCTCTCTCTCTCTCTCTCTCTCTCTCTCTCTCTCTCTCTCTCTCTCTCTCTCCCTGGCTTCTATTTTCGCTAGTCCTTAAAGGTTTACTCACTTTTAAAGACAGGAAAGAATCGAGAAACAGCGGAGGGAAGCGCAGGAGAGAGAGAGAGAGAGAGAGAGAGAGAGAGAGAGAGAGAGAGAGAGAGAGAGAGAGAGAGAGAGAGAGGAAGAAAACGGGAAGTGAAGAATTATAAAAAACGAAGACAAATGTGAAATAAGGGAAAAAGAGTAGCATGGGAAGAGGAGACACATACAAAAACAGTAAAGAAACAATAGAATAATAATAATAATAATAATAATAATAATAATAATAATAAATAGATAGGTTGATGCAAATGGAAACAAAAATAACAACGCAATTAAAAACGGGAAACATTGGTAAAGACAATGGGGATAAATAAAGGAAAAAAATTACGCGTTGAATAATTTACAAAGGAGGAATGCAATTAAAAATAAAAAGAAGAAAGTCAAAAGGAATGACTGGTTAGCAGGAACAAATGGGTAAGATAATAGAGAATTGAAACGAAAGTAAACAAAAGCTAAACTAAACTATATACTGTATATAAAACCATAGGAAGGTAAGACACCAGGATAAATGAGAAAAAATATATACTGTATATATAATATATATATAAATTGATCCATAGATAAATGCCGTGAGAGAGAGAGAGAGAGAGAGAGAGAGAGAGAGAGAGAGAGAGAGAGAGAGAGAGAGAGAACGAACTGGGGACAGGCTAACATTTTTGGTGTGTGTGTGTGTGTGTGTAAGGGGGGTCTAGAACCCCCCCCCCCCCCCACACACACACAAAGACACCACACTCCCATTACCTCTCACTCACACTCTCTTATTGCTCTCACAGACGTCCACGTCTCTCTCTCTCTCTCTCTCTCTCTATATATATATATATATATATATATATATATATATATATATATATATACAGTATATATGCCTCCTCACTACTAGAACTGACCACATCCTGAATTATCCCCCCAAAATCAACACCAAAGGACTTTGACAGCTCCACCAGGGGTCCTAACTAACCTACCATATACTCTCCATATTAACCTATCTCACAACCCTTTACTTTATTAACCCTTTGAAGAGCATGACGCGTTATAGCATTATATTTTGGCTATCATTAAACGATTTTATGCAACTTAGGTACGTTATATGGATAATAAAAGGGTAAAGACTATCTCAATCAACCCTCTGATTTCCATACACCCTTCCTAATCTGAATACAATTATCTAACAATAGCCAGCATAAATTGTCAAAACGCGTCATAATCCTCAAGGGGTTAACGCTACCGCCAGATAATTTGACACAGATTAGGAAGAACCTTAGACATTAGAGTTAACTCTTTCAGTATAAGAGGATGCCTTTCTTATTTTCTGGCAATTAATAGAAGATTATTCTCAGTTTTGGAAGAATCGGTGGGAGTCAGAGGGTTATTTGAGGTGGATGCATAGATTTGATTCCTTTAGATCTTTCTTAAGCTGAATTATATCGTCTAATGATATCTAACATTAAAATAGTCCTAATACTATATAAGGTTTAAAGATAATCTCCAGCCAACCTACAACTCTGACACACTCTTAAAATATTCCGTCCATTCTAAGATTACACGACAGGCAGCAATATTGCCAACATAATACCGTAATTTCAGGGGTAAAAAACGTACCTAACCCTCAAAATGACTAGTTTGTTACTGTATTTTTACCGTAATTTAGATGTATGGTATAGCTAGGAGACAATAATATTATACAAGGTTTGCGGACGTCTTCATTTATGTATTTATTATTATTATTATTATTATTATTATTATATATATATATATATATATATATATATATATATATATATATTTTTTTTTTTTTTTTTTTTTTAACTGATAATTTTAAGGATACAGTGCATGTCCTTGGTGAGATGAATAAAATCGTATGAAGGAACATGGGGTAAATCCGAATATAGCGTAATGTGATCGAAAGGGTTAACACTATCTCATCCGACATCTTGGGGGGTTATTATGATATTTTGCTTAATTATTATTGAAGGTTTGGATTATTGTTGCCACTTTCGGACAACTTATTATTAGTTTACCCCTAGACTAAAAAAAAACAGCTTCCCCAAACCACTTTCTTGCTCAAAACTCACCTCCAAAATCTATCAAACTTAATTTGTACACTTTTCCGTAGATAAATGGCCCTGCCAAAGGCCGGTTTTCTTTTAACTTGAAAGCTCGCTATCGCTTTATCAGAAAAAATCGACACCAGAATGGGGCGAAATGTCTTATAATAGCCACACTAATTTATATATTTTTTTTAAATAGCCAAATTAATTAAGTAAAACAGGGGGTGGTATTCCAAAATTAGATAGGGTTAAACAGGCGAAGGATTTCACTCTCCCTTTTCATAGCATTTTTTTTTTTACAAAATTGTGCTCATCCCCCCCCCCCCCCCCAAAAAAAATAAAAAAAATAAAAATAAATAAAAACAATAAAATCTATATATACAGAAACACTTTTAATGTAAAATATAAATCCTATAAGTGGGGTATATAACGCCATGGGGTAAATTGACGGTATTTTACCTTTCTTATCCTTGTAATAGATGGGTTTATTAATGCCAACACACCTTTATAAAGATACACAATTTTCAGTGTATCATATGATTTATTTGATTGTAATATGTTACTAAGAGCCAACACTTTTTTACTGAATGAAAAGCCGATATCTAACGAAAATCTGTGTACGATGGTTGAAAGTTTGCTGATGAGCTTAAGTTCTATTTCGAATTAAACAAAAAAAAACTCACTCTCTCTCTCTCTCTCTCTCTCTCTCTCTCTCTCTCTCTCTCTCACACACACATTATATTCGTTTTTACCCAAAGTTATTTTTTACTTTTTGTTTGTGATATACCAGTCAATAACTCCCTCAATAATGAACAATCGAGCATAATAGTTTCTGGGGGCAGATTGCGATTCGCCTACTACTTGGCTTTGTAACATAATTGTTTTGGTTAACTGTACCCTTGTTGGCTGACTACAGATTGTTTTCAGATCACGGTAAATTGCCATGTCCCCATCTTGATTACTCATCTAGTATAAAACACTTGTAGCGAAATATGCTTGTTATGCATGAAAACTGTGCATTAAATCAGCTGCTAAAGGATTACATTATCGCCCGGTGGGAAAAACAAAAAACAAAAACAAACAAAAACTATAGTACCGGTATCTTTGAATTATCACCTTTGAAGTCAACTGTACAGCCACTCAAAGCCTGTGTCCCATTTTTATCATTTCAACTTTTGTTTTCTTTGTAGTTGCACAAATTTGTCAAAACTAGTGAAAATAGACAGCGTTGGACTAATCATACATCTAACTAATATTTGTTTGCTAAGAACTTCTTCCTTTGTTAATAAAGTAAATAATTTACAAATAATACTCTATACGATTGCCAGGATTATAATTTTCACATTCTGTAATTAGTATTATTTTTATTCCAGTATTTCTTCAGTATCGTGTTTAATCATATCCTTCCCCGTTGGGTCTTCTCTAAAAAAACTCCTTTCCTTTTCCATTTGACCTCAATTTCTGTTTCCATGTGTTTTTTGTTTTAAATCTTTCATTCTTTTCGGCTTTAATTCCAAAATCTCCTTCACTAATTGGTCGTTTAGCTCGTTCAATTTTGTGACTTCCTTCTCCTCAGCTTTGTCTTCTCCTTCCTTCTTATTCTTCGTTTTGTTCTCTTGTTTCCTCTTTATCTTCCTTCGCCTCATCATCATGTTCTTATTATTATCCTTCTCCTCTCTCCTCCCTCCTCCCCCTCTCATCGTCCTCCTCCTCCCCCTCTCCTCCTCCGGCTCCTCCAGGTCGTCCACCAAACATGACATAATCCCCAGCAATCTGTTTCTCCCTCCATCAACCCCCGGCTCAGTCAACACTCCGCTCACCGATGCCAGATCCCGATATTTCCCCTCTTTCTGCCCTCTTATCCCGTTTCCCATACCCCTCATTCCTATCAAAACAGTTACTATACCCCCCGACCTCCATTTTTACACGAATAACTATAGATACAAACTTTCTTTAAGACAGTAAAATGGAATCTAAGTGGAAATCAGCCCCCAGTGTACGTGTGGCAACCCCGCCTACCCATAATCCCTAGTGTCAACATGGCGTCCGATCTCCATGGCCGAATAAAATGCTGTTGAGTTTGCCAGCGACTATCCCTTCCCTCAACAATGGCGAGGGTTGAGGGACGGATTGACGGATGGAAGGAGGGATGGATGGTTTGGTCTGGATAACAAAAAATATAACACTAATATGGCCTGAAAGATGTTTGGAGTTGGGGAAGTGAAATGCTCGTTCAATATACCGTAGGTTTTCAATACTCTTAGCGAACCTGTAACATTGTTCTTCATTAACTCTGACTATGAACGCATTTTCTCGGGCTTGATAAATTCGTGTTTTATAATCCAGAATACTAGACAACAAGTATTGATTCTACTGAAGAAGTTACCCGAAGAAGGTGCAAACCTTTTTGACCGAGACATCTTTCTTATACCACAATAGCTAAAATAACTTGAAAAAGCACCACGTATGTTAGGAATTAAGATTGGAAATGAAACCATAGTTGTTTGTTGTTTAATTTATAGGAATATAGATAAATTTGCACTTCCTCATGTATATATAGGTTTTCTAGATTCATTGGAAGAATTGTAGTAATGTCCACACACAATCACGTTTTGCCACCTTGGAACACGATAAGATTGTGTTACCTCAATTTATTTAGAATAATTCAACTTTTTCAATCAGTTGACAAATATTGATATTTTATTCTAGCTTCTTACATGCGATTGTACAAAAACTTCAAAAGAAGATCGATGAAATGTTTAACGGTATGGTTATATAAATGTTTAACGGTATGGTTATATAAATGTTTAACGGTATGGTTATATAAATGTTTAACGGTATGGTTATATAAATGTTTAACGGTATGGTTATATAAATGTTTAACGGTATGGTTATATAAATGTTTAACGGTATGGTTATATAAATGTTTAACGGTAGGGTTATATAAATGTTTAACGGTATGGTTATATAAATGTTTAACGGTAGGGTTATATAAATGTTTAACGGTAGGGTTATATAAATGTTTAACGGTATGGTTATATAAATGTTTAACGGTATGGTTATATAAATGTTTAACGGTATGGTTATATAAGTGTTTAACGGTATGGTTATATAAATGTTTAACGGTATGGTTATATAAATGTTTAACGGTATGGTGGTTATATAAATGTTTAACTGTATGGTGGTTATATAAATGTTTAACGGTATGGTTATATAAGTGTTTAACGGTATGGTTATATAAATGTTTAACGGTAGGGTTATATAAATGTTTAACGGTATGGTGGTTATATAAATGTTTAACGGTATGGTTATATAAATGTTTAACTGTATGGTTATATAAATGTTTAACGGTATGGTTATATAAATGTTTAACGGTATGGTTATATAAATGTTTAACGGTAGGGTTATATAAATGTTTAACGGTATGGTGGTTATATAAATGTTTAACGGTATGGTGGTTATATAAATGTTTAACGGTATGGTGGTTATATAAATGTTTAACGGTATGGTTATATAAATGTTTAACGGTATGGTGGTTATATAAATGTTTAACGGTAGGGTTATATAAATGTTTAACGGTATGGTGGTTATATAAATGTTTAACGGTATGGTTATATAAATGTTTAACGGTATGGTTATATAAATGTTTAACGGTAGGGTTATATAAATGTTTAACGGTATGGTTATATAAATGTTTAACGGTAGGGTTATATAAATGTTTAACGGTATGGTTATATAAATGTTTAACGGTACGGTTATATAAATGTTTAACGGTATGGTTATATAAATGTTTAACGGTATGGTTATATAAATGTTTAACGGTAGGGTTATATAAATGTTTAACGGTAGGGTTATATAAATGTTTAACGGTATGGTGGTTATATAAATGTTTAACGGTAGGGTTATATAAATGTTTAACGGTAGGGTTATATAAATGTTTAACGGTATGGTGGTTATATAAATGTTTAACGGTATGGTTATATAAATGTTTAACGGTATGGTTATATAAATGTTTAACGGTAGGGTTATATAAATGTTTAACGGTATGGTTATATAAATGTTTAACGGTAGGGTTATATAAATGTTTAACGGTAGGGTTATATAAATGTTTAACGGTATGGTTATATAAATGTTTAACGGTATGGTTATATAAATGTTTAACGGTATGGTTATATAAATGAAAACCATCTTACTGAAGATACCAAAAGCACGAGATGATGTTTCGAAAATATGCATCTTGTAGTATTTTATCGGAGTTTTAAGAATTATAAGATACAATGTGTTGATAATTTAACGCCTTTTAGTATGATGATGCGTGTTTTGCATTACAATCTGGATAACGTAGCCGAGTTTATTCAGCTTTGGAAGGCCCTCAAGGGATGTAGGAAATAAAAACAATCGATTAAGGGGAGATATCCACTTGAGGGATTTTTTTGTCTTGACTCCTTTCTCCCTCATGTTTAGCCCCATTGTTTTCCTAATGTTAAGACGTTCGCCCCATTATTTTGACGATTTTAAGAACTTTCAACCCATTGCTGTCAATTTTAAGACCTTTCATGCCATTTAGGTGTCGATTTTATCCTGGCGAGCGATAGCGAGCCTGTAATTTAAGAGGAACCGGCTTTCAGCCGGGACATTTTTCTACCGAAAAATGTACAAATTTATCTTGAAAGGGGTTCAAGGGGGTGTAATCTTAAGCTTGAAGGATATCTACGGACCAAACTAAAAATCTTCCCTTAATTCTATAACTTCCACACGTCATGCCTTATCTGTCTAATGCTAGCCAGAATATAAACAACTGGGCGTCATTGTACTGAGCGAGTTAATCTTAATTAAGCCGTGGACCATTGGACCCACCTTCTCCCTCATGTTTAGGCCCATTAATTTTCAGATTTTAAGACGTTCGGCCCATTAGTTTGGCGATTCTAAGACTTTTCGCCCCATTTTTTTTGTCCACATTAAGACCTTTCGTGCCATTTAGGTGTCGATTTTTTCCTGGCGAGTGATAGCGAATTTGTAATTTAAGAGGAGCGGGACATTTTTCTACCGAAAATGTACAAATTTATCTAGAAGGTGTGTCTTGGGGATCTTTGTTAAGCTTGATGGAGGTCTAGGGAGGAAACTAAATAATAAATAAGTAAATATATAAATATATGAATATATCCACCAATAAATAAACCCTTTCCCCTTAAATATGCAAAATGTATCATACCGGTACCCTTAAGGGGAGGATTTTAGTTTGGTCCCTAGATATCCTTCAAGCTTAAGATTACACCCCCTTGAGCCCCTTTCAAGATAAATTTGTACATTTTTCGGTAGAGAAATTACAGGCTCGCTGTCGCTCGCCAGGATAAAATCGACACCTAAATGGCTCGAAAGCTCTTAAAATTGACAGAAATGGGTTGAAAGTTCTTAAAATCGTCAAAATAATAGGGCAAACGTCTTCAAATTAGAAAAACAATGGGGCTAAACATGAGGGAGAAAGGAGTCAAGAAAAAATTCCCTCAAGTGGAAATCTCCCCTTAAATACACTACAACATATGTTATTCTGCTTTGTATGTTTGGGCATCATCATCAACACGATATTATTCACCTTAGGAAAGGCTTGTACCATCGGGGGTATTAAGTGTTGTGTCATAGATTCCAGTGGTTGTCGCTCCAAAGGTGTTATTGGTATCTTTATAGTTACTGGGAAAAGTGCTTATCCCTCAAAGTATTAGTCAATGTCCGAAACTTTGTGAGATATCTGACAACACTTATTAACCTCGACCGTACTGGTAGTCAAAGAGTTACTGGAGATGATAGCATTTCTTTGATTCCTAGAGAACCTTCCTAAGCTGAGTAAAATAATTTATGGGGAGATGGGTCGTTTTTCTGGGCCCTCTTCTTCCTCATGTTTAACCCCAATAGTTTTCAGATTTTATGACGTGACGGAAATGGGTAATAGATGACCGATTGAAGTGAGTGTATTTTATATAATTCACGGACGGGAATGTATATGCACACATTGTATTACAAAGAATAAATATACTACACACACACACGCGCGCATACCAACAAACACACACATAGACATACAATCACATATACACACACACCCAGACTACGATACACAAACGCACAGACGCATACACCTACAATTACACAGACTTACACAAACACACACACTTACAATCACACACTACGACACAAACACACTTACACAAAAACTACGACACACACACACCACGAGACACACCCACACACACACATAATCCTGAACCAAACAATAGTGTATTTTCCACCATTGTTCCCCTGAGACGTGTTTGGGGAAGTGCTCACCCGGACACACTCCACTAGGGGGGGGGGGGGGGGGGGCCTACAAAGGGTTAGGGAGAGAGGGTGTGTGTGTATGTGGTTGTGGGGTCTTAGGGGGACTTGTTCTTTGGGGTTCGATTTACTTAAGCTTTCAATATGAGTTCTTAAGATTCTCCTTATCATTTCTTGTTATGTTTTGGCTATGCGATGAAACACAATGTATACATTTGGGCCTTTGCCCAACACTTTCGTGTTGATACTCTGATGTTTCTGTTTTATATTATTATTTGAAATTCTGCTTTACATTGGAATGCAGACCAGTTCATGAGCCAAGTGATAAAAAACAATCAACAAAAGTTCCTTGTTAGGGGGCATTTGTTTTACATAAACTCCCAAAAATGGATGCCAAACTATATTGATGCTTACTGATGATGAATATTACCTCGAACTAACTGCAAGGCAATGCAAAAGATGTACTGTATGTAGTATATTATAAACGTATTTAATAGCAGCCTCAAATGATGCCAATTTTAACTGCCGAGGTCACAAAAGGCAAGGATCAGTATTGTCTGTAAGGTTAAGAAGGGCACAATCACATAGTCAACAGTGTTCGTGATTAACTACAAAATTAGTTAAGGGAAGATGGGTCGTTTTTATAGATCCCTTTCTCCCTCATGTTTAGCCCCATTAGTTTTCAGAATTTCAGATGTTTGCCCCATTAGTTTGTCGATTTTAAGACCTTCCGCCCCATTTCCTTGTCAATATTAAGACCTTTCGTGCTATTTGGGTGTCGATATTTTTCCTGGCGAACTATAGTGAACCTGTAATTTTGGAAGAACCGGCCTCGGCCGAGACATTTTTCTACCGAAAAAATTACAAATTAATCTAGAAGGGGGATCTAATGGATTTTTTTAAAAGTTTGATGGAGGTCTAAGGAGGAAACTAGAGACAAAAAAATAAGTGAAAAAATCCACCACTCAATCCGCCGCTCACCAGGAACATATTGACGCCTGGATGGGGGTAAACGTCTAAAATAATAGGCTGAATGGGGCCGAATGGATACAAGCTAAAGAGAGAGGGAGAGGAAGAGAAAAATGCGAGGTGGGCTCCCTTAATAAAGAATACGGTCAATATTTGCAGAATAAGAATTTGGAGTATATGCAACCAAATTGTCAAATCAGTCACAAGAAAATGATTATATAAGAATACGTACTCATCAGCCCATATACATTTTAGTTACCGCTATTAAGGGGGTAGTGCTTGGTTTTTGGTCTATATATATATATATATATATATATATATATATATATATATATATATATATATATATATATATATATATATATATACGGTATATATATTTATAAATATATGCTTTAGTTTCCTCACTAGACCTCCATCAAGCTTAAAAAAACACCCCCTAGACCCCCTTACAAAATAAATTTGTACACACACACACACACACACACACACATGTGTATTTTCAGCTCATGAGGCTGCCATTCTTTAATAAACCGTTTATTATTACACACACACACACACACACACACACACACACACACACACACACACACACACACACACACACACACACACACACACACACACACACACACACACACACACACACACACACACACACACACACACACACACACACACACACACACACACACACACACACACACACACACACACACACACACACACACACACACACACACTTCAAATCGGTCAAAGGCCAATTTCTTGCTATCGCTCGCCCATAATGAAATCGACACCAGAATGGGGTGAAGCGTCCTATTATCGCCAAACTCATAGGGTGCTACATCTTATAATCTTCAAACTAATGGAGCGAAACAGGGGAGGCCAAAAAGATCCTCCTCGGAGCAGGTAATGTTAAAGAAATATGAGTAATGCAAGAGTGTGTGATTGACGGAATATTATCTCCATATAAATAGTTAGTTATTATGGTTAAGGTGCGGAATAGACACGGGAATAATAAACAGAGTAATAACTTAGGAAGGGAGAAAGATAAAGAGGGATTTTAGTAGAGCTATAATTGTAATAGTGATAAGATAATGATGAATAAGATAACAAATAATACAATTATGATGATAAATGTGATATGAGGATGATGTGTAAACAATATTGCAATACAGTACATTATATGTAAACATAAATACAAACATATACCCACATATGTATCACTTTATAATATATATTCTTCCGGATCATGCCTCCTACATATATATATAGTTTTTCGTATATTTACTAACAAATATTCAGAAAAATCACTCATATTGTCAAACGAGGCATTGTCAACAGATAGAGGCAGTATTATTGCCGGGACATCGTTGTACACACACGTTCATAGACGCACATACACGCACATACAGAATATACACATAAACACACGCCATGACATACATACATACATAGACACATACAGTCACACGCATGCACATGCACTTACACTCAATAGTCACACACACACACACACACACACACACACACACACACACACACACACACACACACACACACACACACACACACACACACACACACACACACACACACACACACACACACACACACACACACACACACACACACACACACACACACACAACTCTCACACACTCACATACACCTACATATACACATATCCACAAATGTACGAATGTATAAACTCACATGAAAGAAATACTGATACACATACATACATAATATTACACATATCAACACCGGCAGATACTTCACACTCATAACATATACACAGCCAGAAACACACACTTACACACACATAAACATTCATAGCCACAGTCCTAGATACATTAGCTATACAGTCATCAAGCACACCCACACCCACATACACAGATACACACACAGAAATGCACCTATACAGCGTCACACAGAAACACAGACACATACTTACATAACCATCCACCCACAGACATACACAGCCAGATACACACAGGCAGGGACGTACACACAGGGACAGGGACGTACACACACAGACAGGGACGTACACACAGGGACAGGGACGTACACACACAGACAGGGATATACACACACAGACAGGGACGTACACACAGGGACATGGACGTACACACACAGACAGGGATATACACACACAGACAGTGACGTACACATGGACACACACAGACAGGGACGTACACATGGAGACACACAGACAGGGACGTACACATGGACACACACAGACACGGACGTACACATGGACACACACAGACAGAGACATACACATGGACACACACAGAGGCAACATTTACACGGGGTTGTCAATATTTGGGGAGCCCAGCCCGGGGCGCAGCAGCCTGTGTCTCCCACGACCCCCCCAAACCCCCATCCCCCTACCCTGGCACCCGAACACCCCACCTTCAATATCATCACCACCTCCACCACCACTCCCCCTCCCCCCTGATCCACCAACACCCCACCTTCAATATCATCACCACCATCACCACCACTCCCCCTCCCCCCTGATCCACCAACACCCCACCTTCAATATCGTCACCACCACCACTCCCCCTCCCCCCTGCTCCACCAACACCCCACCTTCAATATCATCACCACCTCCACCACCACTCCCCCTCCCTCCTGATCCACCAACACCCCACCTCCAATATCATCACCACCTCCACCACCACTCCCCCTCCCCCCCGAACCACCAACACCCCACCTCCAATATCATCACCACCTCCACCACCACTCCCCCTCCCTCCTGATCCACCAACACCCCACCTTCAATATCGTCACCACCTCCACCACCATCACCACCACTCCCCCTCCCCCACCAACACCCCACCTCCAATATCATCACCACCTCCACCACCACTCCCCCTCCCCCCTGATCCACCAACACCCCACCTTCAATATCATCACCACCTCCACCACCATCACCACCACTCCCCTTCCCCCCTGATCCACCAACACCCCACCTTCAATATAGTCACCACCTCCACCACCATCACCACCACTCCCCTTTCCCCCTGATCCACCAACACCCCACCTTCAATATCGTCACCACCTCCACCATCATCACCACCACTCCCCTTACCCCCTGATCCACCAACACCCCACCTTCAATATTATCACCACCTCCACCACCATCACCACCATCACCACCACTCCCCTTCCCCCCTGATCCACCAACACCCCACCTTCAATATCGTCACCACCTCCACCACCATCACCACCACTCCCCTTCCCCCCTGATCCACCAACACCCCACCTTCAATATCGTCACCACCTCCACCATCATCACCACCACTCTCCTTCCCACCTGATCCACCAACACCCCATCTTTAATATCATCACCACCTCCACCACCATCACTCCCCCTCCCCCCTGATCCACCAACACCTTCCTTCAATATCGTCACCACCTCCACCACCACCACCACTCCCCCTCCCCCCTGATCCACCAACACCTTCCTTCAATATCGTCACCACCTCCACCACCATCACCACGAGCCCCTCCCCCTTTTCCCTTGATCCCCCAAAATCCCAACTTCAATATCACTACCACCACCACGACAACCCCCCCCCCCCCTGCATCCTAGCCCCCATCACCACCCAACACCCTACCTTCAATATCATCTCCACCTCCTCCACCACCACGACCCCCCCCCCCCCCCTTCCTGATCCCCCTTCCCTCCAATACCCAATCTTCAATATCATCACCACCACCACCTTTACCATCACCAACACCCGCCAACCTCCCCAACTTCCTAACCCACAACAACTACCATTACCCCTACCAGAACTCTCCACCCCCCCTTCCATGTCCTATCCCCACCTCCACTACCATCACCCCTACCAGAACCCTCCCTTCCCCCTCCCATGTCCTATCCCCACCTCCACTACCATCACCCCCCTTCCATGTCCTAACCCCACCTCCACTGCCATCACCCCTACCAGAACCCCCCCTCCCCCTCCCAGAACCTCACCCTCTCATGTCCTATCCCCACCTCCACTACCATCACCCCTACCAGAACCTCACCCCTACCAGAACCCCCCTTCCCATGTCCTAACCCCACCTCCACTACCATTACACCTACCAGTACCCCCCTCTCATGTCCTAACCCCACCTCCACTACCAGAACCCCCCTCCCCCCTTCCCATGTCCTATCCCCACCTCCGCTACCATCACCCCTACCAGAACCCCCCTCCCATGTCCTAACCCCACCTCCACTACATCACCCTTACCAGAACCCCCCCTCCCCCTCCTATGTCCTATCCCCACCTCCCCTACCAGACCGCCCCCCCTCCCATGTCCTATCCCCACCTCCACTACGATAACCCCTACCAGAACCCCCCCTCCCCCCTCCTATTCCCACCTCCACTACCATCACCCCTACCAGACCCCCCCCCTCCCATGTCCTATCCCCACCTCCACTACCATCACCCCTACCAGAACCCCCCCTCCCATGTCCTATTCCCACCTCCACTACCATCACCCCCCTCCCCCCTCCCATGTCCTATCGCCACCTCCAGTACCATCACCCCTACCAGAACCCCCCCTCCCCCTCCCATGTCCTATTCCCACCTCCACTGCCATCACCCCTACCAGAACCCCCCCTCCCCCTCCCATGTCCTATTCCCACCTCCACTACGATCACCCCTAACAGACACCCCCCCCCCCCTCCCATGTCCTATCCCCACCTCCACTACCATCACCCCCACCACAACCCCCGCCCTCCCCCCTCCCATGTCCTATTCCCACCTCCACTACCATCACCCCTACCAGAACCCCCACTCCCCCTCCCATGTCTTATCGCCACCTCCACTACCATCACCCCTACCAGAACCCCCCCTCCCCCTCCCATATCCTATTCCCACCTCCACTGCCATCACCCCTACCAGAACCCCCCCTCCCCCTCCCATGTCCTATTCCCACCTCCACTACCATCACCCCTACCAGAACCCCCCCTCCCCACTCCCATGTCCCTATCCCCACCTCCACTACCATCACTCCTACCAGAACCCCCCTCCCCCCTCCCATGTCCTATTCCCACCTCCACTACCATCACCCCTACCAGAACCCCCCCTCCCCCTCCCATGTCCTATCCCCACCTCCACTACCATCACCCCTACCAGAACAGACAAACCAACAAACATACAGACAGACAGGCAAACAAACAAACAAACAAGCAGGCAAACAAACAAACAGTCAAATAAACATACAGGCAAACAAACAGTCAATTAAACAAACAGGCAAACAAACAAACAAACAAACAGGCAAGCAGTCAAATAAACATACAGGCAAACAGTCAAATAAACAAACAGGCAAGCAAACAAACAGACTGGCAAGCAAACAGACAGGCAACCAGACAGACAGGCAGCCAAGTAGAAATATTAATACAAAACAGCATTACCTCCGAGTAGTCAATATAGGAATTTAGGTGCACGACTATTATTAAGGGGGTAGTACTCGCTTTTTATGGACCCCCTTCTCCCTCATGTTTAGCATATTAGTGTTGAGGTTTTAAGATCTTCGTTCCGTTAATTTGTGCGATTCTAACACATTTCACCCCATTTCGTTGTCAATTTTAAGGCCGTTCGTGCCATTTAGGTGTCGATTTTATCCTGGCGAGCGAAAGCGACCCTGAAATTTTAAGAGGAATCGGCCTTCGGCCGATACATTTTTCTACTGAAAAATGTACAAATTTATCTTGAAAGGGTGTCTAGGGGGGTATTTTCTAAGCTTGATGGAGGTCTAGCGAGGAAACTAAAATATTAATGAATATATACAGTAAATCAATAGACCAAACAAAAAACAAGCACTACCCCCCTTAAGGTAGACTCTCATTAAAAACAAGCTCCATTATAACGGCATCATTAAAGTTACCTGAATACTTTCCAAGTCATTTTGCTGAATGATATTGGCTACATCATTAATTTGTTGTTATACGGATTACAGATTTGTTGGTGACTTCCAGAAAATTAATCTATGTAGGTGACAGCGGGTATAAATAAAATGTGTGTGTGTGTGTGTGTGTGTGTGTGTGTGTGTGTGTGTGTGTGTGTGTGTGTGTGTGTTACTTCGTGCTTGATGAATATTTTCTGTACTGTTTTTGCGCGAACGTCTACTGTTTGTAATTTGTGCGTTCTTTTGTATGTGCGTGTGTGGTTTTTTTTAAATTGCGTATTTAAATGCCTACTGCGTCTGTCAACATTAGATACATAGTAATATATACATACACACATTTTCTGTATAGTTACGTAGCAAGATCATTAAACACAGTGATAGACAGATACAGACATAGAGAGAGAGAGAGAGAGAGAGAGAGAGAGAGAGAGAGAGAGAGAGAGACTGAAAGAACTAAAGAAAGCAAGAAAGATAAAAAAAAGAAAGGAAGATAGAAAGAAAGATAGATAGCTAGAGAGACAGATAGAAAGAGATAGATAGATAGATAGAGAGACAGATAGAAAGATATAGATAGATAGATATATATATATATATATATATAGAGAGAGAGAGAGGGGGGGGGGGGAGGTAGGTGTGGAGGAAAGAAACAGTAATTACAAGGTAACCCGAGAGTTGTTGCTCAAGTGGAAACCTGCAACACAATTAAGATATATATCACCCCCACCCCACCCAGACCCTACCCTAACCCTCTTCTTTTCAGTCCTCTCCCCTCCCCTCCTTCCATTCCCTTTCCCTTCTTTCCTCTCCTCCCTTCCTTTCGTATTTTCTGACCTCTTTCCCGTCACTTCCCCTCCCTTCTTCCCTCTTCTCTTTCCCTTCTTATCTCCCCTCCTTTCCATCCCTGTCCCTTCTTCTCTCCCCTCCCTTCTTCTCTCCTCTCCTTCCCTTCCTTTTGCCTTCTTCCCTCCTTCCCTTCCCTGCTTTTCCCCTCTCCTCCCTTTCCCTCTTCTCTCCCCTCCTTCCCCTTCCTATCCCTTCTTTTCCCCCTACCCTCTCTGATCCATTTTATTTTATTTCCTCTTTTATCCTCTCTGCTCTTTCCCCTCTTTCCTTGTCCCTCACCTACTTTTCCTACCTTCCCCGTCCTCTCCTTTTCCCTCGAATATGGTACTTCATCCTCTATTTCATTCCAATCCCCTTTCCTTCTCATCTCCTCTTTCTCCCTCAACCCCTCCCTTTCACTTTCCTCCCCGTCTTGTTCTTTCATCCCCTCCCCTCTACTTGTCATCCCCCTTCCTTTTCCTCCCCTCCCCTCCCCTACTTTCCACTCTTCTCCTCCTCTCTTCCTTTCATTCCCTTAATTCCCATCACCTCCCCTCTCCTTGTTTTCATTCCCCTTTCTTTTTCTCTTCCCTTCCTCTCCCCATCCTCCCATTCTCTTCCTACCCCACTCCTCCCCGTCTTTTCCTGTCATGTCATATTTCCCTCCACTTCTCTTCTCTTCACCCCCCCCCCCTCCTCCATCTCTCTCCCTTCCCGTACCATGGACTTATATCTCCAATTTTAATTTCTCAATCAATTCCATCCCTATTATCACCCCTTCTCTCTCCACTCTCTCCTCTCTCTGTCTCTCTCCCTCTCTCTCTCTCTCTCTCTCTCTCCGCTCGTCTTCTCTCTCTCCTCCTCTCTCTCTCTCTCTCTCTCCTCCTCCTCTCTCTCTCTCTTCTCTCTCTCTCTCTCTCTCTCCTCTCTCTTCTTCTCCTCATCTCGGCCTCTCTCTCTCGACCATCTCCTCTCTCCTCCCTCTCTCCTCATCACTCCTCTTCTCTCATCTCTCCTCTCGTCTCTATCTCTCTCGGTCCAGCACAGACCCCCATCCATAACAAAATACTGAATCCCCTCAACGCATCGACCTCTCTCCTCTCCAGGACAACCTCTCTCTCTCTCTCATCTATCGACCCCCCCTACTCTCTCCTCTCTCTTCTCTCACTCTCTCTCGTCTTCCCTCATCCTCCTCTTCTCCTCTCTCATAGTTCTCTCTGTCTCGTCATCACACCACCCTTCCAGCCATAAACAAAATCTGAATCCTCCTCACCTCTTCTCTCTTAGCTCCTCCAGTACATCCTCTATCGTCACGCTCACGTAATGTCCATGTCAAGCTCTCTCTCTCTCTCTCTCTCCTTTCCGCGTCTCGTCAGCATCGGCCGCACACCACCAGCATAAAACATAACCAAAGAAGAATGAATCCTCCCCCGCCTCAACCTCGCGCGAAACCTCAGCTCGTCAAGCTCCTCCAGGTACACTCTATCGACCTCACGTAATCTCCCCCCCCCCCCCCCCCCCCCCCTTCCCCCTTCTCTCTCTCTCTATATATATATATATATATATATATATATATTTCGAAAATTATAGAGCGACTGGAAAGAGTACAAGCTAGGGCTACAAAGCTTATTCCATCGCTTAGAAGACTGAGGTATGAAGACTGGTTGAGAGCTCTTGATAAATGCTCCGGTGGAGACACGCAGACTAAGAAATCAGCTCATTCAAGTTTTAAAACTACTTAATGGGTTTGACCATGTGGATTATAGCAAACTGTTTAGCCTCAATATGAATACAACACTCAACCATGACTGGAAATTTGAATTGAAAAGGTTCAGCACTAGTATTTGTGGAAATTTATTCACGCACAAGATCTGTTCTAACCCCTGAAACCACCTTCCCTCCGAAGTTGTAAACAGTTCTTCGTATTAGAGCAAGTTCAAGAAAGAGAGTAGATAGTATTTTTGGCACACATGTAAATGAGTGGTAGTGTGCACTAAACAGTTTCTCTCCTTCCACTTCGAGTATCTCCTCGGAATGGACCCCAAGGTCTCTGAGTTACTAACAATTCCTTTTAACTGCTTGTAACTCACTCTCTCTCACTCACATTCACTTTCACTCTCTCACTCT
>CM064496.1:43086948-43139305 GCA_032716605.1 Paralithodes platypus | reverse complement strand
GTGAAATTACTTGTAGGTGCATTGACCGTAAATCAGAAAGAATTGATACTATTGTCGTACAGCCAATTAGGAAACAATACAAAAAACAGTAACAAAGAATGGAGAGGTGGGATGAGGATAACTATGCAGTGCCTATAATAATGGTGGATTACAGGGGAATAATGGGTAAAAAGAAAGATTTACAAAGAAAACACAAAGATAACAGGAAATTAAGGAAAAAATGAAGAACGAAAATATATATGACATAATGCATGGTATATGAAGACTAAATGCGGGGAAAAATATAGTATTGAAGGGAAGGAAGAAGATCCTTGTTGGTGGTGGTGGAGGTGAGAAAAGTGGTGTTGGCACTGTTGTGTGAACCATCCTGCGGTGACCAGGCTTCCGGGGGGTACATGGGTGGGGGAGACAAGGGGACGGAGGTGGGGAGCTGAGAGGTGGGGGGAGGGATGGTCAGGAGATGTGAACTGAAGACGTTTATTGAAATGAAGATATATCAAACATCAGCTGAGCGTATTTGTATTTGTTGCATGTGTTTCAGGGTACTATAAGCGGATACACACATGAAAATATATATAGAAACAATTACAGGAAAATGCATACTGATTTAGTAACTGCAACTGACTGAATGATAAATAGACAGAAACACATTCTGAAGGAGTGATTGACACACATACATGCATATAAATACATGCATTCTTATACATATGCAGATACATACTGTACATAGGCCTACACACAAAGTATACAGTAAATACATACATACATATAACAAAACGAGAGACAGGCGGACAGATGGACAAACAGGCAGTTATATATATGGACTATTTAGAAAGGCAATGTGTACTGTATAGATCACAGGATATTATATATTACTCTAGATAATAATATATATCCACATAATATTTCACAACACTAAACACACTGAGTAAGATAATGCATTATTTAAACAATTGTAAACAAGATTAAAAACTTATATAGTTATCGAACTATCTCAAAGTGTTTATGATAGCCTTCACATTAAGATGGATATAAGATAAGATCTACATATTTAAAATCAACATTGCATACTATTTGGTATAAGATTAAACGTCTGTGTGTGTTTCAGCGTGTGTTCTGTATGCTTGTATGCAAATGTTTGTTTGTCTGTGTGCGTGCGTGTGTGTGTGCGTTATTTACGACAGTGAGGGGTGTGTATGTGGTGTTTGTGAGTGATACTTTGTGCACATGAGGCGACAATGGCTGACAGTCTTTTCTTGTCTAGTTAGTGCCAGATGTGAGAGAGAGAGAGAGAGAGAGAGAGAGAGAGAGAGGGAGAGAGAAGAGAGAGAGACGAGAGAGAGAGAGAGGGGGGGAGAGAGAGAAGAGAGAGAGAGAGAGAGAGGAGAGAGAGAGAGGAGAGAGAGAGAGAGAGAGAGAGAGAGAGAGAGAGAGAGAGAGAGAGAGAGAGAGAGAGAGAGAGAGAGAGAGAGAGAGAGAGATGTATCAACACAAAACATAACACATATCGATAGGAAGATAGATAAATACTCTTCTCTGTTTCTTTTCACCTGACGGTAAAGTGCAAAGTTCCCATCAAGATTTCTCAGTTATTTTGAAGATTTTGTAGTGAAATATGGTGGTAATTATATAAAACTGGTCTTAATATGATGCAGAGACACAGTGGTTTATATTGTTTTTTTCCCATTAAGTATCGATAAATTAGCCAAGGAATTAAATTTACCGTCAGTAGAAAAGGAACGGACAATAGGTAAGTGTACTGTATATATATAGTTACACAGGCAAACCTACAGTATATACAGAGGTCTACAGTTTGTGTTCCCAAGTGTGAGTTTATATACCGTATGTGTTCATTTACTGGTTATGTGTGTGCTAATAATTTACATATACCCCCCCCCACCCCCCCCTCCTGTCCCTTACAACCAACAACAACACCCACTATAAAACTTACGACGGGGGGAGGGGGGGGGAGGGGGGAGGAGGAGGAGGAAAAGAGGGGTTGGAGAAGGAGAAGGGGGATTGGAGGGGGTAAATAGGGGATTGGAGGAGGAAAAGGGGGATCGGAGGAGGAAAAGGGGATTATAAAAGGGGGCTTTAAGGAGGAAAAGGAGAAAGGGGGACGAAAAGGGACATTGGAGGAAGATAAGAGGGATTGGTGAGGAAAAGGAGGATTGCAAAAGGGGGATTGAGGATATTGGAGGAAGAAAATAGGGATTGGTGAGGAAAGGGGGATTGGAGAGGAAAAGGGGGATTGGAGAGGAGAAAGGGGATTGGAGAGGAAAAGGGGGATTGGAGAGGAGAAAGGGGATTGGAGAGAAGGGGGATTGAAAGAGGAAAAGGGGGATTATTTGAGGAAAAGGGGGATTGGAGAGAAGGAGGATTGAAAGAGGAAAAGGGAGAATGGAAAGGGAAGGAGGGATTGGAGGAAAAGGGGGATTGGAGGGGGAAAGAGGGATTGGAGAGGAAAAGGAGGATTGGACGAGGAAAAGGGGGATTGGACGAGGAGAAGGGAGATTGGAAGAGGAAAGGGGGATTGGAGGGAAAAACAGAACAAAAACATAAAAAGAAGACAAATAAAATTATGTAAATTACAAAGGGGAGAACAAATATGAATAAGAAGAAAGAGAATAATAATAATAAACTAAAATAATAAGGAGATAAAGAAAAATGGAAGGGAAATGTGAACATAATAAACTGAAGGTGAACATAAGGAGTGTATGAGGCATTGAATAGAAGATTAAATGACTCAAGAACAATTGCAAAGAAGAGAATAATAGCCAAATTACGACAACAAAAGAAGTATATACAGAAGCAGATGAAATACATACAACAATAATTCTTAACAACTGTGAGGTAATAAATAGAAAAACATGGCAAATAATAAAGACACTTGAAATACAGACAAACTATAAGGATGACATACGTACTGAAGATGGACAGAAAAATAGTAAGATCATATGGAATGGTAACGAATGTAAAAGAAAGCAGAAATCAAAATATATATATATATACCGGTATATATATATATATATATATATATATATATATATATATATATATATATATATATATATATATATATATATATATATATATATATATATATATACAGAGAGAGAGAGAGAGAGAGAGATAGAGATAGAGATGAGAGAGAGAGAGAGATAGAGAGAGAGAGACTAAATAGAGATATAGGGTATACCAGTAAGGGACCCACACTAAACGTCTTGACGCCTCTAGTGTGAAATACTGACCACTGTGGTTATGGTCCCCTCTCTCATACCTCCCTCTCTCTCCCTCCTTTCCCCTTCTCTCTCTCACACACACATACACTCACTCTCACTCTCTCTCTCTCTCTCTCTCTCCCTCACTCTCTCTCTCTCTCTCTCCCCTATTCCTTCTACCACTTGAGTTTATTCTGTTAGGCTCCCTCATTCCCATAAATTTATATTCTAGTTCTCTCTTCCTTTCTCCCACTGCGCTCTCTCTCTCTCTCTCTCTCTCTCTCTCTCTCTCTCTCTCTCTCTCTCTCTCTCTCTCTCTCTCTCTCTCTCTCTCAATGGGGCAAGCAAACCTGGAGTTAAATGTGAGCAATCTTTACTCCATATGGATACGATGACGATTGTCTTCCATTTATACTGGCTGTAATTAGACGATTTATTCAGCTTAAAATAAACCTACATACTCAAAGGACTGCAAACTCTCAATAAACCAAAGGCTCAAATAGATTCTTCTAAGACAGAATACAATCGTCTAATAATAGTCAAAACACAATTAAAAAGTGCGTCATCGTCTACCGAAGTGGTTAAAGAGGCTGACCAACTGTGCATGAATCTGAGTACAGGAGTGAATACAATTACATGGTAGATGGCTGTATACTTGGGGAGACATGTGTATTACATGGTATATGGTTGTATACTTGGGGAGACATGTGTATTACATGGTAGAAGGCTGTATACTTGGGGAGACATGTGTATTACATGGTAGATGGCTGTATACTTGGGGAGACATGTGTATTACATGGTAGATGGCTGTATACTTGGGGAGACATTTGTATTACATGGTAGATGGCTGTATACTTGGGGAGACATGTGTATTACATGGTACAGTAGATGGCTGTATACTTGGGGAGACATGTGTATTACATGGTACAGTAGATGGCTGTATACTTGGGGAGACATGTGTATTACATGGTACAGTAGATGGCTGTATACTTGGGGAGACATGTGTATTACATGGTACAGTAGATGGCTGTATACTTGGGGAGACATTTGTATTACATGGTAGATGGCTGTATACTTGGGGAGACATGTGTATTACATGGTAGATGGCTGTATACTTGGGGAGACATTTGTATTACATGGTAGATGGCTGTATACTTGGGGAGACATGTGTATTACATGGTAGATGGCTGTATACTTGGGGAGACATGTGTATTACATGGTAGATGGCTGTATACTTGGGGAGACATGTGTATTACATGGTAGATGGCTGTATACTTGGGGAGACATGTGTATTACATGGTAGATGGCTGTATACTTGGGGAGACATTTGTATTACATGGTAGATGGCTGTATACTTGGGGAGACATGTGTATTACATGGTAGATGGCTGTATACTTGGGGAGACATGTGTATTACATGGTAGATGGCTGTATACTTGGGGAGACATTTGTATTACATGGTAGATGGCTGTATACTTGGGGAGACATGTGTATTACATGGTACAGTAGATGGCTGTATACTTGGGGAGACATGTGTATTACATGGTACAGTAGATGGCTGTATACTTGGGGAGACATGTGTATTACATGGTACAGTAGATGGCTGTATACTTGGGGAGACATGTGTATTACATGGTACAGTAGATGGCTGTATACTTGGGGAGACATTTGTATTACATGGTAGATGGCTGTATACTTGGGGAGACATGTGTATTACATGGTAGATGGCTGTATACTTGGGGAGACATTTGTATTACATGGTAGATGGCTGTATACTTGGGGAGACATGTGTATTACATGGTAGATGGCTGTATACTTGGGGAGACATGTGTATTACATGGTAGATGGCTGTATACTTGGGGAGACATGTGTATTACATGGTAGATGGCTGTATACTTGGGGAGACATGTGTATTACATGGTAGATGGCTGTATACTTGGGGAGACATTTGTATTACATGGTAGATGGCTGTATACTTGGGGAGACATTTGTATTACATGGTAGATGGCTGTATACTTGGGGAGACATGTGTATTACATGGTAGATGGCTGTATACTTGGGGAGACATTTGTATTACATGGTAGATGGCTGTATACTTGGGGAGACATGTGTATTACATGGTAGATGGCTGTATACTTGGGGAGACATGGTAGATGGCTGTATACTTGGGGAGACATGTGTATTTATTTGTATGTATTTGTTCCTTTACTTATTCACTTACTTATTTCTAATTTTCACCCAATACTTCCATCAAGCTTTAAACAAATACCCCCCAACCCCCCTTCGAGATAAATTTGTATATTTTTTGGTAGAACAAATAAAATAAAAAATAAATGGCACAAACAAATTTAATATCGCTAAACTAATGGGGTAAAACATGAGGGAGAAGGGGGTACAGAAAAACCAAACCCTCCCTTAACTTGGAGAAATATAAAGTGATGCATACTGACCTCAGGAATCCTAAGTTTGACTGTTCGGTATTGGGAATTTGTATTTATTATTTCAGTATACGACGACATACTCCTTCATTTTCTTTTTCTACTCTAAGACTTTAATCGGAAGTTATGGGAGTTAAAGGGTTTAATTGAGATCATGTTTAGCTCTTTGATTCCTAGAGATCCTTGCTGAACTAAATATAATCATCATAGATACAGTACATCAATATATTAGTCTAATGATAACCATAATTAAGGAACAGCCCGTTCTTAACAATAATCCTGCATTACAAACCTCAATGCACTTCAATAAATTAATGAAAGCATATGGTCCTCCCGGGATTCGAACTCGGAACACCGTACCGAGAACATAACCATCTAAACAATGCTAGATACCGTCATAGGTACTCAAGGGGATAACTTTCCATAGCAATGAATGACAGTTGTGCTATACTGTAGAAAACCAGAAATATTGGTTACTCTCTTTAAGGGGGGGTATTTAGTTTATTCCCTAGACCTCCATCAAGCTTAAAATTAAACCCCCTTGACCCCCTTTCAAGATAAATATGTACTTTTTTCGGTAGAAAAATGTCCCGGCCGAAGGCCGATTTCTCTTAAGTTACAGGCTCGCTATCGCTCGCCAGGAAAAAATCGACACCTAAATGGCACGAAAGGTCTTACAATTGACAGAAATGGGGTGAAAGTTCTTAAAATCGCTAAACTAATGGGGCGAACGTCTTAAAATACCAAAAGCAATGGGGCTAAACATGAGGGAGAAGGAAGTTCGAACAAAAATCCCTCAAGTGGAAATCTCCCCTTAACGTTCTAATACATACTGTGCACTTCCGATTTGCTGTATGGTTCTCGAGGCCCTGAATTCAAGACAGATATAGAGTGATTAGAGAACATCAACACTCGAGCTGCGAAATATCCTTAAACGAATAGAAGAAACTAAGAATATCGATTGAGAGCTGCCTGTAGTCGTTAGAAAATCTTAAGCTGAAAGACCAGCTCATTAAAACAAATCATATAAATAATGTGAATGATAACAACATATTTATTCACGACAATATGCATATGACTGGACATTAGAGGCGAAGATTTTTAATTTGGTATATTATAAAAAATGGTTCTCAAATAGGATTTGCTCTACCCTGAACAAATTATACTCAGAAGTTATGAATAATACTTCAGCAGAGTCGTTCATGAAAAAGACTGATATACACATTTTGCAATGTGTATAGCAATATGATGCAATTATTCAGGTTAATGTTTACTATCCCCCTAGAATGGACCACTGGGTCTTTTGAGGTACTAACGCCACCTTGTAACTCCGTGAAACCCTCCCATCTCTTAAAACTCTACAAGCGATTACCTACTTAGTCAAATTTCAAATTCTCTCTCTCTCTCTCTCTCTCTCTCTCTCCACTCCAGCTTATTCTGTCAGGTTCGATCTCTTCTTCACAATTACCCCTTTTCTCTCAGTTTGTCCCTTTCTCTCTCCCTCGCTCGCTCTCGCTCTCGCGCTCTCGCTCTCTCTCTCTCTCTCTTACCGGATATCCCCGTTTGTAAGTCAGCTTGTCACCGGATCCCATGTCTTAGCTCTCCCCCCCTCCCCCCATAACAGGGGAGAAGGGGAGGGGGGTAACGTAACTGAACTGATGGGGGAAGAGAGAGAGAGAGAGAGAGAGAGAGAGAGAGAGAGAGAGAGAGAGAGAGAGAGAGAGTACGAGGAATTATCTCTATCCATAACTACTGTGCTTGTTACAAAATTAAACTACATACTAAGCAAATTTGAGAGGACGATTTATGAAAGGTAATTAGATAAGCACGATTAATAAGTGTAAAATGCACGTACAAATGTATGTCTTTCTATTTGTCCATCTTATTAGCTGTATTTATGCTATACTTGTCTAATGTACTAGTCTTTATTTATCTCAATATACTGAACGTATCCGTCTATAAACCTACCTCCACATCTATCAATCTACCTAAATATAGCTAGATATATATATATATATATATATATATATATATATATATATATAGAGAGAGAGAGAGAGAGAGAGACAGAGATAGATAGAGAGATAGGCAGATAGATAAACAGATAGATATATAGATAGATAGATAGATATAGACAAACAACATATATAGCGTAGAAGGTCAAAGGAACTGGACGATAAACATTTAGCCTGTGCCTTCCTGTGTTCCCCTCATCCTGGCCACCCCTCCCCCCTTCCCCCTCGGTAATGTGTCCGCGCTAAGCTTGTTATGTGGAACTGGAGGTGTGAACCCCCACCACCAACACCACCACCACCATATCTCTGACACTCTCTCTCTCTCTCCCTCATGGTGCCATACTGTTCGGTCTGTTGGGAGAGTCGTCATACATCACCTTTATAATGCCATCACTATAATGCTATCCCTATCACTACCACAACCAGAACCACCACCACCACCATCATCATCACACCACCCTCACCATAACTGTAACACTATCGGCCACGATGCCACACTATACAGACCCTACATTATCATCACCATCATCATATCCAACACTATACTCTAGGGGCCATGGTGCCACACTATATTGTATTTCTTTACCTATATGTCTACAGATATCTAAGTTAAATTTAATATTAAGTAAAGCATAATGGTTCTTGAGTCGTAGTAACTATATAGAGTTATAAGATATTTTAAAGGTAACTTACAGTACTGTAATGTTACAGTACATTATGTGTTGCTAAGTTTCAGTAGTCCTCATTTTGCATACATTACCTTCAATATCAGGGAGTATTGTACATTTAATACTATACTGCCAACATTGTCTTGAAACATTGAACATTTCTTTACATCGCTACAGTAACTGCTATCTTGCGTACCATGACATGTATATCGTAGTATATTTCTAGCAATGGATAATATGAATTATACGAATTTAATAGGCTTGCATTGATAGTTATTATTCATAAAACTGATTATTACAAATGCAAACAATACGCCCGAGAATATAACTCTTGATTATAGGAACCCTCGCGTACTTCAACAGTGGTATGATAATATATTATGTTTGATTTATGTGCATATATGCGATTATAATACATAAAATAACTAAGATGCGCAACAGGCCCTCCTACTAGACTTCTTAATTATGCAATTCATGAACTTGAAGCAATGTATATATCTCCAAATTATATAATTTGATATGGTAATTATTCATCAGTGGAAAGAATATCAAATGCACACAATAAGCAAAGATAATAGGCTCTATAAATATGTTGAACCATCTGCTGAGTCGCATTTCGCTTATTACACCTTAACCCCTTCTGTACCGGTGATGTACTTTGCATTATTGTCTAGCAACTATTACACGATTTTATAAAACTTAGGAAGGACGTCTACTCATTAAAAGGCTACACACTATCTCAATTAATCCTTATAGCTACTATATATCCTTCCCAAGCTTTATAAAATCGTCTATATGTAGCTGAAATACTATATAAAAACGTCACCGGTAAAGAAGGGGTTAAAGGACCGAATCTAGAATTAATTTGACTTTGGTGATTTATGTGGCAAATTTCAAATAGTAGGACAAACTATAGTACACCAGTAACTTGTTATATAATGGTTATTTTCTGAAAATTTAACAGACTGTTCCGCAGTAAATACCACTGACAAAATACTAATATTGTTAATTTTCTAACTGAAATATATTGATTGCAGATATATTGCACTGGCCAAATGACAACGCCAAGAGTCTATGGTTGAGAAAATTGTCTTTAATAAAACGTAAGTGGCTTGTCAAAATTATGCAGTCACTCAAAACTATTTGTAGACCTCTTACGATATTTTGTTATACAAATATAATCATTGAAATTGATATATGCATGAAATAGACATTACATTTAATAGTACGTATTATATATTATTAATGTATATAGAATTATATTATGAAATCAGCTGACAATCACATCCTTGCACAATTTGAACATATCAAAGGATCACTAAATGTTGTGAATTACTGTACGAGGTAGCCTTCCATATATTATCGTACAATTACAAACCATACTTAATATCTGTCAGTCATCGGTACAGGATAGAGTGAGCGTTATATAATGACTAATGCAACATGAATGGCCAACTGTACTATCACCCAAATATAAAAGAACCCTATATCATTAATTTCAACTGTGGTTATCTGTGTAGTAAGAAAAAAACACATCCTTAAGGGGAGATTTTCACTGAAGGGGTTTTCTGGACCCCCCTCTCCCTCATGCTTAGCCCCATTAGTTTTAAGATTTTAAGACATCCGCCCAATAGTTTGGTGATTTTAAGACCTATCGCCCCATTTCTGTCAATTCTAAGAATTTTCGGGCCATTTAAGTGGCGATTTTTTTTTTTCTGGTGAGCGATAGCGAGCCGTGATTTAGGTAGAACCGCTTTCGGCTGGACATATTTCTACCGAAATATGTACAAATCTATCTCGAAGGGAGGTCGTGAGGTTACTTTTTAAAACTTGAAGGAGATCTAGGGAGCAAACTAAAAAACCTGCCCTTAACGCTAATGTACTGAACAAAGCTTTTATAGTCAGGCTTTGCTAAGTTTCGTTGTGTATTTCTCCTTTTATCAAGAGAAAAAAATAATGTTGAAGCTATGAAGCTGGGACACATTTGATTTTTACTGTACATCACTGGGAGGCATAAACAATCCAGGCTGTGCAAAATGGCGCAGATAAAAACAAAGCTGAGGGGGTCTACTGATAGAATCCTCCTCCTCAATACATACATCATTTACACGATCTCTTATACCGGCAATTTTCGATAGGATTTTCGTTCTGTCAACTGTCCAGGGTTATTTGGTTTGCTATCAGTAACTAATCAGACATTATTTTAATATTCATACTCTCAACACTTAAGTTCAGAAGTTGCCAAATCAAAATTGCTGAAAAAAATGTTTGTGCGACACTTCTTTTACAGTGCCACCAGTTGTTTGTTTGTCATTCTAGCTACAGCCAAACGATTGTATTTAGTTTAAGATGAGTCGATAGTAGTGAAAAGGTTCAAGCAAGTGTCACACTATGCCGATTTAAGAGCCGACGCTCCACGACTTAAGGAGTGGCGATACAAGGGGGAGACCACTGCCGAGTATCGTGGGTGATCGAGGGACGGGACGCCCACGGCGGGCAGTATGGACGGGCACGCCGACTACGGCAACTGGACGGGGTCCAGCGGCAAACATGCAAGACCTAAGGCAGATAAATGACGCCGCTGGGGCGGCGTCATGCGCCGTAGCTCGCAAACTGATTGGCGACAATGCTCCTGACGAGCAGCGTCTATAGGAGGTAGGGCGGCGCCCATAGATACTACGGCGGTGATGGACAGCCACCCTGTCACACTTGATCCCGACCGAGGCAAACCTGTCGGTCCGTCGGAGGCGACGTTTGTGTGTGTGTGAAGGGGGATTAAGCTTGAGGTCTAGGGAGGAAACTAAAAGCATAATAAAAAGATCCATAAATGAGCAAATAAATACGCCCATCTCCCCCTAATTAAGTGGTTCTTTGAGTAATTGGTAAAACAAGGCCATCTATAGTCAACCCTTTCAGTACCGGTGACGTCTTTCTCGTTATAGTCTGGCAACTATTAGGTTATTGTATTATGCTTACAAAGGACCTGTAGCAATCACAAGACCTCCATTCCTCTCACTTATCTCTCTTAACTCCCACAGACCGTTCTTAAGCTGCATAAAATCGTCTAAGTATGGCAGAACTATGGCAAAACAGACGCCACCGCTATTGAAAGGGTTTATAGATAGTCACTCGTTGGTGGGATCGGATTAAGGGGACAGTGGTGATTTTTGGGGTCTATTTATTTATATATTCATTTATTTTTTGTTTGCTAGACCTCCATCAAGCTTAAAAAAAAACACCCCCAAAACCCTCTATCAACGATGTCCCATGTGACGTTGCCAGGTCGCGGACTCAAGGTATGCCCTCCCCCTATGACGCCGCCTGGGCGTTACCGGGTCGCTGCCTGACGGCGACCTACCTTATAAGTGGCGTCTGACGCAGACAGGTCGACGCCCTTGTACCGTCTGACGCCTACTGGACGCCGCCCGACGCCACCCGCCTACCGTCCCCGTCCCGTCAATTTACTAGCCGCCGACTCAGCTCATGAGAGTTGTTCGTGTCGAACTTTTCCTGAGGCCCCTGACGACCTCTCCCGACGGCTCTCTTGAGTCGGCGCCCACCCACGTCGCGCGGCGATGTAGGCAAAGACCTGCTCCCGACCCTTAAGTCGTGGAGCGTCGGCACTTAAATCGGCATAGTGTGACACTTGCTTAAGCTCGGTTCACACATGCACGAATAACGTCCCGTCAGGCCACAACCAAAACAATAGGCAGGACGGCATCAATCTGGAGGCCCCATGGTAAGCTTGGTTCACACATACACGAAATAATGTCCCGTCCGTTCCCGACCCCTTTTGCTCGGTTCACACATGCACGAATTAACGTCCTGTCCGTCCCTGACCCCTTAATTCGCCTGCAAACGAGCAAGGACGCCAGCAAAATTGCCTATGGTCGGTACACGGACGTGCGGTGTCGCCAACTCACGTGACGCGAAGGTGACACATCGCCGACTCTCCTTTCAACGTTTTTTTGCCGCCGTTCTCATCCCGTTCGTCAGCGTCTAGACGCCGACTGCTCCCGTGTGTGTCCCGGCCTGACAAGTTTTGTGGCAGTTGCCCCGGCCCACGCCGACCATTTTATGCATGCACAAAATGTTTGCCGCCTCCCGCCCCGCGTCCCGTGTGCTGGCGACACCACACGTCCCTGTACCGACCATAGGCGATTTTGCCGGCGTCCTTGCCCGTTTGCAGGCGAATTAAGGTCGGGGCCGGACGGGACGTTAATTCGTGTATGTGCGAACCGAGCTTTAAGCAACGATATCGACAATCTCTATAAAAGCATAAATTTGCTTATTTGCAGCATACTGCCTGAGTAATTTTATGTAGCTTAACCCTTCCACGCATTTATGATGCAGAGGTTGCCAGATTAGCAATAAGAAATAGAGTTCTCTCACTCTTATAATTACCTCTCCAAAATTAGTTTTCTGCCCACAGCTAACTCAAAGACAACTGCAGAGGTTGAAGTAACTTTTTTTTTTTTTTTTTTTTTTTTTCTAAATACCCCTTATGGTAACAAAGGCTTTAAAGTATCCCTAATAGGCTCAACATCGCGTCATATGTCGGAGAGGGTTAAAGCGTTCCAACACAAACAGCAATTTTAATCTGGCCGCTTTTGAGTTCAAGCTTCAAAACAATTCCATTGCTTCATAATCTACTTTCACTCTAGTTACCAGTAAAGGGGTTTCGAATGAAAATATCACATGTGTATAAAACAAGAAATAATACAAAATATATATTAACATACACACACACATTCATAATCAAGTGAACGAGTAATATTTCTGGCAAACATTTTTCATTAATTGAATTGTGTCGGATTCAAAATATAAGGTTCAGCAGAATTAAGGGGAGATTTCCACTTAAGGGATTTTTTTCTTTACCCCCTTCTCCCTCATGTTTAGCCCCATTGCTTTTGAGATTTTAAGACGTTCGCCCCATTAGTTTGGCGATTTTAAGAACTTTCACCCAATTTATGTCACTTTTAAGACCTTTCGTCCCATTTAGGTGTCGATTTTTTCCTGGCGAGCGATAGCGAGCCTGCAATTTAAGATGAATCGGCCTTCGGCCGGGACACTTTTCTACCGAAAAATGTACAAATTTATCTTGAAAGGGGGTCAAGGGGGTGTAATTTCAAGCTTGATTGAAGTCTAGGAAACACACTAAAAACCTCCCCTTAAGCTGCCTAAATTCTACTTTTATTCTAGTGTCCGATATTAATAATATAGCCCACCGATAGGTTATGCAAATACAAGCGTATCAAACATTTCTCTTAACCTAAGAAAATAAGTATTCGGATAATATACTGTATGTACCAGTATCGTATATTTCCACGATATGAACACTGTTGTATTAAGTAGTGTATATAATATATTCTTGTTTTAGTTATACTGTTACAATATTGCATTTTTAGCATAGAAAGTGTAAATACTCGGGAGTGTAATAATATAATGCTCTCCAAGAATCTTGCTATTTACTGAAGGTTAAAAATATATTATGAGAAAAATAGACCAGTAGGCTGTACATTTCTTTGGTGATAATTTGATAACATTTAACTTTCACTTTTAAAAATGCATGTTGAGTCTGAGATATACTGTATATCCTTCATAATGTATATCATATCTTAGAGAAATATGATTACTATTTAAATATATTTTGCTAACAGAAATCTATATATCACTTACAATTATGAAATAAAAGTGAACGTGTTTATATACATTACATATATAATTACCGTAAGTTACTGCAAGTGAAAGGTATGAATTTTAATTACAATAATTTACTTTCTAAACGACAAGAAACAAAGTGAAAGTATTAGTCACTTATGACATGTCTTATGGGTTCAAAGCAGAAACATTCAATGAAACCTAGCTACAAGCCTATCATTAAGAACAAATACCTGCCCAAGAAAGTGATACTATACATGACATCTTTGTATATGCACAATGAGCATTTAATTAATAGGATACAAAACTTATACTATTACATAAGCATTAGCTAAACTAATACACTAACCGTATGATGTTCACAGCTGAATTCACTAATGTTAAAGTTCTTCGAAGTTGTTGTTGTTGTTGTTGTTCCCTAAGCTGCCTGGCCGAACAGCCCCGAGTCCCTGAGAAAGGCCATGGCCACAATCGGGCTTCTTCGAAGTTGACTATATTAGTATTATATCACTGTTGGTATCAATAATGCAGTACAAATGTTGCTAGTTATTTTATCGCAATTAATAATGCATGTCATCACCAAAATATATATATATATATATTATTCATATGATATATTGTACAGTAACATTATGTCATTTCTCTTGGTGATTCCAATGTATATAATGTAATTTAGGTAAAGCTCATAGGTGATGCATTTTCTATTATTATTTCTAGTGTCATTTTAGATGGTATTAATATGAGTGACTAATATTGCACCACTATATGTTACGATATTAAAATGTACTTGTCAAAAATGAAGACATTTGTGAAATTTTCTCTCTCGAATCCATGCACCAGCATCTTATTACTGTAGTCCCTTAACCCTGTTATTATAATATCCTTCCCATTAACAAATATAATGCTTAAGAACACAATTTATGCATAATACACATACATTTGTTATTATTATTCCTATATTATTTCAGCAGAGGGAAAACAAATACAAATAATAATAATAATAATATATATATACAGTATATATATATTATCTCAGCATTGCCATATCACTACAATATGCGCCATCAGTAACGTAATTACTAAATTAGTCCCCACAACAGTTCTCATCACAATGATCTTCACGACTGTCATCGCCACGTCACCACATAACAATGATCATCACAATAGTTAGCATCACACAATTCATCACTACATAAGTCATCATCACCACATACGTCACCATCACGCAAATCATCATCAACATACAAGTCACCACCACACATCAGTCAGCATCACACAACAGTCACCACCACACATCAGTCATCATCACCACACGTCATAATCAGCTCAACAGTCACCACCACACAACAGTCATCATCACCACAACAGTTAGCATCACACAGCAGCTATCATCACAACAGTTATCATCACACAACAGTTATCACCACACAACAGTTATCACCACACAACAGTCATCATCACACAACAGTTATTACCACACAACAGTTATCACCACACAACAGTTATCATTACACAACAGTTATCACCACACAACAGTTATCATTACACAACAGTTATCACCACACAACAGTTATCATTACACAACAGTTATCACCACACAACAGTTATCACCACACAACAGTTATCATTACACAACAGTTATCACCACACAACAGTTATCATTACACAACAGTTATCACCACACAACAGTTACCAGCATACAGCAGTTATCATCACACAACAGTTATCACCACACAACAGTTACCAGCATACAGCAGTTATCATCACACAAGTTATCACCACACAAGTCATCATCACACAAGTTATCACCACACAAAAGTTATCACCACACAACAGTTATCACCACACAACAGTTACCAGCATACAACATTTATCATCACACAACAGTTATCATCACACAACAGTTACCAGCATACAACAGTTATCACCACACAACAGTTATCATCACACAACAGTTACCAGCATACAACAGTTATCACCACACAACAGTTACCAGCATACAATAGTTATCACCACACAACAGTTATAACCACACAACAGTTACCAGCATACAACAGTTATCATCATACAACAGTTATCATCACACAACAGTTATCATCACACAACAGTTATCATCATACAACAGTTACCAGCATACAACAGTTATCACCACACAACAGTTATCACCACACAACAGTTACCAGCATACAACAGTTACCAGCATACAACAGTTATCATCATACAACAGCTATCATCACACAACAGTTATCATCACACAACAGTTATCACACAACAGTTATCACCACACACCAGGGGAGGTGTGGTGGAGTGGTCTTGCCACTGGCCTGGTAATCCAAAGGTCCCGGGTTCAAATCCCGATGTATCAATGGGAAGATATTATTGGGATGGAATTTGTGCTGTACCTGGTATCAGTGCATTACCACAAGCCCACCGAAACGTCAATAAAATACCCTCATTGTTCCCTGATTAAATAGCACTGTATGAATATTCCCATATTCAAAATATGCTATAGGGGTGCAATGCCTGGTGAGTTATCTGCTCAACAGGTGGCGTTGTGTGTGTGTAAGTGTGAGAGTCCGAGTGTAGGGGGTGAGACAGTGAAGCACGGGAACGAGGTGGCTTCAGAGATGGGGTCGTTTCGGGCCATGAGTGAGCACCGTACCTCATGTGAAGGCAAGATGGCAGGTGCTCGTTGTACTCTACGTGCTTCACATGTCTCACTCTCAAGACTGGAACAAGACCTCACGGGCTTCACTGTTCATTGTAAAGCGGTGAATGTTAAGGCTCTCAGCCTATGCCCGAGAGGAAGTAAGTTGGAATATAGAAAAAAAAAAAAAAAAAAAAAAAAACAGTTATCACCACACAACAGTTATCACCACACACCAGTCATCATCACACAACATTTATCACCACACAACAGTTATCACCACACAACAGTTACCAGCATACAACAGTTATCACCACACAACAGTTATCACCACACAACAGTTATCATCACACAACAGTTATCACCACAACAGTTATCACCACACAAGTTATCACCACACAACAGTTATCATCACACAAGTTATCACCACACAACAGTCATCACCACACAACAGTTATCACCACACAACAGTTATCATCACACAACAGTTATCACCACACAACAGTTATCACCACACAACAGTTATCACCACACAAGTTATCACCACACAAGTTATTATCACACAACAGTTATCATCACACAACAGTTATCACCACACAAGTTATCACCACACAACAGTTATCATCACACACCAGTTATCATCACACAACAATCATCACATAACAGTTATCATCACACAACACATATCATCACACAAGTTATCATCACCACATATCAGTTATCATCACACAACAGTTATCATCACACAAGTCCTCATCACACAGCAGTCATCATCACACAACAGTTATCACCACACAACAATTATCACCACACACCAGTTATCATCACACAACAATTATCATCACACAACAGTCATCATCATACAAGTCATCACACAACAATTATCATCACACAACAGTTATCATCACACAACAATTATCATCACACAACAGTCCTCATCACACAAGTCATCATCACACAACAGTTATCACCACAACAGCTATCATCACACAACAGTTATCACCACACAACAATTATCATTACACAACAGTTATCATCACCACACAACAGTCATCACCACACAACAGGTATCATCACACAACAGTTATCATCACACAAGTTATCACCACACAACAATTATCATTACACAAGTTATCATCACCACACAAGTCATCACCACACAAGTCATCACCACACAATAGTCATCACCACACAAGTCATCACCACACAAGTCATCATCACACACCAGTTATCAACACACAACAGTTATCACCACACAAGTTATCACCACACAAGTTATCATCACACAAGTCATCATCACACAACAGTTGTCATCACCACACAAGTTGTAACCACACAACAGTTATCCCCACACAAGTTATCATCACACACCAGTTATCATCACACAACAGTTATCATCACCACAAGTCATCACCACACAAGTCATCATCACACACAAGTCATCATCACACAATAGTCAACATCACCACGTAACTGCCATAACCATACAAGTCCCTAAAGAACAAACCATACGAAGAGCGTCTTAGAGAATTAAATCTATTTCCTTTAACCCAGCGCAGATTAAAGCGCAGCGCAGATCATCAACAAAGAAGAAACCATCATATTATGTAACTTATCACCACACTAATCATCACCATTAATCACCATCACAGTCAACACCTCCAGATAAGTATGTTCACAAATCAGCACTACACAAAACTAATAATCTCAAAACAATCATCACATAAAAATCACAAGTCATACCAGTAAGTATACATCACCTCACAAGTCATCACACAAGTCACATCACCATATATTATGTCTTCACCACATCATATCACCATAAAAGTCATCCCTATAAATCAATCATTACCTCCCGTTACCTCATACAACCCATCATCACATATAATCAACATCAAGCACATATAAGTTCCACCTTAAAACACTCATCACCAAAATGTACACACCACTCACACAACAGGCATCACCACAACTAATAATCACAAAGCCAAATACCACTACACAAACTATGATCTCATATCAATCACTGCACAACTCGACAACAAAGAATAATCATATAATCATCACCACAATACTCATGACTAAATAGCAGACATCATCACACATGTCATCAATACACAAAACTCACCACCGCTTAACTAATAATACAATATATATAATATATATATATATATATATATATATATATATATATATATATATATATATATATATATATATATATATATATATACATACGTATCTCACTCAACCATCACCGCAGCCATCGCCAAAATGCTCATCACCACAAAAAATGCCACACAAGTAACGAAAATAAAACATACATTACCGGTACGTAGAATTACAGTATGTACAGTCGCGCTAATAAGTGATGTCTCGGCACCAAGTATATTTCGATCATTAATTGGTATCAGCAATGTGTAAAATTTTATTTGTTCGTTACGAGTGAGATATACAAGCATGTGCCTACACCTACCCACCCTATTTAACATATGACAAACATTAATACAGCACAGACCGAGCTAAACGTAATGACAGCTGGGCCATGACTTATTAGCGCGACCGTACACCACTCAGCAACACAACCAGTGCCTCACTCAACAATCACCAAAACCATTACCTTAAAGCTCATCACCACCACCACCACAATAGTCATCACCAGTATTCACCACACAACATTACCACACCACACAAGTCGAGTCTCAAAAAATGACCAAAGCCAAAAGTGTTGCCAACGCGAGCCTGTGTCAAGTTGGGGTACACACACAGGACAAACAGGGCGAGGGGTTAGTCGTGGCGCTGGTAACACTGATTGCTAGTCTCACTTGCTTTTTCTGGCTCCTCTCTTTCTCTTGTTCGCTTACCTGATGTTGCTTTGTCGGTCCTACTCACTCACTCACTCACTCTCACTCTCTCTCTCTCTTGTTCGCTTTGACTTAGGCCTTTGAACATTATGACACATTTTGACAGATTATTCATTAGACGATTGTATACAATTTCGGAAGTATCTGTGGGAATTATAAGAGTAAATACTATCTCTGACTTCCATATGCCCTTCCTAATCTGAATAAGATCGTCTAATAATAGCCAGAAAACAGAAAAGACATGCGTCATCGTATCTTCTAAGGGTTAATCTGTCTCTGTACTACCTCATATTTTACTGTAAAGGTATACGGTAGGTATTAAGTCATGTAATACAGTACAGTACCTGGTCATTTACAATCGACGACATATTAAGGTGTTACAAATTTTCATGAAATATTATAACACACTAACTAAATCATTTGAAAGATTCCGTTATCATAACATATGGCTCAATTACGTATACATTCCTTGTTCTTCTACTACGTGTATGGTATAATTAAGTTTTGACTGCCCCGAAGGGAATACAAGGACTTTTTCAGTCAGTATTTATATATATATATATATATATATATATATATATATATATATATATATATATATATATATATATATATATATATATATATATATATATATATGTGTGTGTGTGTGTGTGACAATCATACCAAATATATATCAATCAATCGAGAAAGAAAATCCCATTCTCTCTCTCTCTTTGCTCACTTTCACGCCCCCCTCTGTCTCTCCCACACACTCACTCACACGCTCACCAAACTCGGCGATTTTACACAAAAATTTGGGAAAGTTTGGCAATTAAACAGCCGATGAATTATTTCCTGTTGAATAAAAAAACTTTGTGTTCTGTTGACATTCCACGGGTGCCTGGTAAAAAAAAGGTGAGAGTTAGTGAAGTGTACTAGAGGGATCACATATTAGCCGTTTGGTGGACGTTATATAGAGTTAGTGAAGTGTACATCAGGGATCACATATTAGTTGTTTGGTGGATGTTATATAGAGTTAGTGAAGTGTACTAGAGGGATCACATATTAGTTGTTTGGTGGACGTTATATAGAGTTAGTGAAGTGTACATCAGGGATCACATATTAGTTGTTTGGTGGATGTTATATAGAGTTAGTGAAGTGTACTAGAGGGATCACATATTAGTTGTTTGGTGGATGTTATATAGAGTTAGTGAAGTGTACTAGAGGGATCACATATTAGTTGTTTGGTGGATGTTATATAGAGTTAGTGAAGTGTGCTAGAGGGATCACATATTAGTTGTTTGGTGGACGTTATATAGAGTTAGTGAAGTGTACATCAGGGATCACATATTAGTTGTTTGGTGGATGTTATATAGAGTTAGTGAAGTGTACTAGAGGGATCACATATTAGTTGTTTGGTGGACGTTATATAGAGTTAGTGAAGTGTGCTAGAGGGATCACATATTAGTTGTTTGGTGGACGTTATATAGAGTTAGTGAAGTGTACTAGAGGGATCACATATTAGCTGTTTGGTGGACGTTATATAGAGTTAGTGAAGTGTACTAGAGGGATCACATATTAGTTGTTTGGTGGACGTTATATAGAGTTAGTGAAGTGTACACCAGCGATCACATATTAGTTGTTTGGTGGACGTTATATAGAGTTAGTGAAGTGTACTAGAGGGATCACATATTAGCTGTTTGGTGGACGTTATATAGAGTTAGTGAAGTGTACACCAGGGATCACATATTAGTTGTTTGGTGGACGTTATATAGAGTTAGTGAAGTGTACACCAGGGATCACATATTAGCTGTTTGGTGGACGTTATATAGAGTTAGTGAAGTGTACACCAAGGATCACATATTAGCTGTTTGGTGGACGTTATAATACAAATGCACATATACTGTATACATACACAAATATTACCTTTCCAAATTAGGATATATACATGTATAAGTAACACCCCGTTCTTAACATTAGTCATCCATTACAAACTCCAATGTACTTATATAAATCCAAACTTCGAGGATTTATAGCTAGGATTTGGTACTACTTATGCTGGAGTGTGTGTATTTGAACAGACAAGCTGAACATAGGGGAGGGTAAATGACCAGAAAAATGTACAAGAATATGGGGAAAGAATAAAATGGTACAGTCGGGTTAATAATTAAGTGATGTCTCGGCACCAAGTATATTTCGATCAATAATTGGTATCAGCAATGCCTAAAACTTAATTTATTCGTTTCGAGTGAGATATAAAAGCATGTTCCTACACTTACCCACCCAATGCAACATCTGACAGACATTAATACAACAGAGAGAGCCAAACGTAATGACAGCTGAGACATGACTTAATTATTAGCGCCACCATACCTCATTTGAACCAAACCAGAGCTACCAACAGATTTAGTAGCTTAGATTAACTGGCTACTATACTTTGACTAAATTATGTGATGAAATCTTAGAATAATATTAATTGTGATACCTTACCTTTTGATGTGTTCGCCGCTCTTCTAGCGGCACCAAGGAGCGCGACGCCCCTCGTTATGGGTGGTGATTTGGTGCAGTAGACTGTTTGAAACGACAGCTCGCTCCCTTGCGAGGATGGGCTCGTCTGGCACTTTTTGCAGTTCGACATCTAGGGCTCTCTTGAAGTTGTCTAACGAGATGTCCCTCATGTCTCTTACTCGCCGTGGGAGTTTGTTGAAGAGACGTGGGCCTCTGTGTGATAACCAGCCCTCTCGCAGAGAGCCCATAGCACCCCTGTTATTCATCCGGGGGATTTCGCATTTGATGTGCATGCACACACAAACATGCACACACAAACACACACTTATTATTATTATTATTATTATTATTATTTTTACACACACTTCCACGTGTAAAATACGTAAGATGGTTTCCATACAGACGAACAAATCGAAATATAAAAATTAATTTATATGTGTCACGGCTCACTATCAGTATCCTACACACGAACATATACGAAGTAGCCCACACACACACACACACACACACACACAAGAATACAGAGACCACATAATACACCTCAACCCTACTACCATCAGCAAATACGTTGGCTAGGGCTAGGATTCAAATCCATATAGGCTAGCACTCTACCTAGCAACTGCAGAGGATGTTAAGGGGAGATTTCCACTTGAGGGATTTTTTTCTTGACTCCTTTCTCCCTCATGTTTAGCCCCATTGTTTTTCTATTTTAAGACGTTCGCCCCATTATTTTGACGATTTTAAGAACTTTCAACCCATTTCTATCAATATTAAGACCTTTCGTGCCATTTAGGTGTCGATTTTATCCTGGCGAGCGATAGCGAGCCTGTAATTTAAGAGGAACCAGCTTTGAGCCGGGACATTTTTCTACCGAAAAATTTACAAATTTATCTTGAAAGGGGCTCAAGGGGGTGTAATCTTAAGCTTGAAGGATATCTAGGGCCCAAACTAAAAACCTCCCCTTAAACAGAGAAATCCGATACTTCCATCAGTGCTACTCCCCAACCTCAATTTGATCGGTTACCCAGGACACCACATTTGTGAGGGTTATCTTAGGCCACACGTTGGAAACCCAGCATCTTGGGAGAGGCTGCACAGCTCGGTGGAAGTACCAAGGGGAGCAGGTCAAAAGGGCTGCACTTCGAAATGACCACAATCAGAAGGGTCATAAATAAAATGGCCACAGATCAGAATGACCACATACTGTACATCAATCAATCCACAAAATTAATCCCATTAATTCAACCTCTCTCTCTCTCTCTCTCTCTCTCTCCAGTCTAAGGGGGTTGCACTGCAAACATTGGTTAATCAAATGTAACAAAAGTGATACACCTAAACAGTTCTTCGATCGGTTATAAGGCTATCATATGTACACATAAACGACTGGAACACTCCTTATGTGTATCATTTATGTTAACTTTGAACACACAATGTTTACAGTTTTGTTAGTTCAGGTTAGGTTTGCTTAGGTTACGTGATTGTGGGTTTTGTTGAAGGTAGGTTCTTGGTTTTTTCTAGACTTCTTTATCTCTTATGTTTAGCTCCATTCGTTTTGATATTTTAACACGTTCGCCCAATGATTTTGGCGATTATAAGAACCTTCGCCGCATTTCTTTGCAAATATTAAAACCTCTCATGCCATTTAGGTGTCGATTTTATCCTGGCGAGCGATAGCGAGCCTGCAGTTTAGGAGGAACCAGCCTTTGGTCAGGACATATTCCTACCGAAAAATTTACAAATTTATCTCGAAGGGGTCTTGGGGGAGATTTTGTTAAAGCTTGATATGTGTCTAGGGAGCAAACTAAGAACCACCACTAAAGCTAGGTTAGCATACAGTATCTAGTTTGGCCTGTGGACGTCTTGGATGAGTCCGATGCGGAGTGTGGCCGTTTTGACTGAACACCTTACCACGCACCAGCTGCTTGATCGATTTTTTTAATGTATTTAATATTTTGTTTAGTTTCCTCCCTAGACCTCCATCAAACTTAAAAATACTGCCCCCAGGATCCCCCTTCAAGATATATTTGTAAATTTTTCGGTAGAAAAATGTCGTGGTTAAAGGCCGGTTCCTCCTAAATTATAGGCTCGCTATCGCTCGCCAGGAAAATAATAAACATTTAAATGACACGAAAAGTCTTACTATTGACAAAGAAAAGGGGCGGAAGGTGTCAAAATCGCCAAACTAATGGGCCGAACGTCTTATAATCTGAGCATGAGGAAGAAAGGGGTACGGTACATACGTCCATGGTTATACTTAACCCTTTCAAGATATGAGGACGCCTTCCATTCCTTTGTTCTGACGATTATTTCTCAGCTTGTGAATGAATTGTGAGTGCCAGAGGGTTATTGTGAGTGCCAGAGGGTTATTGTGAGTGCCAGAGGGTTATTGTGAGTGCCAGAGGGTTATTTGATGTACTCTGTACCACTTTGACTCCTACAGTAGAGGGGTATCCAAACTTGAGCAGAATAATTTTAATATTAGTCAGAATAAAATGAAAAGGCGCCCTCGACTACTGAAAGAGTTAAGGGGGAGGTAGTTGCTTTTTCTAGATCTTCTTCCTCATGTTTAGCATATTGGTTTTTGAGATTTTAAGACGTTCGTTCCACTAGTTTGGCGATTTTAAGACCTTTCGCCCCGTTTTGTTTGTCAATATTAAGGCCTTTCCTGTCATTTATGTGTCGATTTTTTCGTAGCGAGCGATAGCGAGCCTATAATTTTAGAAGGAATCAGCCTTCGGCTGGGAAATTTTTCTACCGAAAAATGTAAAAGTTGATCTTGAAAGGAGGTCTACGGGGTGTTATTATAATGATGGAGGTCTAACGATGAAACTAGAAGATATATAAATTATAAATACATAGACCAAAAAACAAGCACTACCCCCTTAATTCCTACAAAAATGATAATGATAATATCACGGAGGATTCAGGTGTAGGAGGGGCAGGTTCATCATGTGTTAGTGGGACGAGGTTATAAATATTATATTATTATTTCAATTACTCTTTAGTAACGTGTGGGAAAAATGTGTTAATTGGCTACAAGCATAATCGGTGTGTAATTTAAGGAAAACTATTAATAATTGTGATTAATTACGGTTTTATCTTTGCAATAACCTACAGTGCGTTTTTTCAATTTGCTTTAAAAGATTATCTCTAATGAAAACAAAAAATATATATATACAGTATATATATATATACTGTATATAATCTCATTTACTATATTTTTTCAAATTGCCATTTTGTGAATGAATTGTATGCAGAAGCCCCTTTTCATCTTCCTTCCGTTCTCCCTTGACACAGACCCACTCCCCTCCCCCACCCCACTATCTCTATCTCTGACACACACACCAACCCACCCACACACACACACACACACACACACACACATACACACAAGTCGACAACTCCTGGTGAAATTGCCACAGCACACAGTCTGGGCGTCTATATGAACAACCCGGGCCTCTCACCCTCCCACCAATTTCCTGCTTTACCTCTTCCTTTTCTACCCCCCCCCCCCTCCCCCCCTCCCCTTCTCTCACTCTCACTCTCTCTCTCTCTCTCTCTCTCTCTTGGTTATATTCTCTGACCCTTCATCTGCTCTCAATATTCTAGATGTCTCGATTTCTCTTTATCCCACTTGGAAATACCATATTACCACCTTTGCTAAAACAGCTTCCCAGACGCTTGTTGTGCCTCAACCGGGGGTTCTTTACCACTGCACATCTTCTTGCTCTGTAGCCTACAGGGGTACATTGTTCGCATGTGTGGGGAGGATCCTCTTACACAGCACTTCTGGAAAAAGTAGAAAAGAAAGCCCTTCGTCTCATTAACTCACGTCCACTCACTGATTCTTTGCAATATTTCTCTCTTCGCCGCAGTGTTGCATCTCTTTCGCTATTCTACCGCTATTACAATAATCAGTGTTCCTCAGAGCTCTCTCAGTGTATATCACCTCTTCTACGTAGATAGAGACCGTAGCACCCACCTTGCAACACAATCCCATCCCTAATCTGAGCAACTCTCCAATCCAAGAGTGAAACAATATTCCCGAACTTTCTTCTATTCAACAGCTGAGCTCTGGAACTGTCTCCCTGAATCCATCTTCCCTTCATCCTATGGCTTAAATTGTTTCAAACTCCGTGTCTCCAGGCATTTTGGCTCGAACGTTCCTTGATTTTGGACCTGTCACTCTTTCAACTCTGGGAGAGGCACTCGCCACAGGAAGTTCTGCCTTTCGTCTCCCTCATCCACATAGCAAAATAAATAATAATGGAAACTGACAATTCATGTAGTTCTCTTTCAACCAATGAACCATCTTTTATATAAACTATATATTGCTGATGATTACGGAGTTAATAATCACATATCATCCAGCGTGTCTATTTTTTCCTATTTCAACGGGAAATTACGAGTCCCGAAAGGATATTCTTCTAACGATATTAGTTCAGTACATTGGCGGAGGGTATGTGGAGTAGATGGGAGAAGCCTGAGTAATTGAGATAGTTTCCGTTATCTGTATTACATTTGCGTATCTGTGGATATTTATTGTGAATCAATCTTCCTTTTATCCCGCATCTCACGATTTCTTTTTTCACTCCATTTAACAATACCTTAACGCCTTTCCCTCTTCTTTTTATACACGATTTTTCTCTTTCCTTTGTTCTTTTTCTGGCAATTTTTTTCTAATATTCCAGTTTATTTTTCCTGCTCATTGTCCGTCTCTTTCAATTATCCTCTTTTAATACTCTAACTGTGTATACATAAGTTACCTACAGTCAGTTTTGTGTCTAGTTTAGGTTAGGTAAGAGTGTTAAACTTTTATCTTAAAATACACTTTTCTTTAACACCATCCATTTTATTAAACCACCTTTCACTATAACTCCTAGTTGTAACATCCCCACTGTTCATACATGTACACTCTGTGCAATATATTCTTCAAAATTAATTCCCTTTCATACACCCTATTTCTGTACCACCTTTCGTCTTCCTCTCCCCTTTCCCATTCTACCTTAGTTATCTTTTCTTATTTCTCTGCTTTGTCATTTTAACTTCTCTTTCTCTCCAATCTTTTATTTCACCGTGTATACCTCTCCCCATCACCTTTCTTCCAAACACACCCCTCCATGTTCTTCCACTCTTTCTCTCTCCCTTTCACCTCTCCTCCCTTCCCCTCCTCTCCCCCTATCTAAGGCACTACCCCTTCCTCCCCTACTATTTCCTCCCCCACTATTATCCATCAACCCCCCCCCCCTTCTTCCTCCCACTATCTCTATCACCCCCCCCCCTCCTTCTTCCTCGCACTATCTCCACCCCCCTTCCTTCCCCCCCTATCTCCATCACCCCTCCCCTCCCCTACTATCTCATACACCCCTCCCCCCTCACACACACACACACACACAACCAACTCCCTCAGCCAGTATTGAGTTTCCAGTGTTCATCAAAGATCAAACTTGTGTAATAAAGGTCCGTCCCCCACCAACCTGCCCCCCATCACGCCCCCCTCCCACCGGCCCCCCACTTCAAAAGGTGTGACTATTTGCCAAACAAGAGAACTCGACTCTCCTTTTGCAGTCGCCATTTTCTGTGTATACGTGGAGGGGGAAGAGGGAGGTATAGGATGGGGGGGGTTAGGTTGGGGGTTGGGGGAGGAGGGGAAATGGCAAGGGGACGAGCAGGGGAATGGAGGGAGGGGGACGAGGGGGGGGGGGGTGAAGTTAGAAGGGAATTGGAAGGATGGGACGAGCGTAGGAAGGGGGGGGGGGGAGAGAGAGACCCGGAAGTGTAGGACAAAAGTCAAAATATATCACATTAGATGGAAATATAGTAAGCAAATCAAGTGCTGTCAGCGTATACCATGCCTGCGTCGAACCATAGAAATAAAAACATATGCCAAGTTGATATATCACTAACATAATGTGCATGGGATTGGCAATGGTAAAACAATCTAAGGCAAATGCTACCCGGTTCTCGGTGAGAAAAGCCTATGAAACTATCACTGAAAATATGTTTGGTTGAGCATTTAGCTGTAGGGATAGATTTGCATTCCTTACTTGAATGTAGACGAATGTGGCTTTTGTCCTATTTTAGTGATGTCCTATTATAAATTAGCCAAATAATAATTAATTATCTTAGTAATTTCAATTCATCAACTCATTATACTGCAGTGCAGGGTTGGTTGTACAACTTTTATATAAACCAGCAATATGTGACTTGTATATTTTATGGGTCATTATCTATACATGCATTCCCCAAAGGGTACCTGTAAGAATGTGATACGGTGACAATGTTTAAAGCTCATTGTAGAGCATATTACATATCCACATAAAATTGAGTATGTTAAACCATCGAGATATAACTTATGAATGCAAGATATATACACTAGGTTCCTGTACTACGACTTGTTTTCGCTAAATGGTGTGCTTATACTGAAAAATTAATGTATCAGTAACGTCATCAGAACAGTGTTTTTGTGGTGCGTGATAAACAGTGTGACCAGACCAACACACAGGGTGGCCAACACAGTAGACACTGACGGGGTACAGCAAATACTCCACCACCATCACTACAACCAGCCACGTTTTTTTCTTGTCGTTTTCTTCTTGAGTCTGGAGCCCAACTTGCCTACATACCGGAACCTCCAGGGAAAGCATGAGACTGAACCAGGGAGTATAATTTTGAAGTTTACTAAGTAATAGGTAGGTGCGGGTAAATTGACGCCAACACTCTCCTGATGTAAGGCTTTACTCCGAGGCTTAAGTTGATTTCGTAGGGAAATTATTTTTATGATCGCATTCCCAATGACAGGATTACTTTGTTGGTATATTTTGAACCCAAGATATCTCAAACCCGACAGTTCTATACCCTAAAAGTATCGCTTTAGATATGTATTGAACTCTACACTTTAGTACCAAAATGTTCTGTCCTCAATCAAATTCGTACCAAAGACATATTAGTGCTCGTGTAATGTTGCACCCAAAGATAAATTGAACGGAAAATGTTTAATACTCAAAACTTTTCAACTTAGAACCTTTCCTGCCTATAACGTTTCAGTTACTGATGGTAATGATTGCATGAAATAGCGAGGGATTACACGCATAGTAAAGACTGATACTCTATTACACACTCTTGTTCAGTTTGTCTTTCTTCATTTCCCACAGTTTCCCATCTGTAACCTTCCCCTCATCACCTACCCCCTCCCCCTTCCCATCACCTAACCCACATTCCCTCCTACCCTTACCACCCACCTCCCCCACCTTCCCTTACTACACTCCCTCCCCCTCCCCTCTTCCCTTATCAAACTCCCCTCCCCACCTTCCCTTACAAACCTCCCCTCCCCCTCCCCCCTTCCCTTACCACACTCCCCTCCCCCTCTTTCCCCTCACCTAACCCCCATTCCCTCCTTCCCTTACCACCCACCTTCCCCTCCTTCCCTTACCACCCACCTCCCCCTCCTTCCCTTACCACCCACCTCCCCCTCCTTCCCTTACCACCCACCTCCCCCTCCTTCCCTTACCACACTCCCCTCCCCCTCCCCCCCTCTCTTTCCCTGATCTGTCGGGTTTTCTTTGAAGTGCTGTGATAGTCGTAACCCCCCCCCTCTCCCCTCACCCCACCCGCTACCTCTCCTCTCCCCCTGTCCTGTTCTCCCCCACCACTCCACCCGTTACCCGTCCTCCCTCCCCCCACCCCGTCCCCCCCCCCCCCTCCCCCCTCTCCCCCTGTCCTGTTCTCCCCCCTCACTCCACCCGTTACCCCTCCCCTCCACCCCTCTCCCCCTGTCCTGTTCTTCCCCCCTCTCCCCTTAGGCATCGCTGGTGGGTCTCATTTCAGGGGCGCCGTGAAGTTAGCAGAGGGGGCGACGAGCCGGGCCCCGCGTACACACCCGGGGGGCATGACGGCGAGGGGGGAGCTGTGTGAGAGAGAGAGAGAGAGAGAGAGAGAGAGAGAGAGAGAGAGAGAGAGAGAGAGAGAGAGAGAGAGAGAGAGTGTGTGAGTGTGTGTGTATGTGTGTGTGTGTGTGTGTGTGTATTTATGCAAGAGGGAGAGAGAGTGTGTGTGTGTTTGTGAGAGGGTGTGAGTGTGAGTGTGTGTGTGTGTGTGTGTATGAGTGTGAGGGTGTGTGAGTGAGAGTGAGTGTGTGCATATGCGAGATGGAGAGAAAGATTGTGTGTGTGTGTGTGTGTGTGTGTGTGTGTGTGTGTGTGTGTGTGACAGAGAGAGAGAGTCAGTGTGTGTGTGTGTGTGTGTGTGAGAGTCAAAGAGTCAGTATGTGTGAGTGAAAGTGTGTGTATGTGTGTGTTATCAAGGATAGATTACAGGAGTCTGGTAAAAGGTACAGGAATAACAAGAGAAGCAGGAGGGGGGGGGGGGGGGGGATAGGTAAACAGGGGAAGGAGGAGGATAGTATAAGGGGGAAGGCCAAACACGAAGCAGGGAAGGATCGATAGCAAGGTGTAATTTTTTTTTTTTTTTTTTTTTTTTCCAACTACTCCCTCTCGGGCATAGGCTGATAGCCTTTACACTCCACCGCTGAACACGGTGAGGCCCGTGAGGTCTTGCTCCAGTCTAGGGAGTGAGACATGCAAAGTTTCACGGCTCGAAGCAAATCCATCTCTGAAGCCGCCTCGCCTCTGCGCTTCACAGTCTCATCCCCACAGACTCGGACCCTCACTCTCAGAACGCCACCTATTGAGCAATTAACTCACTAGGCATTGCCCCCCAGTAGCATATTTTTGAATATGGGAATATTCATACAATGCTATTTAATCAGGGAACAATGAGGGTATTTGTTTGGCATTTCGGTGTGCTGTGGTAATGCACTGGGGTACTACTCGCTTTTTCTGGACCTCCTCCTCCCTCATGTATAGCATATTAGTTTTGAGATTGTAAGACATTCCTTCCATTAGTTTGTCGATTTTAAGACCTTTCGCCCCATTCGTTGTTAATTTCAAAACCTTTCGTGCCATTTAGGTGTCAACAATTTTCCTGGCGAGCAATAGCGAGCCCGTAATTTTAAGAGGAACTGGCCTTCGGCCGTGAAATTTTCTATCGAAAAAATTTAAAAATTTATCTTGAAGGGGGGTGAAAGGGGGTGTTTTTCTAAGCTTGATGGAAGTCTAACGAGGAAACTCAAAAATACATAACATATATAAATATATAGACCAAAAACCGAGCACTACCCCCTTAGCCGAACCTACAGGAAAGCAAGCAACAACAGACCACACTTTGAAGAGAGAACCGTTTAGCCATTAACCTTTACAGTACCGGCGGCGTCTTTCTGTTTTTATTTCAGTTGCATTTAGACGACTTATATTAAGTTTAGGAAGGATATATGGTAGCTAAAAGGATTAATTGAGATAGACTGTAATCTTTTAACGGGTAGACATCCTTCCTAAGCTGAATCAAACCGTCTAATAGTTGCCAGAATATAATGAAAAGGACGTCACCGGTACTGAATGTTTTAAGACGTTGTGGCAATATGTAAGTGGTGGAGGGTAGAATAGGAAACAAGCGTTGTAAAGCACTAACGGCCTCCACTGAACGCTGCAAACCACCCAGCCGTCTTAAACCATTATTATTTCTGCCTTCCTCTCTCTCTCTCTCTCTCTCTCTCTCTCTCTCTCTCTCTCTCTCTCTCTCTGTGCAAATTTATTCTAAATCCCTGAAGAAAATAGGTTCTATGTGGTCCGACACGTACAAAATATAGGTAAAGGAGAGTGTACAAAGTGCTTAGAATTGAATATGAGGAAAGGGTGGCATTGACAGTAAAAAATAAGTATAAGATTTGAAGGTGCAAGAGGCAGTGGTAAGAGAACACGGAACTAAGGTAAGAAAGGGGGTATTGTGGGTATTGTGACTGGGGGAAAGGAAGGAAAAGGGTAGGAATGTGTGGAACGGAAGGAAATACGCATGGGGGATAACTACTACTACTACTACTACTACTACTACTACTACTACTACTACTACTACTACTATTACTACTACTACTACTACTACTAACATAGCATCAGCAAAAACAACTTCAAGAATAACAAAAATGGCAACAATAATACTGCTATTACGAATAATAATAATAATAATAATAATAATAATAATAATAATAATAATAATAATAATAATAAGTTGGGTTATTTGTTAATGAAATCACCAAATTTTTCCAAAAGAAATGTTCACAGGAAATCAAATCAGAAGAACGCACAAAATCAAACAGTACTATAAGAGAGGATTTGAAAGTGTGTGTTGGCAGGAGAGGAAGCCAACGGGGTAAGGTTGTGTGGCATGGAGGGCAAAGGAAAAAGTAACGCAAATGAGCTATAAGAAAGTTGGAGTCGTAAAATATCAATACCGGTGTTAAATTGAAATGCAATGATAATGTAGAATTCTGATGGCTACAAAGCATTGTATGTTGAAATTTTATTATGTACGATATAAATGCGTTACATTATTTGAGCTGGTAATTCTGCTAAGCATCGATGTCTACAGCTCCAACTTCATTGTAACCCGTAATTCGAAAGTGGCCAGTTGTGGGGGGTAGAATAGGAATATAGGAAGGATAGAAAAGTAAGTTGACACAAAATAAAGAAGTACTATTAGAATGGATGGTACAATAAGATTCTAAATTAAAACTGTAGGAAGGCGACCTTTCTCCCTACCAACAATTCCTTTGAGACCTCTGGTGGACGCTTCTGAACTAGCGCCAGAGCTACGACTGTAGACATCACTTAAAGACACCTTAAATAGGATGAATATTAATAACATAACCATCCCCGTACTACTAGGAGCAATAGACGTGACCCCAGAGAAAAGGCAGAGAGTGTTACAATGCACAATTAATTTCCTTAAAAAGTCGGGGAGAATTCCACGACTCTAAAGGCAGTCCTGACAAAACTGTCCTCGCTAGGGTTTATTAGTGACGTTCAGTTGCTACCTTCCCTCCAACACATCAACAACAACAACATCACTATACCCAACACCTTAGGTTATGCACAGTTTATCTAAATTTGTGTGTGATTCTACACGTTTTTATTATACAGTATACGACTACACTAAGTGCTTATATAGTATAGTAATAAAGGGAAAGTTCATATGCAGCTGATAATGACTACAAACAATGATAAGCTGATTAATTATCATAACAAAATTGGCGCGAAAATACCTGCTGACTTTGTATTGTAAATATACGTTATTTATGAATATGGGTGATATAAAAATATATAAAACAAAAGTATGCATAGACCAAAGTATGTGTCAGCTACAGAAATTTCGACTAACTGCATATATTATAGAATTGTTGAAGGAGAGGGAGGGTGGATAGCTCCGCTATGTAGCCAATTTCCCACAATGCACCGCGGTAAACCTTGCGTTCAGCGCCTCTATAGGCCACTGTAGGCATTTATTGGTAAGGAGAATTAACCCTTTCACCTCGATGGCATATTTTTACCCTTTTATTCTGGCTAACTTTAAACGATTTTTGTCAAATTAAGATAGTCCTATGTTATTCAGATGGTTTGTTGAGATAGTATGTACAGTTCCCCTTTAGGTCCTTGAGGTATATTTTAAGCTAAGGGGAATTTGTTTAGTCTTAACCTGAATAAGACGAAAATAACTTCTTCATGGTGAAGGGGTTAAGGGTAACAGGTAGGATGATAGTAATATCACAAAAGGGGTTGGGACATAAATATGGATACACCAACACTTTACCCCTTCAGCCAGACCATTTATTACTTGTGTATATATTGTGTTGTTTATTCAGTGCAGATAATTTTACTAATTTTAGTAAACACCTCAAATTATCAAATATTATGTTAATGAACCCTCCAGGTATGACAGGTTCTTCCAACCTAAAATCGCTTGGAGATATCCATCACAAAAATAAATGGAAGTCATCTAATTGAAAGGGCTAATTGTAGACACCAATCGAGCAGGGCAATACCCATGGGAGACCTCATAGGCATGTGATAAGGAGATGCTGGAACCCTTGTTTCAATTGTCTGGCCTTTCTCACACAGTTTCTGTTTGTGTCTCACCTACACAGAGTAATCCAGCTAGCTCTCACAAACACCTTCTCCTTCTATTCATTTCACTACACTAAACAAGCACACCACCCTTCTTTCCAATACCCCAACGAAATTTGTTTTAAGATGACCACCAACTGAACTTCGTTTGCCTCTGTCACACTTTCAACTTTGGGGGAGACACTCGTTCCAGGCAGATTTTTCTTTTGTCTCCCTCATACATATAGGCCTAGACAAAAAAAAAAAAAATTAAAAAAAAAAAAACACACAATCATAAGCTCGTGTAAGGAATGTTATAATATAGAAAGTTACCTTAAGGAACAGTGGAATGGCAAAAGCAACAAAGGTATCTCGGTGGGTCTCACAGAATAGGAATATATAATGAAGACCGGGATTATTATGTTAACCCTTTCAGTATAAGATGACATTGTTCCTCCTTTTATTTTGGCTATCACTGAACAAATGTATTTAGCTTAACAAGAAATTATAGAGGTCAAGAGGGTAAATTGAGATTGACTTTTCCCCTAGTGATTCTTAGAAGGCCTTCCACAACCTATTAAAATCCTTCAAGGTTAGCCAGATTACAGTTAACAAGTGTCATTGAACTCTATCTATCTATCTATCTATATGCTCAGGCCCAATCCCCATTTTGGGGGTAGCCGACTCAAGACAGAGCAAGAACAGGGAAAACACAAAAACAACATAAAACAAAAAATAAACACAGATAAAAAACACAAACTCTCACACATCCAGGTCACCCAGGAGAAGACCCAGAGACCAGGGTTACCAAGGTCGCTCCAGCACTCCCCCGGCCCCTGACCACCAGGAGAGGTTCCGATCTCGGCAGACAGACATGCAGCGGAGCCAAAGCGACAAGCCCTCCCACCACACTTCCAGGCACACCCTTCATATTAATCGTCTCCCCGGGCCAGGCGCCTGATGGACTATTATCTAGTCCAACTTGCGCCCGACCCCTTACTCCAAATGACCACGTGTTCACTCAACTATTCACAAGCATTCTCCATTCACTCCTGTCCACCACCACTTCCCCTGCCTGATCTATAGTCATTCCTCTATCATCCAAAGCCTTTCTTACACAGTCTCTCCATCTCAATGGGGGTCTTCCTGCCCTTCTATCTCCCCTTGTACCTGACTCACATATTCTCTTTGTAAGCCTTTCATCTCCCATTCGTTCAACATGACCATACCAGCTCAGCACCCTTCTGTCCACTCTGGCTGACAAATGTTCCTGCTGCCCCACTCTCCTACGTATCTCTTCATTCCTCAATCTGTCTCTACGAGTAACTCCACACATACTCCTCAAGCAGCTCATCTCCATCACATCCAGCTCTCTTTTCTCCTTTTTCTTCAGAGCCCATGTCTCAGCCCCATACATCACTGTTGGCACAACAATTCCTTGATACAGTGCACTTTTTACTTTCACTCCGAGATTTATCGTCTTCCACATACTTCCCATTGCTCCGAAAACCTTCCTTCCTTCACACACTCTCTGTTTTACCTCCACTTCCATACCTCCACTCCTGCTTATTGTTCCTCCTAGATATTTAAAACACTCTACTTGTTCCAATATTTCCCCATCCAGCCTCACATCTAGATTCACCCTATGCTCTCCCCTATTACACACCATTACTTTACTTTTATTGACGTTCACCTTCAGTTTCCTCCTTCCACTCATCAGAATCCGCCACCAATGCTGTGTCATCAGCGAACAGCAACTGATTCAACTCCCAATCTCTACCATTCTTTCCTACTAAACCCAATCCTCTTCCCATAGTTCTCCTTTTCACCTCCCTCACCACACCATCCATAAACATATTAAACAGCCATGGTGACATTACACAACCCTGTCGCAAACCTACCTTTACCTCAAACCATTCACTCAACTCACCATTTCCTACTCTCACACATGCTCTGCTCCCTTCATAAAAACTCTTAACTGCTTCTAACAAATTTCCTCCAATTTCATAAATCCTTAACACCTTCCACATTGCTTCACGGTCCACACGATCATATGCTTTTTCCAAGTCCATAAAAGCCCAAAATATCTCCTTATGCTTCTCTAAATACTTCTCGCATAACTGTCTTACTGCAAACATCTGATCCACGCACCCTCTTCCCCTCCTAAAACCGCACTGTTCTTCTACTATTGCAACTTCCGTACACTTTATTATCCTCTCTATCAACACCCTGCCATACAGCTTTCCAACCACTGACAATAAACTAATACCTCTATAACTTGAACACTCCTGCCGATCTCCCTTCCCCTTGTACAACGGCACAATACATGCACTCTTCCAGTCTATTGGTACCATTGACACAGCAAAGCACACATTGAAAAGTCTCACCAACCAATCTATTATCAGATCTCCACCCTTCTTTATACACTCCACAGCAATACCATCCAAACCTTCTGCTTTTCCCGCTCTCATTTGTTTCACTGCTTCTTTCACCTCATTTTCCTCAATCCTTTCATTCATTCCCTGCCACCTGGGTGGCCTGGGTAACCTATCTCCATCCACCTCTGCTTCAATCACTGCTTCTCTTCCATCTCTTGTATTTAACAAAGATTCAAAATACTCGGCATATCTTTTCCTCACTTCAACTGGTTCCACTAGTAATTCTCCATTTTCATCTTTCACTGACTCTTCCCTCTTTTGTCCTCCTTTCCTTACTTTATTTACCTCCTTCCAGAACATCTTCTTTCGTTCTTCAAAATTCTCACTCAGCCTTTGGCCCCACCTTTCGTTTGCATCTTTTTTCGCTTCTCTAATTTTCCGTTTTGCCTCTCTCCTTTTCTCCTTGTACCTCTCCCATACCTCAACACTACCATCCTGTAAAACCCTCTCAAAACACTGTCTCTTCTCCTCAACTGCCTTTCTCACCGTATCATTCCACCACTCGCTTCCCTTCCTGATACCTCTGCCTCCTACTTTCCTTTTGCCGCATACTACCTCTGCACTTGCTTTCACTCCTTCCTTAAACTGTTGCCATTCAACCTCTACTTCTCTCTCTTCCATCTCTCTCACTTCCATCCACTTTTCATTTAGTCTTTCCTTGTACTCCCTCTTTTTCACTCTTCTCTAACTCACTAACTTTTATTACCTCTCTTACTTCACGCTTGTCTCTTATTCTCCTGTAACTCTTAACTCTTAGCTTTCCCTCCACCAGGTAATGATCTGACATACCCTCCACCTCACCTCTCATCACATTCACATCCAGCAGTCTACACAATCTTTCCCTTGTCACCAGCACATAATCCATCAATGCCCTCTCTACAATCTCTCCCCTCACAAGTCTATGCCAGGTGTACTTGTGTATACGCCTTTTTTTGAAGAACGTATTACCTACACTCAATCTACACTCTTCACATACATTTTTCAGTCTTTCTCCACTCTCGTTTACACCATCCACACCAAAACTACCGATGACTCCCTCAACAGGCTCATTTCCTACCCTAGCATTTAGGTCCCCTAAAACTATAACATTTTCATTTTCATCAAACCCTTGTAGACAATCTCTCAAATCCTCCCAGAAACCCTCTACCTCGTCTAACTCTCTTTCACTTCCTGGTCCATACGCACTTACAAAAACCCACCTTTCACCTTGAACTGAAAGGGCAAAACACAAGGAAGAACATCTTGCTGGTTCGTCTATACGTATTTTCGCCGAAAATTGTATTCGTTCATACTCCAGTTAATTACTTGTGTCACACTATACACTATTTACTTTCTCTCCGTTCATGTACTGCTCATATTTATTGTTTTGGAGCCTATTTGAACTTGTGACATTTGTTTACACTAAAGGGCATTTGACGATTCTGTAACCATTCCGTGAGTTTATTTAAGCCTGTTTGCAAGCTGATTCTACCGTTTTCTGAAATTATTGCAGTCCTACCTTATAATATCAGCTGCGATATTGTAAACTATTATTGATACCATTGTCTATATCGTTGATATATAATGTGAACATAATTGGAATCAAGCCCTGATGGACTCCACTAGTCACTAGAGTCCATGTTGATTTTATAATATTAATGAATACCCTGTTTTCTTTATCATAATCAGAGTAGGCTATCATAAAATTCGATTAAGTTCGTTAGACATGATCTCTGGTCTGAATTCATGTTGGCTTTTGTTGATAAGATTGTTATTCTCGATGAAGAATACGAATTGTTCCCTTATGATTGATTCTGATATTTCTGGGAGTTAAGGTAAAAACTGTAATTACTTTTTTTTTTTTTTTTTTTTTTCACTTTTTTTTCACCCTTTTTAAATATAGTTGTTATATTCGCTGTCTTCCAGTCGGTGGGCAAATATCCATGTTCGAATGACATATTAAATAATATGGTCAATGTTTCAAGGTCTTCGTTTTTGACCAACTTTAGAATTTAAGGGACGAGCAGATCTGAGCCATGGGATGTATTCGATTTCAGAGAATCAATCTTTCAAATCAATCTTTCTCATGTCTTGTTTTGAAGTCTTGAATCATATCTTTGCATCTTTGATTACTACCTTGTGACGCGCCTAATCCTAGCAGTGTTAAAAACAGAACTAAAATGAGAGAGAGAGAGAGAGAGAGAGAGAGAGAGAGAGAGAGAGAGAGAGAGAGAGAGAGAGAGAGAGAGAGAGAGAAGAGAGAGAGAGAAGAGAGAGAGAGAGAGAGAGAGAGAGAGAGAGAGAGAGAGAGAGAGAGAGAGAGCGAGCGCGAATCCTTGCAACGACCCTTAATCATGATTCATATTGCTTCTGATAAATCAATTGTGCACCTAATTTCTGTCTGTGTCAGTAACTTTGTCTGTCTGCCTGTCTGTTTCCTGTTTGTCTGCTTATTTGTATCTGTAAATTTTACTTTTGAATTGTCGTTTTTATTTCCTTCCCTTTCTATCTGTTTATCCACTATAATTATAATTATTATTAATATGAGCTGAATCAGTTGCTGTTCGCTGATGACACAGCGTTGGTGGCGGATTCTGAGGAGAAACTGCAGCGGGTAGTCAAAGAGTTTGGTGTGGTTTGTGTGAAAAGGAAACTGAAGGTGAACGTCAATAAAAGTAAAGTACCGGTAATGGTGTGTAATAGGGGTGATCGTAGGGTGAATCTAGATGTGAGGGTGGATGGGGAAATATTAGAACACTTAGTGTCTTAAATATCTAGGAGGAACGATAAACAGGAGTGGAGGTATGGAGATGGAGGTAAAACAGAGAGTGTGTGAAGGAAGGAAGGTTTTCGGAGCAATGGGAAGTATGTGGAAGACGAGAAATCTCGGAATGGAAGTAAAAAGTGCAATATATCAAGGAATTGTTGTGCCAACAGTGATGTATGGGGCTGAGACTTGGATTCTGAAGGAAAAGGAGAGAAGAAAGCTGGATGTGATGGAAATGAGCTGCTTGAGGAGTATGTGTGCGGTTACTCGTAGAGACAGATTGAGGAATGAAGAGATACGTAGGAGAGTGGGGCAGCAGGAACATTTGTCGGCCAGAGTGGACAGAAGGGTGCTGAGCTGGTATGGTCATGTTGAACGAATGGAAGATGAAAGGCTTACAAAGAAAATATGTGAGTCAGATACAAGGGGAGATAGAAGGGCAGGAAGACCCCCATTGAGATGGAGAGACTGTGTAAGACAGGCTTTGGATGATAGAGGAATGATTTATAGATCAGGCAAGGGAAGTGGTAATAAACAGGAATGAATGGAGAATGCTTGTGAATAGATGAGTGAACACGTGGTCATTTGGGGGAAGGGGTCTAAAAGGGTTAAATGCCACAGGACAACGCAGGTATCGTGAAGCTAATAGGCACCTGTCATCTTCTCATAATCTACAGGTATGGTAGATAGCCTCATAACAAGTAATTAAGCTTTATACACCTTCTCCATATCGACCACATTCCTGCATCACAACCCGGCACTTACTGCAAAACCTTGGTCAATAATTCTGATTCATTTTGAGCCCTTGAACCGAATAACGAATCTCTGAAATGCAAATATTAGATATAACAAATAATAATGAATTTCAATTCAGTACGAGATAACTTCGAAAATGTATAGACAGTGTTATCATTGCGACTGTACCCCCCCCCCCCACAGCACACACACACACACACACACACACACACACACACATACACAAGCTCCAACACCCCGATTCCTTTACATCGGCAGTATTGTGGGTAGAAATTCTCAGACTCTCGGAATCCGAGTCGAAAACATATGAAAAGTAGTTAATATTACCTAATTATTCTAACTTAAACATAGACAGAGCTTTTAATCTGGAAACGCATAATCGTGAAGTAAAATATATTAATTATAAGAACCCAAATTTCTAGAAATTACTAGTAATATGTTTATATTTATTTGTAGCAAAATTGGTATCATAATTCACACCCATATACAGTAGTACATGCCTATAATCATAACATACATAGTGTACATTGATGCTAAAATATATTTACAGTAAAGCCTATTGGTTTATCAGACGAACAAAATTCCGATGGTAATGCTGTAGCTAGTCAAGTGACACATAAACTCCCCAAGGCCGCCTATCTTGCCACACAGTAATAGCTCCGTGTAAACGCCCACACACTGCCTGCCTGCATCACCACATTCTATCCAGGCCCGCCCACACTCGGTTGTCTTCTATACGCACCCCCCCCCACCCCCCCCACCAACTTTCTCCCAATTATCCCTTCCCCAAAACATTGCTTATCATTCCGCCACACCTACCACCTCTTTCTCCACCCCCTTCCTCTCTTAGCGCTCCTGCCCCTTCGAATTTCCCTTTTCTTCTGTTTTACATCACCTCCTTCAACTCTTTCTTCTTCATAGTTTTTCACCCTTGGCGCCCCAACCCCTAACTCCACTCTCCAAATGCCCCCTCTTTGCCTCTCCCCCACCTCCACAGCATCTTCCTCATCATTTCCTCCTCTTCTTAACGCCCCCTCACCGCTCAACAAATTTCCCCTCTTCTCCTACCACCAACCCCATGGTGTCTCTCCCTCCCCCACAACACCTCCCTCATCAGTTCATCCCCTTCTTAACACCCACTCTCTAAATTCCCCTCACCCCCACACTCCTGCACCCTATTGTCTCTCTCCCACCTCCACAACACCTCCCTCATCAGTTCCTCCCCTTCTTAACACCCCCTCTCTAAATTTCCCCTCACCCCCACACTCCTGCACCCTATTGTCTCTCCTCCACCTCCACAACACCTCCCTCATCAGTTCCTCCCCTTCTTAACACCCCCTCTCTAAATTTCCCCTCACCCCCACACCCTATTGTCTCTCCTCCACCCCCACAACACCTCCATCATCAGTTTCTCCCCTTCTTAACGCTCCCTCTCTAAATTTCCCCTCACCCCCACACTCCTGCACCCTATTGTCTCTCCCCCACCTCCACAATACCTCCCTCATCAGTTCCTCCCCTTCTTAACGCCCCCTCTCCTCGTCCTGACCCCCCCCCCCCCCCCCGGGGTGTTGACAGCCCAGTGATCAAAGTTGCCTCATAACAGGTAATTAGCCCCCGGCCAGGTGTGAGGGGTCACAATTGCCGACACTTCACACACAAACTTTTACAATCACCGCCTCCCAAGTTGGTCGATTGTGTTCGTCCTCGGGTCGTGGCGCCCTCCTCAAAATGATCAGCATCATCAGTCATAATTATTGGCATCACCGGCATTGGATATCATCATTATCAACATTATCAATCATAATGATTTTCATTAGCAACATTGGCAATCATCAATATCATCACCTCCAATAATTACTATCTATATTATTAAATCAGTTCGTGTGTCTGTTTGTCTGTCTGTGTGTTCTTAATAGGCGGCCGCAGTTTTGGACCTGGGGAGCTGAAACTTTGCATGTGGGTGTCAATTGACCTGGGTCAGGTCATAGAGGGGGCGAGGCCACGATCGGAGGTCGTTTCGAGGCCGAAATTGAAAAACAAATGAAAAAAAATTGCCGTTTGGGGCAGAAGGAGGCCTCCGATCGAAAAGGTGTATGGAACGAAAGTTGTTCGCAGCCCTCCAAAATGGGAGTACGGATGAGGTCAGATCCAAAATCGGAGGTCTTTTAGCGGCCGAAATCGAGGTCGCCGTTTAATGAGGCACAGGGAGGTCGAGGCCGGTGATTATGGTAGTACAGTAGTAGTATTGTGATGATTGTGGTAGTAGTGATTGATGATGGTGATTATGGTAGTAGTAGTGGTGGTAGTACCCGGGCAACGCCGGGTACCCCTGCTAGTCATTATTATATCAATCATCATTATAATTTTCAATGTCATCATCAATCATAGTCGCCATCATTATCACCATAATTTAAAAAGCATCATTATTATATTCGGCAGCAGAAACATTATCAACATTGACAATCCACAAGGCCACAGTGGCACAAGGCCACAGTGGCCGAGGGCACTGAGTCACTGTACTATAGTTGTTTGACTCGGGTTCGATCCCAGCTACCCGTGTGAAAGGTTTCTGTCAAAAACTTCCCATGTTGTGGAGATTAGGTGTGGATCCACCATATCTGGGTTCCACCTGGTTCTCTGCCCACATCCTATGCCTTCTGGGGACATGTATAGGCCTTTTGTGGCAGCCAAACTCAATCTGCTGATTACTTTGGATAAATAAGGAATTGTGTATATTCAGCCTTATTGGCTTCCGGCAACAAACCAATTATTAATATTATTATGCAGTAACATCAATACTATAACCTGTTTTGTTTTAGCTGACGGTAGTTTACCATGTCCCAATCTTGATTATCGTACTCAGCTATTACGAAGGTTTTGTAGCAAAATATGTCGTTAATTATGAACACGTGGCATTAACCCTCTCCGACATATGACGCGATTTTGAGCCTATTGGGGATACTTTAAAGCCTTTGTTACCATCAGGGGTATTTAGAAACCTTTAGTTTAGTTACTTCAACCTCTGCAGTTGTCTTTGAGTTAGCTGTGGGCAGAAAACTAATTTTGGAGAGGTAATTATAAGAGTAAGAGAACTCTATTTCTTATTGCTAATCTGGCAACCTCTGCGTCATAAATGCGTGAAAGGGTTAATATGCTGCAGAGACAAGATCAATATCTTGCCAATCATTAACTATCGAAAAATCTAATGCTAAGGGATTACATTTCTCGCCATATGAACAATCAAAATAATAGCCTATTATTAGGTTGATATGTACCCATAATGATGAAGGAAACCTATTTATATTTCTAACTTATATTACTCATTCATAATAAATGTTAATATCATAATCTAACAGCAATAATCTTTTGATATTATTATGCTAATTTGTGTTGTCATCAAGAACTTGAGTAGTATGATCAGGTACAATCCTAATCATTATACTCTGGATCAGCCACTTCAACATCCTACTCCAGCTTGGCAACAATTAATAGTTCTAATAATTATCGCGCTAGTGTTCACGTTACTCTTAACCCTTTCTGTTCCGTGGTATCTATCTTCAGTTTATTTGGCTAACATTAGAATATTTCATTCAGTTTTGGAAGGCTTTCTAGAAGTCAAGCGAGATACAGTGTGTCGTAATTAAGGTGGGTAACAGGCTTTTCTTCTCTCTTTCTCTGGCTTGTATCCATTCGGCCCCATTCAGCCTACTGTTGTAAGACGTTTATCCCCATCCAGGTGTCAATTTCTTCCTGGTGAGCGATAGCGAACCAGCATTGTATGGAGAAATCCGGCTTCGCCGGACACATTTTTCTATCGAAAAATGTACAAATTTAGCCTGCTGTCAAAAACTTTAAACAACATATGCTGGCTCGCTACCGCTCGCCAGGAAAAAATCGACACCTGGATGGGAGTAAACGTTTCAAAATAGTCGACTGAATGGGGCTAAATAGATACAAGCCAGATAAAGAGAGAAAAGGAGAGAACAAAGCCTTTGACCCCCCTTAACTACCTGACTCATACAATCCCGGTACCTTTTTAAACTTAATAAACTAAACTAATTATAGCCACACTAAAAGGAGAAAGAACCTTAACGTATACTCACAGGAATAACAAATTAACCCTTTCAGTAACAATTAACAATTTCAATTAAAATCTATACATTATATCACTAGACGATTGTAATTTTTTTAGAAAGACCTTTAGTACACGCAGGTTAAAGTATATCTCAATATATCCCTTACCTTAAATCTCTTACATCTTAAATATATTCGGCTATACATAGGAAGAATGAAAGGAACGAGGTAGTCACCGTATACTTTAAGTGTTAATAAGGGATTTCTCAGTTATAGAAAACATGTAGTGGCTTCGGGTGAAGAAAGGAAAGAGAGTACTTAACCCCTAACTGGTAGAATTGAAATAGAAACATGTTTTACATCGCCAAGTTTCCGTTATTATATCTTAAACATTATTCCCTGATGTCGTAGAATCAATCCTCAATATCATGCTCTGGTGTCATAAATTCAACCCGCAACATTATTTCCCAGTGTCGTAAATTCAGCCCTTAACATTAACCCCTGGTGTCGTAAATTCACCCCTTAACATTATCCCCTGGTGTCATAAATTCAGCCCTCAACATTATCCCCTGGTGTCGTAAATTCAGCCCTCAACATTATCCCCTGGTGTCATAAATTCAACCCTCAACATTATCCCCTGGTGTCATAAATTCAGCCCTCAACATTATCCCCTGGTGTCGTAAATTCAGCCCTCAACATTATCCCCTGGTGTCATAAATTCAACCCTCAACATTATCCCCTGGTGTCATAAATTCAGCCCTTAACATTATCCCCTGGTGTCATAAATTCAACCCTCAACATTATCCCCTGGTGTCATAAATTCAGCCCTCAACATTATCCCCTGGTGTCGTAAATTCAGCCCTCAACATTATCCCCTGGTGTCGTAAATTCAGCCCTCAACATTATCCCCTGGTGTCGTTAATTCAGCCCTCAACATTATCCCCTGGTGTCATAAATTCAGCCCTCAACATTATCCCCTGGTGTCGTTAATTCAGCCCTCAATATTATCCCCTGGTGTCGTAAATTCAGCCCTCAACATAATCCCCTGGTGTCGTAAATTCAATCCTCAACATTATCCCCTGGTGTCGTAAATTCAACCCTCAACATTATCCCCTGGTGTCGTAAAATCAACCCTCAACATTATCCCCTGATGTCGTAAATTCAACCCTCAACATTATCTCCTGATGTCATAAATTCAACCCTCAACATTATCCCCTGGTGTCGTAAATTCAACCCTCAACATTATCTCCTGATGTCATAAATTCAACCCTCAACATTATCCCCTGGTGTCGTAAATTCAACCCTCAACATTATCCCCTGGTGTCGTAAATTCAACCCTCAACATTATCCCCTGATGTCGTAAATTCAACCCTCAACATTATCCCCTGGTGTCGTAAATTCAACCCTCAACATTATCCCCTGGTGTCGTAAATTCAACCCTCAACATTATCCCCTGGTGTCGTAAATTCAACCCTCAACATTATCCCCTGGTGTCGTAAATTCAATCCTCAACATTATCCCCTGGTGTCGTAAATTCAATCCTCAACATTATCCCCTGGTGTCGTAAATTCAACCCTCAACATTATCCCCTGTCGTAAATTCCAGCCTCCTGTCCACTTACCCTGTCTTTTATATTCTCGATACTCCGTTCTTTGAGTTTCATCTCTCGGCCCCGTCCACTTCACAATACTTTTAATGTTCCCTGACCTCTCTATCAAACCATGTGGCTGTTAATTTGTGTGGGGATCATGTGTACAGCTGGGTCTGAAAATCGTGGAAATAATTTTTATTTCGACAGTCGGCTATTTTATATAAGCAAGTGTGTGCATGTGTATCTTCACAAGATATATGTATAGATTAATGGATTCCAATGAGTCTTAGTAGTTCTTCCATTTGGCATCTGAATGGATCCCATTAACTTTTGTTTAGCATTGAAAGATGACTCCCCCCCCCCCCCTCTCGCTTTCTTGAGCGTGTTCCGTTTGTTTGCACATATAACCACGACAAGTTTTTGTTTGATAATTGTAATATTCGGTCTACGGTACTAGCTCTTCGTTAAGGGGCTATTACACTTGCTAATATTTCCGTGGTCTCCACGATTTCCGTGGTTTCTCGTCTATTTTCCGTGGTCTTGCCGATAATCCACGCTACCCAAGCAAGTTGGGAGATCTTCGTCTATCCACGGAAATGTTCGGGCGAGAATTAGTAGGCTATGGCATGGAAATACATTTCTTATGTATAAATATATAGTAATATAAGTATATACTGTATATATTCCATATATATTAAACTAGGTAAGTTTTAATATATCTAATGATAATGTGATAGGTGATATTCGAACCTTAAAAGTTATAAAATATCACATGGAACATATAAAATCGTACATATAAACAAGCAAGGGAAGAAATACCGTCACTCCCTATTTTAAATGTGTAATGCGTAAATCATGGCCTGTGATTGGCTAAGAGGGTGGGCCCGAGTCAGTCAGTCTACTCTCTCACTTACTTCTTGCGTTTATAAATAATTTCTTTATCTCGCTTGTGTTTACTTTATGATATATACGTTATTATTGTGTTTCCTGTGATGTTTAATAGCTCTTTATATTTGAATAGCACTGTTATTTAGTAAGTAATCGTTAAAATTACTTAAAGATATATTGTTTATTGAATAAATAGGGAACAATACAGATAACAAATAAATGATCAGGGTGAAAAAATAGCCAATCATGAGCGTGCTGCTGCTTCCACTGACTTTCACTTATACCGACAGACGTGGATTCACGTCACTTGTTTTAGGCAATAGAGAGCAATATAGTCATACTTACCATGTTTGTTATATATGCTCAGCTTTATCATTGGGATTAAGATGTATTAATAGCATGACGGGAAGCTAAAACGGACGAAATAAGACCAATTAATTTCGAAGTGAGAACGAAATTGCACGTATAATTAGATTTTCGTGGATTATCTAGGTGCATGTGTGATAGGGAAACCACAGTATTGTCGACTAAACTATGAACAAAGATCCAGAAACCACGAAAAAATAGCCAAGTGTGATAACCTCTCTAGTCGATCACTTCACACGCAGTTTATAAGATGATTGGATGACTCTAATGGGTACTAAGGGCCTTCCCATGCATTATTTTGTTATTAACCCTAATACTGCAGCACAAAATAAAACTATTTCTAATTTCTATTAACTTTGGGTCATTATACGTGGCTCATTAACTTTTGCATACGGTACTCTCCGTGTGTCTTTTTGAATGTGTGTTTCTAGTTTAGCAACATGGCCCATAATTCTAGACAAACCCCATCAATTGCCGTATACCTAGCTTGCCAATATATCATCTTAGTTGTTGTAATGGGGGACTTCTATGCTGGGTAGAAGAGAGCTCCAACATTGCGGAATTGGAGGTACTAGACTGAGAATCTATTGAGAGATTTATGGTTTCGGTTTGATTTTTGCTTTGTTGCATGTTTTCAAAGTTTGTTAATTCTCAAATAAATGGTAATTGATTTTTTCATAACACAATCTTGAAAAGAATGATAATATTTGCCAAAAGATACCTTATATGACAAGATGAGACCTATATGCTCCATGATCTCATATCGTGTATTCACATTTATTGAAAATTGGCAAATGGTTGTGTTATGGGGTGACTCATTTCTTTGTTTTTGAGAACAATGAAACACCAACACAAGGCCATATTGAATATGACTTTAATAACAATACTCTGTAGCCAGTTTCGCACCAGAGAGAGGTCCAGCAGAAGTCTCCCATGGCAATGATACTACTGGAGTAATTTGTATTGCTTCACATCTTTAATTAAGGGGGGATGGGCGTATAAATTTGCTTAATTATTAATGTTTTTATTATTGTTTTAGTCTCCTCCCTATACCTCCATCAAGCTAAAAAAAAAAAAAAAAAAAAAAAAAAGAGACCCTACTTTAGATAAATTTGTATATTTTTCGATAGAAAAATGTCCCGGCCGAAGGCCGTTTCCCCTGAAATTACTGGCTGGCTATCGATCGCCAGGAAAAAATATCGACACCTAAATGACACGAAAAGTCTTATTATTGACATAGAAATGGGGCAAAAGGACTTAAAATCGTCAAACTAATGAGCCGCGCGTCTTATAATCTGAAAACTAATGGGACTAAACATGAGGAAGAAAGGGGACCAGAAAACGGCCCATCTCCCCTTATTTACAGCAACCAGCTTATGATATTGACTAGCTAGGAATTAGCAAATTTATAATAATTGCCACCGACAATATTGGGACTTGTCTAGGAATACGGGCCATATGAGTATTTGGATTTCGACAAGACTTCGTCAATCCCTTCATATTGTACCCGAAAGGATCCCATTAACTTTTGATTAGCATTGTATGACGCCCTTCACTCCCTCTGTCTTGGATCTTTCCAAATACCACCCTTTCTTAAGTAATCGCAATGCTCTAGGATCTAGCTCTAGGTTGTAATCAATGCATTTTCCAATATTCGGTTTCTGGTGCGAACTAAGTTAAGTCCTTATGGCAGAAATAATGGGAAGAAAATTATAATAATGTCAGTATCAAACATTGCACCATAAATGCACTTTATCTTTTCAGTCTTACATTAAGCTTTTCTTTTGGTTCCTCTATTGCAGAAAATGTGTCAATTTCTAAGACAGTTCGCTTAACCGAGATTATTATCGTACTGTATATAAATTAACATGATAAATGGCTGTTCTTTCTGTTCATGTGCTAGTTGTTCACAGGTTACACGAATGAACTCGGAGGAAGATAGCTTTAAACATTGGAAAGCTCATCCACCCTTCCCCTCTTTAATTGTCAATGGAGAGGGGGAATGGGGGGAGTCCCTCCCATTCTCTACACGTGTGAGTTAGATGACCCTAGCTCCTCTCTCTCTAGCTGTCAGTTATTCACCCTATACCGATCTGGCTCTCAGAGACCTCTTCAACCCGGCACCAAATGGACTCCAACACACTTGAACCTTCTCACAATCAATTCCCACCTGTTACCCCATCCTCCTCCCTCTAACAGCCACAAACTAGAGTACCATCACGAGCAAGAACTGTGTAGGACTGTCATATTAACTTAATTTGGTTTTCTCATTATATATGGTCAAGAAAGAAACCTGGACACATTTGAACAAAGCTTATATATATATATATATATATATATATATATATATATATATATATATATATATATATATATATATAATTGTAACGCAAACAAATTCAAATTAAAGAAACAGAAAACGAGTATTGAGCGTTATTGCACCTACATTTTATAGGAACTCTACCCACTATACCATAATATGGTATAGTATAAGCATATTATGCTTACCGATATATACAGTATATATGATGGTGTTTTTACTTATTGTATATTAATCATAAAGCGATAATAATGTATTCAAGCTAGGATGTATCTCTCAGTGCATATGGTGCTTAAAATCTATTTAAATCAAGCTTTCATTCAGGGACTTCTTTATATTCTATTTTCAGTCAGACTATTCTTTACAACTCCGGGAACACCTCTCGAAGCCACACTTGAAACTTTATTCCAATCAGTTCCTTCCCCCCCCCCCCTCCACCCCTCCTGTCACCTCATCTGCCCCCTTTATATACTACCCAACACCCCATATGATACTAAAGGCACAGTCACACCACCAGTATATTTTGGCATTTTTCCTTGGCGTTTTGGGTTTGGAAGCTTCTTAATTCAAGTATCATATCAACTAACTACAGCATAATCGTCTAGGCTCTAGCTTCAGTTTCATTGTCAACACCAAGATAAAATGAACCTCTAAATGTTAATAGGATAAAGTTAGCGTTCGAAAGTCGCCTTAACAAGCGCGCCCGTGCGACTCTCATATAATCCGACTTCCAACGCCCCACAGATCGGCCCCCAGCGCCTACAGATCACCCCCTCCCCAGTACAGTGATCCACGGATGACCGGGATCCACAACGATATATTTACCCAAGTCTCGCGCACCCAAACCTCCTGGGCGTCATCACCTTGTTTACTCTTCGCGGAGGCAGATGGCGTTACAAGCGGCCTCATCCCCGCCTCCGAACCCGCGCATGCCATTGGTAAATAACAAACTAGTTCTAAATCCAAATTACCGAAAGCTGCTATAGCGATCAAATGATTAATAAGGAGAGATGGGAAATTGCAAAACAGCAAGTGGGAACCAATAAATTCTCGGGAAATGTGCAAAGTAAAAAGAAAAAGTCAATCGTGATCAGCGAAAGGAGAACGAATGCGCTGGTGTCAATGAGGATGAAGGATTTTTTACTTTTTTGTTCACTTCAGAGCGCGACCGTCTGTTTGAGCACCCACGGAATGAGCTTAATGTGAGTGTTTAAAACCTGCCTCGGGAGTTCAAGGGGGAGGGAGAAAAAGAGGGGAGAGGACGAGAGGGAGGAAGGGAGTGACCGAGGGAAATGAGGGAGAGGAGAGGATGAGGAAGGAGAGAAGAAAAAGAAGGGAGAGAAGTAGAGGGAAAACAGAAAAGGAGAGAGGGGAAGAATGCTTGAAAAAAAAGAGGGATGCAGAGAGAGGAAAAGACGGGAAGCATATAATTATGGAAGGAGAAACAAAGGAAGAGAGAGAGAGAAGGGAGGAGGGCCGAAACTCTCCAACTTTTAATATAATACGATCGAGGCAGCGCGTTCAAATAAGAGGAAAAAGTGTGATGGTTTGTCGCTGATCTGATTGTTGGCAGGGTGAGAGGTGATTATGATGATGGTGGTGATTGTTGCTGATGATGAGGGTGATGGTGGTGATTGTTGGTTATGAGGGTGGTGGTGATTGTTGGCAGGGTGAGAGGTGATTATGATGATGAGGGTGGTGATTGTTGGTAAGGGTGGTGATTGTTGGCAGGGTGAGAGGTGATTATGGTGATGAGGGTTGTGATTGTTGGTGATGGTGATTGTTGGCAGGGTGAGAGATGATTATGATAATGAGGGTGGTGGTGATTGTTGATGATGAGGGCGGTGATTGTTAATGGTGATTGTTGGCAGGGTGAGAGGTGATCATGATACTGAGGGTGGTAATTGTTGTTGGTGGTGGTGCTTGTTGGTACTGCTAGTGAATGTTGTGTTTGCTGTATGTGGTGATTGTTGGTGAATGTTATTGTTGCTGTTGGTGGTGATTGATGGGGGTGGTGGTGATTGTTGTTATTGGTAGTGACTGATGGTGGTGGTGATTGTTGGTTATGGAGGTGATTGTTGATGGTGGTGATTGTTCGTGATAGTGGTGATTGTTGGTGATGATTATTGGTGATGGTGATAATTGTTATGATGACAAAGTTAATAGGGGTTAATAATAATAATAGTCAATTGGGGCCACCCCTTCGGGCCCCTTCGGGGATCACGGCGTCAGGCAATAGAATAGAATATAATAGATTATGGCGATATGATGATTGCTAGTAATTGTGTTTGTGGTGGTGATTGTTGATGATGATGGTGGTGGTGATTGTTGATGATGATGGTGGTGGTGATTGTTGATGATGGTGGTGGTGATTGTTGATGATGATGGTGGTGGTGATTGTTGATGATGGTGGTGGTGATTGTTGATGATGATGGTGGTGGTGATTGTTGATGATGATGGTGGTGGTGATTGTTGATGATGATGGTGGTGGTGATTGTTGATGATGATGGTGGTGGTGATTGTTGATGATGATGGTGGTGGTGATGATTGTTGATGATGATGGTGGTGGTGATTGTTGATGATGATGGTGGTGGTGATTGTTGATGATGATGGTGGTGGTGATTGTTGATGATGATGGTGGTGTGATTGTTGATGATGATGTGGTGGTGATTGTTGATGATGATGGTGGTGGTGATTGTTGATGATGATGGTGGTGGTGATTGTTGATGATGATGGTGGTGGTGATTGTTGATGATGATGGTGGTGGTGATTGTGTGATGATGGTGGTGGTGATGATTGTTGATGATGATGGTGGTGGTGATTGTTCAATGATGGTGGTGGTGATTGTTCAGATGGTGGTGGTGATTGTTGATGATGATGGTGGTGGTGATGATTGTTGATGATGATGGTGGTGGTGATTGTTGATGATGATGGTGGTGGTGATTGTTGATGATGATGGTGGTGGTGATTGTTGATGATGATGGTGGTGGTGATTGTTGATGATGATGGTGGTGGTGATTGTTGATGATGATGGGGTGGTGATTGTTGGTGGTGATGGTGGTGGGGATTGTTGTTGGAGGTGGTGGGGATTGTGATGATGGTGGTGGAGATGGATTGTTGATGATGATGGTGGTGGTTGATTGTTGATGATGGTGGTGGGTGATTGTTGATGATGATGGTGGTGG
>CM064496.1:43074388-43086848 GCA_032716605.1 Paralithodes platypus | reverse complement strand
TGTAGGAACAAAACATTACAAGGACAGGGTACCCTTGCAGAACGGGTCTAGATGTACACTGTATCTAACAATTAACGAGGAGAGAAGAAAGTGTGTTAACAGATAGTGTACAAAGGAGTACAAAGGAGTACAAAGGAAATCAAGCAACAACAGATCTAGTGACCCTTCTAGGTTGCTTGTCCTCCAAAACACTGAGGATCAAGTGTCCAAACAGTGGTTTAGAGTGGGTAAGGGAACATTGGAAAGGGAACTACTGCCCTGCCACTAACGTGGCAGGACTAGGAAGTTAGTAGGGGACATCTGGGTTAGTAACTGAGGGGAGGATAAAGTTATTCATTTACAAACGCAGTCAGTCGCGGGTTTGATGCGAGATAGTTATCTAGGCGAAATTTAAATAAATCAACGATGCTGCAGACTATAGCGACTCGGGGACGCCCATTCCACAAGTTGACAACTCGATTTGAAAAAGAAATCCTTAGATTCGTGTGAGTTAAAAGATTTACCAATAATTTTGCAACCGTTTCCCCGAGTGTATTTAGATTGGTCGATAGCAAGTACTTACTACAGTTCATATTGTCGATGCCTTTGATGATTTTGAACACTTGAATTAAGTCACCTCTTAATCTGCGCTGGGTTAAGGGAAATAGATTTAATTCTCTAAGACGCTCTTCGTATGGTTTGTTCTTTAGGCTAGGTATCATTTTGGTAACTCTACGTTGAACTCGTTCTAGCTTGTTTATGTCTTTTTGGTAATAAGGGCACCAGGATTGAACGCAGTATTCCAGAAGAGGGCGGACTAAGGAATTGTAAAGGGTTAGGATAACTTCTTTGGATTTATGCTCAAATGACCTGCCTATAAAGCCAATTATTTTGTTTGCCTTCTTAACAACTTCTGAACATTGTTGACTCGGTTTTAGGTTACTCGATATTGTTACTCCCAGATCAGTTTCTCTGTTTACATTCTTAAGCTGAGTGCCATTCATCGAATAGTTTGCTTTCTCATTTAGGTATCCGACATGTAGTACTTTACATTTATCCGCATTGAAACTCATTTGCCAAATTTGGGCCCAACATTACAATTTATCTAGATTGTGTTGCATATCGTCAACTTGTTCTTTTGAGAGTACGCTATTTGCAATTTTTGTATCGTCAGCAAATTTTGAGATTGTGCAGGTGAGACCCTCATCTATGTCGTTGATGTAAATTAGAAAGAGAATTGGTCCCTAGTACCGATCCCTGGGGTACCCCGCTACTTACATTGGTCCATTTAGATGCCTTACCGTTTTTATGACTACCCTTTGCTTTCTGTTGCTGAGCCAATTTTCTATCCATTTCAAACACACCGTCTTGTATTCCATGCGCTTTTAGTTTTAGCAGTAAACGTTTGTGGGGAACTTTGTCAAAGGCCTTTTGAAAATCAAGGTATATAATATCTACAGCTTTTACTCTCATCGTAGAGGTTGAGGATATCGTGGAAGAAGTCTAAGAGGTTTGTTAAACAGGAACGTTTTTTACGAAAGCCGTGTTGAGTATCTTTAAGTATGTTATTTTCCTCCAAGTGATTTACGAGTCTGTCTCGTATGACCGTTTCTAGCATTTTACATACAACTGAGGTTAAGCTAATTGGACGATAGTTACTGGGTAGGGATTTGCTGCCTTTTTTGAATATCGGTGTTACGTTGGCTATCTTCCACTGATCAGGCATAGTTCCCGACTGCAAGGATTTATTGAATAGTAATGTCAGTGGTTTGGAGAGCTCATTCTTAGCTTCCTTTAGAACTCTAGGCGAGATTGTATCAGGTCCTGGCGTTTTATTTACCTTGAGTTTATCTAAACAATTCAATACTTCTCTCTCTGTAACGGTGATATTGCTTAAAACATCTGAATTATCAATCTGAATCGGCGATGGTGTAGGGATATCACTGGTGTCTATGTGTCTATGCGATTGTTTATGGTTTCAACACTGCTGCAGTCTATAATATTTGTAAGCAGGAAATTCCATAGGTATACTCTTCGGTTGAAATTTATTTATTTATTTATTGATTGATTGATTGATTTTATTTATTTATTTATATATTTATTTATGTTTTCTTCCCAGAAGTGAAAGGGCTTACGGATTATTTTACAGCCATTCCCTCTCCTGTATGGGGTAGTGCTTATTTTTTGGTCTATTTAATTGTTTATTATTATTTTTTTGTTTTTAGTTTCCTCGCTAGACTCCATCTAGCTTAACAAAACATTCCCTAAACCCCCCTATCAGCATAATTTTTTACATTTTTCGGTAGAAAAATTTCTTGGCCGAAGGCCGATTCTTCTTATAATTACAGGCTCACTATCGCTTGCCAGGAAGAAATCGACACCTAAATGGCACGACAGGTCTTAAAAGTGACAACGAAATGGGGCGAAAGGTGTTAAAATTGCCAAACTAATTGGCCGAACGTGTTAACATTTCAAAACTAACGGGGCTTAAACACGAGGGAAAAGGGGGTTTAGAAAAACGAACCATCCCCCCTTAATAATGTAATTATCTTAAATAGTCTGAACTTATCCAAGCTGAAAAGGTATAATTCTTCTAGACGTTCTTCATATGGCTTATTTCTTGGTCTGGGAATAATTTTTGTTATTCTTCGCTGTACTCTTTCAATTTTGTCCATATCCTTTTGATAGTACGGAGACCAAAACTGAACGCAGTATTCTAGATGAGCCCAAACCAATGAATTATTAAAGGTGAGCATAACATCTTCGGATTTGTTTTCGAAAGACCTACCAAAGAATCAAAACATCTTATTGGCTTTCTTTACTACTTCAGCACATTGTTGGCCCGTTTATAAATATACAACATATTGCAAAACCCTCATTGTCAAGTGTTTACAATTTGCTTACCCTTTTCCTCTTCGTATTTATTGTTTGCTACAAAATATAACAGGTCCAAAAGATCTTGATAACTCAGCCTTTTCGCCGCTTGGATACGTTCATTTTGTTTGTGTATATATATTACTTTGGCTATCATTACACACTTTTATGCCGCTTGGGAAGGATTTGTGTTAATCAAAGGTTTATTGAAGATTTTTACTCCTTCAACTCTTACTTTTTTTCCTAAGATATAGAAAATCAGTATAATTTAAACCAGAGGACGCTAAAATTACGTCATCGTACAGAACACAATAACAAGATAAAAATATGAGGCAAAGGAACATAATTATAAGCACACCAAAAAATTAACAACAAAACAAGTAGTCATCCCAAACCTTAAAATAAAAATAAATTCGACTCCATTCTCCCCGTAGAGGCTGGAACCAAAAAATATATTATTCCATTAGGCTAAACTATGCTAATTTGAGATACAGCAACCCCCCGATAAAAACCTCATTATTCAAACGAGACAATTACATTATTTTCAAATTAATGCTGAGATTTTTATATTGAGAAAACCTTGTGTCTCTTCGATTTTTTGGTATATAATATTTAGGACTGAGAGGTAAAAGGTGTCTTGTTTGTATATAATGGGGGTAGTATTTCAGAATTTTATCATCCTGTTAATGTTTGTCTTTCTGTCTTTCTATTCTCTCTCTCTCTCTCTCTCTCTCTCTCTCTCATTTATCAATACCTTCACCCTTTTCCCTCTCCTCATTCCTCCATCCCTTCCTAATTCTCTTCATATCTTCTCATCCCTTCTCGTTCTACCTCTTCATCTCCTCCTCCTCCCATCCCCCTCCTCATTTCTCTTCACCCTCCCCCCTCCCTCTCTCATCCACTCCCCCTCCCCATCTCTCATTTGTCAGCCAAGGGGGGGGGGGGGCACCAGAGTCAGTGATGCCAACACCTTTAAGAGTTATTTAGACGCCACCAGCAAATGTTACCACACCAGGCAGTCCACATTCACTCACTCACTCACTCACTCACACTTTCTCTCTCGACGGGCTCACTCACTCACTCACTCTACTTACTAACACATGGGTATTAAGAAACGGTACGTCACGCTCTTTATGTGTACTCACTCTCATAAACAGACACGCGCGCGCGCACACACACAAAGATACATACAGTACACACACACACACAAAAATGCACACACTTATTAATCTTGATTTTTCCGATATACTATGATCATTAATGTATCGTGATCTCTATAAGGAGCACCGTTTCTTTCGTCTCACCTACAAAATTACAAGTGTCTCCTTTGAAAAGATTGAGATTATCAAAATGTAGGCCAGGTAGGTATTCTAAATCATAATCATATACTATCTAGTATCTGCAATATGAATGAAGTAAAAGTGATTCAAAATTGAAACTCAGATAATGATAGTGTTCATACCTTTACGAATTTGATAACTTCCTGTGATCAATGTAAGAATGAGATAACTGTATGAATTTGATAACTTCCTGAGATCAATGTAAGAATGAGATAACTATGAATTTGATAACTTCCTGTGATCAATGTAAGAATGAGATAACTGTATGAATTTGATAACTTCCTGTGATCAATGTAAGAATGAGATAACTGTATGAATTTGATAACTTCCTGTGATCAATGTAAGAATGAGATAACTGTATGAATTTGATAACTTCCTGTGATCAATGTAAGAATGAGATAACTGTATGAATTTGATAACTTCCTGTGATCAATGTAAGAATGAGATAACTGTATGAATTTGATAACTTCCTGTGATCAATGTAAGAATGAGATAACTATGAATTTGATAACTTCCTGTGATCAATGTAAGAATGAGATAACTATGAATTTGATAACTTCCTGTGATCAATGTAAGAATGAGATAATTATGAATTTGATAACTTCCTGTGATCAATGTAAGAATGAGATAACTGTATGAATATGATAACTTCCTGTGATCAATGTAAGAATGAGATAACTGTATGAATTTGATAACTTCCTGTGATCAATGTAAGAATGAGATAACTGTATGAATTTGATAACTTCCTGTGATCAATGTAAGAATGAGATAACTATGAATTTGATAACTTCCTGTGATCAATGTAAGAATGAGATAACTATGAATTTGATAACTTCCTGTGATCAATGTAAGAATGAGATACCTGTATGAATTTGATAACTTCCTGTGATCAATGTAAGAATGAGATAACTGTATGAATTCTTGCTACTTTTAATTAATACATAAACAAACAAACGAGAAAAAGTTATGCAATTTATAGTAGGCTACCAATGAAGTATTTAACTTTATTAAATATAGTTTATCATTGTTGCAGTAATAAAGATCATTGTCACATCAATGGACAGTATCATAATCATAAGTTTCCGTAAGCGAGAATCCTGAGTATACTGTAGGTAACCTACAGTAGAATGCTACATAACTCAAGGCTGACATAAGTCAATCGATCATGTCAAGAATAACTTACGACGGAATATTGCAGCATTTAACCCCTTCAGTACGATGACGTACTGTTCGATTTATTAAGGCTATTATTGTACGATTATATTCATCTTAGGAAGGACTTTTTGGAGTTAGAGGGTTAATTGTGAGAACATTTACCTATTTGAATTCTACATTACTTTCTTAAGGGGAAGTTTTTAGTTCGTTTCCTAGAATTCCATCAAGCTTAAAATTACACCCCCTAGACCCCCTTTCAAGATAAATTTGTAAATTTTTCGGTAGAAAAATCTCCCGGCCAAAGGCCGGTTCCTCTTAAATTACAGGCTCGCTATCGCTCGCCAGGATAAAATCGACACCTAAATGGCACGAAATGTCTTAAAATTGACATAAATGGGGCAAAGGTTCTTATAATCACCAAACTAATGGGGCGAACGTCTTAGAATATCAAAAGCAATGGGACTAAACATGAGAGAGAAAGGGTTCCCGAAAAAAATCCCTCAAGTGGAGATCTCCCCTTAAGCAGAGCAAAATCGTATAATATTAGCCAGAATATAATAAATATTTACATCATCGTACTGAAAGGGTTAATCTCTCTAAGAGGGAGGAAACCCACCCCACATGCCCCTTAACTCCCTTCACATGACAACACCACAGGAAACCCACCCCACATGCCCCTTAACTCCCTTCACATGACAACACCACAGGAAACCCACCCCACATGCCCCTTAACTCCCTCCACAGGACAACACCACAGGAAACCCACCCCACATGCTCCTTAACTCCCTTCACATGACAACACCACAGGAAACCCACCCCACATGCCCCTTAACTCCCTCCACATGACAACACCACAGTAAACCCACTCCACATGCCCCTTAACTCCCTCCACATGACAACACCACAGGAAACCCACCCCACATGCCCCTTAACTCCCTCCACATGACGACACCACAGTAAACCCACCCCACATGCCCCTTAACTCCCTCCACATGACGACACCACAGGAAACCCACCCCACATGCCCCTTAACTCCCTCCACATGACGACACCACAGTAAACCCACCCCACATGCCCCTTAACTCCCTCCACATGACAACACCACAGTAAACCCACCCCACATGCCCCTTAACTCCCTCCACATGACGACACCACAGGAAACCCACCCCACATGCCCCTTAACTCCCTCCACATGACGACACCACAGTAAACCCACCCCACATGCCCCTTAACTCCCTCCACATGACAACACCACAGGAAACCCACCCCACATGCCCCTTAACTCCCTCCACATGACGACACCACAGTAAACCCACCCCACATGCCCCTTAACTCCCTCCACATGACAACACCACAGTAAACCCACCCCACATGCCCCTTAACTCCCTCCACATGACAACACCACAGGAAACCCACCCCACATGCCCCTTAACTCCCTCCACATGACAACACCAACAGTAAACCCACCCCACATGCCCCTTAACTCCCTCCACATGACAACACCACAGGAAACCCACCCCACATGCCCCTTAACTACCTCCACATGACAACACCACAGGAAACCCACCCCACATGCCCCTTAACTCCCTACACATGACAACACCACAGTAAACCCACCCCACATGCCCCTTAACTCCCTCCACATGACAACACCACAGGAAACCCACCCCACATGCCCCTTAACTCCCTCCACATGACAACACCACAGGAAACCCACCCCACATGCCCCTTAACTCCCTCCACATGACAACACCACAGGAAACCCACCCCACATGCCCCTTAACTCCCTCCACATGACGACACCACAGTAAACCCACCCCACATGCCCCTTAACTCCCTCCACATGACAACACCACAGGAAACCCACCCCACATGCCCCTTAACTCCCTCCACATGACAACACCAACAGTAAACCCACCCCACATGACAACACCACAGGAAACCCACCCCACATGCCCCTTAACTACCTCCACATGACAACACCACAGGAAACCCACCCCACATGCCCCTTAACTCCCTACACATGACAACACCACAGTAAACCCACCCCACATGCCCCTTAACTCCCTCCACATGACAACACCACAGGAAACCCACCCCACATGCCCCTTAACTCCCTCCACATGACAACACCACAGGAAACCCACCCCACATGCCCCTTAACTCCCTCCACATGACAACACCACAGGAAACCCACCCCACATGGCCCCTTAACTCCCTCCACATGACAACACCACAGTAAACCCACCCCACATGCCCCTTAACTCCCTCCACATGACAACACCACAGTAAACCCACCCCACATGCCCCTTAACTCCCTCCACATGACAACACCACAGTAAACCCACCCCACATGCCCCTAACTCCCTCCACATGACAACACCACAGTAAAGTGCTAATAATTGAATTATATTATTAACCCCTTCAGCACCATCACGCCTATTTACCTTACATTCTGGCTAAAATTAGATGGTTTTATGTAGCTTAAGAGGGAACTATGTTACTAAGAGGGTTTATTGAGATCGTATTTACCCATTTGAGTCGTATAGGTAGATTATAAACCAAAGAAAATCGTCTAATGGTAACCAGAATATGATGACAATTACGTAATGGTGGTGATGGGGTTAAGCTTAGAAAGAACTGGGGGTTCCAAAGGTTAAACATAGTAACCCCTATAATTCCTACAAGTAATTTCAAAGTCGAGTACATTCATCCTGTCTTAGTCATTATACAAGGTAAATGACGTCCATATCTAAGATCAAGGCGGTTTTTTTCTTTGTTTTCTGTGGATGAGGGAGACAAAAGGCAAAACTGCCTGTGACAGAGTGCCTCCTCCAGAGTTGAAAGAGTGACAGGGCCAAAATCAAGGAATGTTCGAGCCAGAATGTCTGGACACATGCAGTTGAAACAGTTTAAGTCATAGGATGAGGGAAATATGGATTCAGGGAGAGAGTTCCAGAGTTCAACTGTTGAATAGCAGAAAGATTGGGAGTATCGTTTCAATCTTGAGGTGGACAGTTGTACAGAGAAGGGGTGGGATTGTGTTGCAAGACGGGTACTACGTACCCTACGTAGAGGAGGTGGTTTACAGAGATTATTGTAGTACACATTCTCTCCAGTCTCTCCCTCCCATTCTACCTTCTTTCTTCCTCCATCTTCTCTCCACTCTCCCTCCCATTCAGTATTCTCTCTTCCTCCACCTCTCCACCTTCTCCCTCCCTTTCTGGCTTCTCTCTTCCTCCACCTTCTCTCCACTCTCTCCTCTTAACTCTTCTTGCCCTCCTATAAAAAGTAAACAAAAAGTATCCCCCCATTAGTTAATATAAAGTCGACGCTATTTACGGGTTGTACTGCGGAGACCAACAGGCTTAGACCCACCCTACTCAATCTCTCTCTCTCTCTCTCTCTCTCTCTCTCTCTCTCTCTCTCTCTCGTCGACCTTCTTCGACCTCCCCTAGTACCTTAATTCGAATAACATTTTCGAGGATTCAGCCTAAAATATACACCTTGCACAGTTTAATTCACGGTACAGACAACCTTATCCATACCATGTCACTATTGCTAGTATCTTCTGTTTCACTTCCTCAACGTTGTACCTCTGTCCAACCCGTTAGGCAGATCCCACTAACCTTCATCACTTTCTTCTGTTCTCTCACAGTGCACCAGTATGTGCTTAACACTTTCACCAACATTAAGTCAATTTCAAAATATTCTGGTTACCATTCAACGATTTTTTTTTTTTTGTACAATCTACTTCTACGACTCAAAGGCGTACATACGATCTCAAAAAACCCTCTTAGGGGAGAATTCCACCTGAGGGATTTTTTTCTTGGCTCCTTTCTCCCTCATGTTTAGCCCCATTGCTTTTCTAATTTTAAGACATTCGCCCCATTATTTTGACGATTTTAACCCTCTCCGATATATGACGCGATTTTGAGACTATTAGGGATACTTTAAAGCCTTTGTTACCATCAGGGGTATTTAGAAACCTTTAGTTTAGTTACTTCAACCTCTGCAGCTGTCTTTGAGTTAGCTGTGGGCAGAAAACTAATTTTGGAGAGGTAATTATAAGAGTGAGAGAACTCTATTTCTTATTGCTGGTCTGGCAACCTCTGCGTCATAAATGCGTGAAAGGGTTAAGAACTTTCAACCCATTTCTGTCAATTTTAAGACCTTTCGTGCCATTTAGGTGTCGATTTTATCCTGGCGAGCGACAGCTAGCCTGTAATTTAAGAGGAACCGGCTTTCAGCCGGGAAATTTTTCTACTGAAAAATGTACAAATTTATCTTGAAAGGGACTCAAGGGGGTGTAGTCTTAAGCTTGAAGGATGTCTAGAGAGCAAACTAAAAACCTCCCCTTAATAACACAGGTCCTTCCTGTGAAACTGCATGAAATCGTCTAATTTTAGCCATAATCAAAGGTAAAACGATGCCATGGTGCTGAAGGGGTTACCGTACACATATTATCGCTCATGATTATACTCTTCATATATTCATTCACACTCTTATCGTTCGTTCATTCCCTCCATCGCTCTTTTCCTTATCTCCTAAATCAATGTTCTAGTTTTTCTTATTATCTCCATCCCTTCTTCCTCCTCGTTGTTTTTTTCTTTTTCGTTCTTTTCCTCTCTTCCATGACATTCTTTTTCCTTCTCCTCCAACTCTTCTTTCATTCTTCTCCTTCTCCTACTTCCCTCCCTTCGTCTTCCTTCTTTACCAGCTTTCCTTCCTTCCTTACTTCCTTCCTTCCTTCCTTCCTCCCTTCCTTCCTTTAGCCTTCCTTCTCGATCCGTTCTCCTTCCTTCCTTCCTTTAGCCTTCCTTCTCTATCCGTTCTCCTTCCTACCTTATTTCCTTCCTTCCTTACATCCTTCCTTCCTTCCTTCCTTCCTGCTTTCCTTCCCTGAGCCCATTTATCATCGCGTCAGCCATATTTAAGGGTTGTGTATAGTCGGGACCTGGGTGTGAATATGGGGGTAGGGGGTTAAAAGGGGGAGAGGAGATAGGTGGGGTGGGGGGAGAGGGGGAAGTAAGGAAGGGGTTCTTGGGTAGGAATGACATGAATAGGAGTAGGGGTGTAAGGGGGAGGGGTGTGGGAGTTAAAGTGGGTGGGGGTAATATAGGGTGGGGGTAATAAGGGTCGGTGGGGGAATATGGGAGATATGAGAAGAGTAAGGGAGGGAAAGTAGGGGAGAGTAAGGGAGGGAAGGTAGGGTAGAGTAAGGGAGGGAAGGTAGGGTAGAGTAAGGGAGGGAAGGTAGGGTAGAGTAAGGGAGGGAGGGGAGGGTAGAGTAAGGGAGGGAAGGTAGGGTAGAGTAAGGGAGGGAAGGTAAGGTAGGGTAGAGTAAGGGAGGGAAGGTAGGGTAGAGTAAGGGAGGGAGGGGAGGGTAGAGTATGGGACGGTAGAGTAAGGGAGGGAGGGGAGGGTAGAGTAAGGGAGGGAAGGTAGGGTAGAGTAAGGGAGGGAAGGTAGGGTAGAGTAAGGGGGGGAGGGGAGGGTAGAGTAAGGGAGGGAAGGTAGGGTAGAGTAAGGGAGGGAAGGTAGGATAGAGTAGGGAGGGAAGGTAGGGTAGAGTAAGCGAGGGAAGGTAGGGTAGAGTAAGGGAGGGAAGGTAGAGTAGAGTAAGGGAGGGAAGGTAAGGGTAGAGTAAGGGAGGGAAGGTAAGGTAGGGTAGAGTACAAAGAAGTACAAAGGAAATCAAGCAACAACAGGTCTAGTGACCCTTCTAGGCTGCTTGTCCTCCAAAACACTGAGGATCAAGTGTCCAAACAGTGGTTTAGAGTGGGTAAGAGAACATTGGAAAGGGAACTACTGCCCTGGAACTAATGTCCGTGGCAGGATTAGGAAGTTAGTAGGGAACAGATGGGTTAGTAACTGAGGGGGGGATAAAATAAAGTTATTCATTTACAAACGTAGTCAGTCGCGGGTTTGATGCGAGATATTTGTCTAAGCGGAGTTTAAATGAATCAACGGTGCTGCAGTCTATAACGTCTCGGGGAAGCCCATTCCACAAGTTGACAACTCGATTGAAGAAGAAATTCTTAGATTCGTGTGAGTTAAAAGATTTACCAATAATTTTGCAACCGTTTCCCCGCGTGTAATTAGATTGGTCGATAGTGAAGTAATTACTACAGTTCATATTGTCGATGCCTTTGATGATTTTGAACACTTGAATTAAGTCACCTCTTAATCTGCGCTGGGTTAAAGGAAATAGATTTAATTCTCTAAGACGCTCTTCGTATGGTTTGTTCTTTAGGCTAGGTATAATTTTGGTAACTCTACGTTGAACTCGTTCTAGCTTGTTTATATCTTTTTGGTAATAAGGGCACCAGGATTGAACGCAGTATTCCAGAAGAGGGCGGACTAAGGAATTGTAAAGGGTTAGGATAACTTCTTTGGATTTATGCTCAAATGACCTGCCTATAAAGCCAATTATTTTGTTTGCCTTCTTAACAACTTCTGAACATTGTTGACTACTCGGTTTTAGGTTACTCGATATTGTTACTCCCAGATCGGTTTCTGTTTACATTCTTAAGCTGAGTGCCATTCATCGAATAGTTTGCTTTCTCATTTAGGTATCCGATATGTAGTACTTTACATTTATCCGCATTGAAACTCATTTGCCAAATGTGGGCCCAATGTGACAATTTATCTAGATTGTGTTGCATATCGTCAACTTGTTCTTTTGAGAGTACGCTATTTGCAATGTTTGTATCGTCAGCAAATTTTGAGATTGTACAGGTGAGACCCTCATCTATGTCGTTGATGTAAATTAGAAAGATAATTGGTCCTAGTACCGATCCCTGGGGTACCCCGCTACTTACATTGGTCCATTTAGATGCCTTACCGTTTATGACTACTCTTTGCTTTCTGTCGCTGAGCCAATTTTCTATCCATTTCAACACACCGTCTTGTATTCCATGGGCTTTTAGTTTTAGCAGTAAACGTTTGTGGGGAACTTTGTCAAAGGCCTTTTGAAAATCAAGGTATATAATATCTACAGCTTTACTCTCATCGTAGAGATTGAGGATATCGTGGAAGAAGTCTAAGAGGTTTGTTAAACAGGAACGTTTTTTACGAAAGCCGTGTTGAGTATTTTTAAGTAAGTTATT
>CM064496.1:43034388-43066888 GCA_032716605.1 Paralithodes platypus | reverse complement strand
CTTTTGTCTCCTTCATGCACATGGAATATAAACAAAAACAAGAAGAAGAACCCATAAAAAACATATGAGTATCCACTTAAAAAAACTCGACTGGTCCCATAGAGCTTTCGAACCTTTGCCACACTACAGGCATAATGTTTAGCTCACTCGAACCATTCCACCAGCGAGAGTTAGCCAGCTATAAGTTACAAAGGGATTATTTGTATATCAACGTCTTTGAGTCCCAGAGATAATGTGGGTAAAAGAAGGATGATTACATACCGCAATACTTGCAATTTCTGAAACTTTCTGACGGCGCATTCGATCTTGTACACAATAAAGTTTCCACATGAACTAGTAATATCTCTCTCCAGCATTAATTACTAGTCATTATTGCGTTTTGTGTTCATATCAAGGCTAAACATGTAAATATTATCTTGATTGTAATCACATCTACTATTTTAAAGAGTTCCATGATTTTGCTTCGTAGCCTACAAGATTAAATTAGAGAAGTCCTTAGATAGCGATGTTTATGACTTCGTCTTTATTACATCATTATTGAAAGTATGATATAATTATTTGTAAGTGGAAAACATACGGTATATTGAACATTATGAAGGTGTAAGTAAATATGTATTTGTGTTTATGTGTGCCTACGTAAGGATAAATAATAGATACAGAAGCTAGGTGAGGACACAGTAATCATATAAAATACAAACTGAAAGACAACAAATTGACAGAAAGATCATAATAGATGCTATAGAAGATAGATAAATGCATATCATAGTTGAATTAGATATGGAGGTGAGGGAGTGGTAGGTATGGTGGCAGAACAGATTACTTTATTTATACATAGTCGTTAGTAGAGAGAGAGGGGACGGAGAGAGACAGAGGGAAGGGAGGAGAAGGAATGAGAGGGGCAGGAATGGGGAGAGGATGGAGGAAAGGGAGATAACGAAAAGCAAATAGAAGGGTAGAAAGGGGAGCAGAAGGGAAATAAAGGAGGGAAGAAGGGAAGAAGTGAAGGGATGGGAGAAGGAAATAGAATGTATATAAGCGGATGGTAAGGGAAAGGAAAGAAGGTAAAATATATATATATATATATATATATATATATATATATATATATAGAGAGAGAGAGAGAGAGAGAGAGAGAGAGAGAGAGAGAGAGAGAGAGAAAGAGAGAGAGAGAGAGAAAGGAGATAAAAGACAGGGGAGGGGGAGAAGGGAAGGGGTTGGAAAAGGGAATAGAACGCATAGAAGTGGATGGTAAGGTATACGAAAGAAGGATAGGAAGGGATTGATAAGAGGGCATTGGATACGATGGAGAGATGGGAGGAAGGTAGGGAGGGTAGGGGAGGGAGTGAAAGCAAAGTGAGGGGAGAATGATATGCAGGGGGAGAGAAAATGAAAAGGGGAAAAAGGAGGATACACGCAGGGGAAAGGGAAAAGGGGTAGACGAGAAGGTGCTGGGAGAGAGGAAGATAGGTAGGGGCTGGGTAGATGAAGAGGAAGGAGTGAAGTAGAGACAACATAAGGGGGAATGGCAGAGGGAAGGGACAAAGAGAAATAAGGGGAAGAGAGGAGACTGCTAGTGGAAGGAAAATAGGATAGGGAGAGAAGGAAGGGTAAAAGCTAGGACAGAATATGAAGAAGGGGAGTGAGGGAAAGATGATTAAAGGAGAATGGAGGATGGGAGAGGGAAGGGAGAAGAGAGTAGGATGGGAGAGAAAAGAGGTGAAGAATACTAAAAAGACACAATAACAACAAATGACCTTTAATAGACTGTTTGTTGAAAGATAATGAGTGTCTAACTGCTATGGAAGGACTGCCACAGAAAAAAATACAGGAGGGGTAAAATTTCGACCTGTAGATAGATAGATAGATAGATAGATAGATGTAAATAAATTAATAAATACATATTATACAGTATATATATATATATATATAATATTTCCAAATTAATGTGTGTGTCGGCCACAGTTTACAAGCTAGAGAACTGAAATTTTCAGGAGAAAGGAATAAATTGTGAACATATCCTTAATGCACCTAATTCTGTCTTTCATTCATGAACAAAAAAATCGTTATAAACTGTGTTAGTTGAAGCTGGATGGACGATACCTTGAGGAAGGGAATCCCAGAGAGTACTGCTTCAGGGTATAAATTAATTCTGAAAAGCAGAAGTTCTGAACGAGTGTTACCAAATGCATGTGTACAACGAGGGATGATGCGGAGAGGGGGAGTGGTCGAATTGGGCCCAGCGGTCGAATTAGGTCAAGTGGTCGAGTTGGATAGAACAATCACATAGGGCTGAGGAGTCTAATTGGTCGAGTGGTCAAAACGGGCCGAGCGGTCAAATTAAGACAAATATACATATTGGGTTGAGTGCCTGAATTTGGTGAGTGGTTGACTGGAGATAAGACGGTACTATATTTGACGTAAGCTAACCTAGGTTGAAGCCACATCCCCATTCTTATCCCCGCCAGGGATTTCGGGGTTCATGTGTAAGGGGTAACTCGAGTGTTGGGGCGGCTGGTTGTCCGATATTGGCACAATATTAATAATTTATATTTTAATATAAAAAACATTAAGGTATTGAACAAATTTCATGTAAATTCAAAATGTAGTTTTTTTACAAACTTCTGCGTACAAAAATATGCACAGACAGACTGACAACGATTATTAAATAATCTCACCAATTGCGTTTGGGGGAGATACTAAAACGACGAACGAACCAAGAAGACAGACATGGACAGACACACACACAGATAGGCACACAAACAAGTACACAGACAGAGAGACGGACAACCACAAACAGACAGGACCCAAACAACACTATTTTGGATGCTAACACTTCCAGATAGATAGAGATAGATAGATAGATAGACAGATAGATAGATAGACAGACAGATATATACATAGATAGACACATATAGGCAAACAATTAGACAGACAAAGAGACAGGGACAGCCACGGACCAACAAGACCTAAACAACAATATTATGGGTGCTGACACTTCTAAATGTATACATAGATGGATAGATAGATATATACAGATAGATAGATAGATTGATATATAGATAAGTAGATGGATAGACAGACATATAACTAGATAGAGATAGATAGATAGATAAATAGACAGATAGATATAGATAAATAGATAGACAGACATATATATGCACACAAGTAGACCGACAGAGACAGTGACAGACGGGAACCAAACAACAATATTTTGGGTGCTAACACTTCTAATCAATAGATAGATAGATATACAGTATATATATAAATATATAGACATATAATATTAATATAGGCAAACAAGTAGACCGACAAAGAGACAGGGACAGACGGGAACCAAGCAACAATATTTTGGGTGCTAACACTTCTAATAGACAGATAGATAGACACATAGATAGACAGACAGACAGATATAGGCAAACAAGTAGACCGACAAAGAGACAGGGACAGACGGGAACCAAACAACAATATTTTGGGTGCTAATACTTCCAGATAGATAGATAGATAGATAGACAAATAGATATAGACAAACAAGTAGACAGGGACAGACGGGAACCAAACATTAATACTTCTAAACAGATAGATAGATAGACAGACAGATATAGGCAAACAAATACAGACAAAGAGACAGGGACAGACGGGAACCAAACAATAATACTTATATATATATATATATATATATATATATATATATATATATATATATATATATAGATAGATAGATAGATACATACATGCATACATATAGATAGACAGATAAACAGATATAGACAAACAAGTAGACAGACAAAGAGACAGGGACAGACGGGAACCAAACAACAATATTTTGGGTGCTAACACTTCTTATTTCAGTTGTCACTCCCGCACATGGAAACACCATTTCCGCCGCCGGACCAGGGAGGGGGGGGGGGGGAGAGAGAGAGAGAGAGAGAGAGAGAGAGAGAGAGAGAGAGAGAGAGAGAGAGAGAGAGAGAGAGAGAAAAGTAGAAAGAGTAGGCGATAATATACCTTAGGACAGTGGAAAAGGGAGTGACACTGTAGATAGCCAGGAAAAGAGACAGAAGGAGAAATCAAGAAAATTAACTAACAAATACCAAAACTAAGGTAAATGAAAGAAATGCAGAAGTAAAGAGAAAATACAGTTTGGGGGACAGGGAAAAGAGGAGATAGAATGAGGGTGAAGGGGAGATAACGCCGAGAATGAAAACAAGAGGGAGTTTGTGATAGAAATAACGAGGAAAGCAAAAGAGTGCAAATGATAGAGGGAAGCAAAATATGAGTGAATGAGAGGAGGACTGGCGGACAAAAGAAAAGAGATATAGAGGAACAGGAGAACAATGGGTGAGTATAATGGAAGAGACGACCCCTTCCAGATTCCTAGAGGTCCTTCCTAAACTGCAAACAGTCGTCAAATGATAGCCGAAAGCAACTGCCAAATTGCGTCATAATCTTCAAGGGTTAAGCGTTTCATCATTACGTTGTACGAATTATTCAGTCTTAGAAAAATAATAACCATTAGTTAACAGAGAGAGAGAGAGAGAGAGAGACAGAGACAGAGAGAGAGAGAGAGAGAGAGAGAGTGAGAGTGAGAGAGAGAGTGAAAATGGAAGAAAAACAATTAAGGAAACAAGTGAGAAGTTTGGGAAGAGAGGGGGAAGAGAATAAGAGGACTATAAAATGCCAGACTGCAACAGGAAAAGAGAGAAGGCAATAAAAGGCCGAGGAAAGGATTGGACTGGAAGCACACCAAGCAAAAATAGAAGGAGGGTGGAGAGCAGGCGAGAGGGTAGATAGAGAAAGAGGCAGAATATAAGTTAGCAAAGGACAAACAGAATAGAGAGAAATTAACAGATAAAGATACAGACAGATAGACATATATATACTGTAGATAGATAGATATATAGATATATACGATAGATAGATAGATAGATAGAGATAGACAGACAGACAGACAGACAGACAGAGACAGAGACAGAGAGAGAGAGAGAGAGAGAGAGAAATGGAAACGGATCCAGCCATCTTCTTGTTAAAGGATAAAGGACGGAGAGTGGTGAAAGACACGGTAATATAATACTGCTTTGTTGACATGGGGGTTGTGTTGTGGAGAACCTTAAATAAACCAGTATCAGGTTGTACAGGAAATTAGGACTAGCTGCTCAAAATACACGTGTTAAAAGGTAAATACTGTTAAAATATACGGGTAGATAATGCTAAAATGTATACATCATTGATGAAACAGTATGTTTTAATATATACCCAAAAACTATTATTGATTAGCCCTAGTTAAGTATAAGTACCTGTTATATAATCAAATTAAATATAAACTGCTAAAGTGAATATTTACCCTAATTGACAATAACTATAATATGAATAGCTTAATGTAACTTTATAATAGGTAATTAAAACAATTAATTCATTCATTTCATTTTCTATGGAGCTCGTCCTGGAATCTTTACGACTCTGAACCTCACGATTCTATACAGGACTGGCCATTTGTATCGGCACTAGCTCAGAGAAGAGTGTTGAGATAATACGAACAAGTATCACCGTACGTAAAACACACATTCCAGACGTGTTTATTCTATGTTGTTCTATTTTCGAAAGTGGTCCCTAACCCTAAGAAGTGGAACTTTAAATGTTGTTTGTGTTCGGGCACTGTCTCGAGTCGGCCACCCCAAACTATGGGGTATGTGCCTAAGTACGGTACATACATACATACATACATACATACATACATACATACCTTTTATTGTTGAGCGGTACTTGAAAACTAGACAGAATGGATAAAAAACACCATCTGAAGATATCTGTGAAACGTTGTCAATAAAGGGCTCTTCCTCAGATGGTGTTTTTATCCATACCTTTTATTATTTTGTTTTATTTTTATTCAGCTTTTGGTATTGGTATGGTATGGTACCTGCTATCTCAATCATTTTAGCTACGACAATCCTTCCTAAGCTGAATAAAATCGTGTAATAGCTGCCAGAATATGATGAAATGGACGTCATCGGTACTGAAAGGGTTAATATATGTTTTCTTCTTTTATAGTTGACGAAAGCGTATTCCCATTTAAACCCTTTCAGTAGCTAGGATATATACAGTATATATATATATATATATATATATATATATATATATATATATATACGGTATATCTACATATAAATTATATATATTTTGCAATGGGCGAGCTCACACAGGCGGGTCTTGTGTAAGAGTCATGTGATTAGTGGCTTACAATAGGACACATACAATTCTTGCCCTCATTCAAATGCTTACTTTTGATCAATGACACCATCCAAGACCAACAGGTATAAGCAGTATGATGACATAACATCCATCATATTCTGGTTACCATTAGACGATTTCCTGTAGTATATTATCAAAGGGGTAAAAACAATCTCAAACTACGCTCTTTACTTTGCATCATATGCAGGCAACTATTAGAGCCAGCGGTTCCCAAACTTTTCCAGTACGTGACCCCTTTCAGTAGTACCAAACCTACCATGACCCCCACCTTTATAAGCCTTCCGAAAAAAAATGCTAATTTCCAATGGCGCAGATACATTTTAAAGTTTAATCACAGCAGAGAGAGCAATAACAACATCTGCAAAACAAAATATCAAGCATTAGGAACGTAAATAGTCGTACGACAAAACCTAAATATATAAAAAAAAAAAAAAATCCCTAAATATCATAAAAAAAATCCTCAAAATCTTGGACCCTCCATGACCCCCAGAAAAAGGCTCATGACCCATTTGGGGGTGATGACCCGCAGTTTGGGAACCGCTGTATAATTAGACGATGTTTTCAGCTTAGGGAGGACGACTGCCCATTAACAAGCTACCAACTATATCACTTAATCCATTTATAGCTACCATACATCCTTCCTAAGTTTCATAAAATCGTATAAATGTAGCTGATATCAAAGAAAAAAGACGTCGCCAGCACAAAAGGGGTTAACTCCCAATCACCCGGTCTACGCTAACTAATATAGTATAACAATAGCCAGAATACGAAAACAAAAAAAATGCCTTATGGTATATTGAACGGGTTAAGGGGGAGGTAGTTTCTTTTTCTGGACTCCCTTCTCCCTCCTGTTTACCCCCATTAGTTTTGAGATTTTAAGACATTCCTTCCATTAGTTAGGAGATTTTAAGGTCTTTCGCCACACCCTTTGCCAATACAAAGACTGTTCGTGTCATTTAAGTGTCGATTTTTCCAGGCGTGCGACAGCAAGCTTGTGATTAAGGAGGGACAAGCTTTCGGCCGGGAAATTTTTCTACCGAAAAATGTACAAATATATCTAGAAGGAGGATCGTGGGGATGGTTTATTTTAAGTTTCATGGAGGTCTAGGGAGGAAGCTAAAAAAAAAAAATTAATATTTTAAAAAATCGACCAAATAATAAACACTTCCCCCTTAAATTAAAATTGCAGTTTAGTATTGGAGATATACTACGGTCATAGCAATTGATCGCCCAGTTACGAGTGAGTATATAGTAAACAATTATGGGTATGGAAAAGTGTAATTGTAATTGGACAAATAATGTTCTGCCTGGTGATGATAGACTATAGGCACTGTGCGTTATCTGTAGGAAGCTATGGTGGCAACGATCAGCCTACCAGCGCCATCTGTCAAGTGTTTACCAAATTTTGTTGACTGTCAGGCATTGAATTAACAGACTAAATTGTATATCTGAAGGACTCACATAACGAAATACGACAATAAAACCCTAGATCAATGTAAACATCAACAAATAGTTGATCACCTTCCTCATACCCCAGAACAAAATAAAAACAAAAATAAAATAAACAAATACAAAAAGAAACCAACAATACCGTAACTAAATATATACAACACAAAATAATAACAAATCAACAATACCGAACCATCCCATAATAAAAATCACGGTCAAATACAACAAATTAAACCTTCACCTAGGAAATAAAAACTCCAAAACAATCCTCCACTCCATCGCTGCCCGTCACAAACAATCATAAGTGAAACCCAGAAAAAGTGTCAACCAAATACAAATACCTGGATAAAAACCTTCAAAAATCCATGCTACAAAAGAATGAACAATATATAAATAACGGAGAATGGCAGGGAGCTACCACTATATCTCTCTCTCTCTCTCTTTACACACACATACACACACACACACACACACACACACACACACACACACACACACACACACACACACACACACACATACACACGTTGGCGCAGTCATAAACACACACATACATATAATCGCAGGAGCACGAACATACATTAGATACAAACATCCATACACCTTTGTACACGAACACACATAGGCTAAAAACAAAAATACATACGCAGGCGTCCGCGCGCTTGCACAAACACGCACTCACTCTTTCCATTCCTCTCTCCGGGAAAAAAAAAAAAAAAAAAAAAAAAAAAAAAAAAAAAAATGGGAGGGCGAGAACAAAAATCCGACAAAAATATATATACAAAAACGCTAAAAGTTGTTCGTATCTTTTGAAAATGCCGCGGCTTCAAACGCTTCCCCGAAAAATGGCGGGTACTTCTATATTCCGCAAACTTTGAAATAGTTGGGCGACACGAACCTGATGTAAAACGGAGGGAGGTAGGGGTGGCTCTGTGTGTGTGTGTGTGTGTGTTTGTATGGTTGTATGTGTGTGTGTGGGGGGGGGGGGGGGGGCGGCTGTGTGTCTGGGATTGTGTGTGTATGTGTGTGTCTGTCTGTGCGTATATATGTGTGTGTGTGGCTGTGTGATTGTATGTGTGTGTGTGTGTGTAGGTGTGTGGCTGTGTGTGTGTAGGTGTGTGGCTGTGTGTGTGTGTGTGGCAGCGGGGAACTGTCCGACTCGCTCTTTCTATTTCCTTTTTATTCTATTAAACACACATGCCGGACCCGCCACCAATACTCACTCACTCTCACTCTCTCTCTCTTACTCGTATTTCCCTTCTCTTTTTCGGTTATGAGTAAATGAGCATTATGTTCAATTATCAACATACCTGGTATAGCACTAACAATCTGCAGTATCTAACGATCTTCCAATATGTATCTACCAAAAATGTTATTATTAAGCCTTCTTGGTACCAATCGATTTGCTTATATAATTATCAACATATTCAAACACAGCACTATACAGGAATTATATCTAGATAATTTTTGTATATGACGTTTGTTATTTCTACATACAGTCACCATTTTCAAAACGCATAGTTTAATAGTGTCAAGAACATGGATTTGGCTCCGATTATGGTCATATAGAAACTATAGACGGGTCAATTTACGAGAGATAACCACCTAACCCCCAAAAATTGATACAAAAGGTTTTGTAATAGATGCTGGTACTATTGGGCATGCTAAACAAAACATATATACTAAAAATCTAGTAGATCCTGACCCCAGAAATGGGTCCATTTTCAAGATGGCGTCCAAGATGGCGGCCAGAAGTTTAAAATAGCTATATCTCAATTACTATTCAACATAGTGAGGTTGTTTTGGTGTCTAACCCTAGGTTTCAATGCTCAAGGAATCCAAATAAATCAGCACAACTATCATCCGTTAATTATGTATTGAAATATATAATTGTGGCCCAAGGTCCTGATTCACTATGTTGGCTCTATCAAATAGTATTCAACTTAGAATAACTTAGTATTATCAGTGTGTATTCGTAGGTAAAAAGCACCCAGTAAATAATTGAAATTACTTCAATAACTGCAAAGTAATCAGGTAATCCAGTAAACTAGGTTTACCAGGTTTGTTCGCCAGGTTTGTTTGAGGTAATTGTGGTTCATCAGTCTTTTGAAAGACGTTTCTGTATTCAAAGAGGGCAGGAGGAAAAGGACTGTGCACGTAACTCATAACTTCCCCCAAAGATAGCTTTCCAGTTTTGGTGACTACAAGGAAATGCTGGAAAAGATGTGTGGAATCAATTGTTCGATCAGGAGAGACCTCGATAGATGACGTTTGTCCAAGGGTTCTGGCTTTATCTTCTCAGCGAGAATGTGAATGCAGGCTGTCAGATCATTTTGCACATGATTTTGCATCCAACATACTCTTAGTCGTGCTTCTCTAAGTTGGCTACAATTCGACTGAGCCAATTTCGTAGATCGGGACCTTGGGCCACAATTATACATTTCACTACATAATTAACGGATGATAGTTTTACTGATTTATTTGAATTCCTTGAACATTGAAACCTAGGGTCAGACACCAAAACCACCTCTCTATGTTGAATAGTAATTAAGGTTCAAAGTTATCTCGAACTGAATCAATTATTCTCATTAATTGTTTACCTATTATATGAATTCAGTTCGTTCATATAAGGCAGCAGTAATAGAATTCGGATACAGCCACGACTTATAACCCTGAAATTAATATAATTGCATACTCAAACCTGCAAAAGTGGGGGATAGAACAATTTTTACTAGTGCCAAATTTAGTGTAATAATGAGCATAAATTTGACAGCCAAATTCATGCTTACGATTCTTTCGGAAAAAGGATTGTTGATAAATAAACAATTCAAAAATATAAATGACATTAGAAGCATAAGGAGTTAACTATATAATTAATAATTGTTAATAAATACCTATAATAGCTTCATATATATATATATATATAGTATACTGTATACTGTATATATATATATATATATATATATATATATATATATATATATATATATATATACGCTATATTAATATTCTACAATTACCGCCAAACTATTAGTATTTTAGCATAAAGAGAGCGACTTAAATATCAAAATTACTAATAAATGTGCCGCATAATTTGATTCTTCTCTGTTTTTCCTTGGCACTTGTAGTCTAATATACACCTTTAACTAGCAATTTATTTGGTTTATTTCAAAAATAAAAATCGATAACTAGATAAACAAATAAACAAACGTATGGAGAGAGAGAGAGAGAGAGAGAGAGAGAGAGAGAGAGAGAGAGAGAGAGAGAGAGAGAGAGAGAGAGAGAGAGAGAGAGAGAGAGAGAGAGAGAGAGAGAGAGAGAGAGAGAGAGAGAGCAATTCCATTTCCTTTTAGTCGTACAGTATTTGTTAACATACTGAGTTAAAATTCGAACACCATATATCTCTATGACCTATAAAAAGGTCCCCTTTTATATTTTGATGGATAAGAATATTGCATACTCAACCATCCTGCAAAACTAGATGACCAAACCATTTAAATTGCATCTCCATATTTTCTTCAATATTTTACTTAGCTTGCAGGGTACCGGTACAATTATAGTAGATTATAGTAGATTATAGTACTATATAGTATAGTAGATTATAGTACTATATAGTATAGTAGATTATAGTAGATTATAGTACTATATAGTATAGTAGATTATAGTACTATATAGTATAGTAGATTATAGTACTATATAGTATAGTAGATTATAGTAGATTATAGTAGATTATAGTACTATATAGTATAGTAGATTATAGTACTATATAGTATAGTAGATTATAGTACTATATATTATAGTAGATTATAGTACTATATAGTATAGTAGATTATAGTACTATATAGTATAGTAGATTATAGTACTATATAGTATAGTAGATTATAGTACTATATAGTATAGTAGATTATAGTACTATATATTATAGTAGATTATAGTACTATATAGTATAGTAGATTATAGTAGATTATAGTACTATATAGTATAGTAGATTATAGTACTATATAGTATAGTAGATTATAGTACTATAGTATAGTAGTATAGTAGATTATAGTACTATATAGTATAGTAGATTATAGTACTATATATTATAGTAGATTATAGTACTATATAGTATAGTAGATTATAGTACTATATAGTATAGTAGATTATAGTACTATATAGTATAGTAGATTATAGTACTATATAGTATAGTAGATTATAGTACTATATAGTATAGTAGATTATAGTACTATATAGTATAGTAGATTATAGTACTATATAGTATAGTAGATTATAGTACTATATAGTATAGTAGATTATAGTAGATTATAGTACTATACAGTATAGTAGATTATAGTACTATATAGTATAGTAGATTATAGTACTATAGTATAGTAGATTATAGTAGATTATAGTACTATATAGTATAGTAGATTATAGTACTATATAGTATAGTAGATTATAGTACTATATAGTATAGTAGATTATAGTAGATTATAGTACTATATAGTATAGTAGATTATAGTACTATATAGTATAGTAGATTATAGTACTATATAGTATAGTAGATTATAGTACTATATAGTATAGTAGATTATAGTACTATATAGTATAGTAGATTATAGTACTATATAGTATAGTAGATTATAGTACTATACAGTATAGTAGATTATAGTACTATATAGTATAGTAGATTATAGTACTATATAGTATAGTAGATTATAGTAGATTATAGTACTATACAGTATAGTAGATTATAGTACTATATAGTATAGTAGATTATAGTACTATATAGTATAGTAGATTATAGTAGATTATAGTACTATATAGTATAGTAGATTATAGTACTATATAGTATAGTAGATTATAGTACTATATAGTATAGTAGATTATAGTAGATTATAGTACTATATAGTATAGTAGATTATAGTACTATATAGTATAGTAGATTATAGTACTATATAGTATAGTAGATTATAGTAGATTATAGTACTATATAGTATAGTAGATTATAGTACTATATAGTATAGTAGATTATAGTACTATATAGTATAGTAGATTATAGTAGATTATAGTACTATATAGTATAGTAGATTATAGTACTATATAGTATAGTAGATTATAGTACTATATAGTATAGTAGATTATAGTACTATATAGTATAGTAGATTATAGTAGATTATAGTACTATATAGTATAGTAGATTATAGTACTATATAGTATAGTAGATTATAGTACTATATAGTATAGTAGATTATAGTAGATTATAGTACTATATAGTATAGTAGATTATAGTACTATATAGTATAGTAGATTATAGTACTATATAGTATAGTAGATTATAGTAGATTATAGTACTATATAGTATAGTAGATTATAGTACTATATAGTATAGTAGATTATAGTACTATATAGTATAGTAGATTATAGTACTATATAGTATAGTAGATTATAGTAGATTATAGTACTATATAGTATAGTAGATTATAGTACTATATAGTATAGTAGATTATAGTACTATATAGTATAGTAGATTATAGTACTATATAGTATAGTAGATTATAGTAGATTATAGTACTATATAGTATAGTAGATTATAGTACTATATAGTATATATTATAGTACTATATAGTATAGTAGATTATAGTACTATATATTATAGTAGATTATAGTACTATATAGTATAGTAGATTACGGTAAATTGCATGTTTCCATCTACATAACTCGGCTATTACGAAGATTGTGTACGTAAATTTGTTAATAATTATGAAAAAACTGGCCTAAATATGATGCAGAGACATTGGAGTTTTATCATTTTCATTAAGTATTGAGAAATCAGCTGTTAAGGGATTAACATTCTCACCAGGTGAAAGCAAATACACAATCAATGCATAACTGTGATATCCCAAGGCTTATTTGTTGACATAAATAATTTGAAACTTAACACCTTATACCCCATACTTTACAACTATTACTCCATTATTGTATGGTCGTAGGACAGGCAGCAACATCGTCAACATAAAACAGTACTTTTAACAGCCATAAACATACCAAATTATATTTTTGTTTAGTTCTTTCCTGTCATATTTTATAGGTATAATACTGTTAGAAAACGGTAATACTTAACCCGTTGAGTACCAGGGACGTGTTATATTTTATTCTAGCTATATTTAGACGATATTATGCAGCTTAGGAATGATATGTGGTAGTTAAAAGGGTTAGTTAAGGTAGTTTGAAGTCTTATTATTACTAGAGGTTCTTCCTAAGCTGACTATAATCGTCTAATAGTTGCCAGAATATATTGAAAAGTACATCTCCGGTACAGAAGGGGTTACTGTTATATTATATTGCATATCTATTCATGTCCCGCTGTGTACAGTTCGCGAGTAAAACAAGTCTAGCTACTGCCATGAGTACGTCTCCAGGATTGGCTGGCTAACATAAAGCGAAATCAATGTAAAATAATGATTAAAACATGGCCGCTGGCGCCATATTCTGAGCGGTTTCCATTACTAGGTAAATACACAAATTTGACAAATATTACTAGCAGATTACTACTATAGCTAGTGTACCTGAGTTGATACTTAGTAAACATAACATGTAGAAGTTACCAAAGTTGGACAATCCCTATTTCAAAGATATATTTACCAACGAAGATTTGACGCTAATGAATACAAAATATTGTATTTGAATAATCTAATGGTGTATACGATGATTATCCTGATATGCGGCCTCCCCTCCCCCCCCCCCTCCCCCCGGGGGGTGAGGGGACAAAATAAAATTAGCTTAAAACTTATTCTGGTACCCCCTTCGTATGCATGCCAAGTATGGGCTCTCCATCTTGAAAACTGAGGGAGTAGTTCGTGAACAAACGCAGAATCACAGAAAGCGCCCTTCATATAGTATATAATTATGCAGTTAGTGTTCAAATATTGACGGCTGTCCAGCCAGATTCAATGGTTAACGAGATTATGTAAACTTTGATCAGTTAAGAGATAATCACATCGACTTTAAAACTCTACAGCCGAAAATAGAGGCAACAGTCAACAGATGATTCGATATAAACTCAAAAAAAATCCACTATCTTTCGATATTTACTTGACTTCAAAGAACACTGAGGGCCAGTAATGTGATGGAACTAGCAATGCCGTGAACACATGAATAAAGGACACATGAATAAAGGACACATGAATACAAGATATATACAGTACGGTATACATTAAGCTGATAAAAAACAGTAAACTGAACTGCAAACTAAGATTCAATGTTTGGCTATTTTATGAAAGTTAGAAGAAAATTGATTGGGAATAGCTTATCTTTGTTAATATGACATTTGGACAGATTACCTCACAGGAAACTAACTTTGCGATATTGGTGGGAGGTAATTATATGATTTCTTATTTGATTTCTTATTTTATCTCTCTCTCTCTCTCTCTCTCTCTCTCTCTCTCTCTCTCTCTCTCTCTCTCTCTCTCTCACACACATTTGTTCACCCTCACCCTTCCCCTCTTCTCCCTTCGTGAGTGAATGTGTATCGAATACCTTCCGTCCCTTTCTCTCTATATCTTTCTCCTTTATTTTTCTATTTTTTTCTCTCCCCGCCTATACCCCTTTTCCATTACTTCTCTCTCTCTCTCTCTCTCTCTCTCTCTCTCTCTCTCTCTCTCTCTCTCTCTCTCTCTCTCTCTCTCTCTCTCTCTCTCTCTCTCTGTTACTAATACTTGTCAATGTCCTTCAATCTTAATTCCGTTTCCCCTCATCCTGTGCACTTCTTCTTGTTCTCTTATTCCCTCCTGCTTCCTATGTTCAATCACCTGCAGTCAAAAGTGGCATACCTCTTAGTGGACGATTTATACATATGGCAAGTCAATATTTGCCTCCTATCAATGTTCACTATATTTACTTAAGTACAGATTCGAGCACCAGCTATTTGTGCAAGCAGTTATACCTACCCATCTATCTAACTGTCTGTTTGCCTATTTAGAACTCCGTCGGCCTAATTATCCCTATCTATTTTAGTTATCCACAATTTCACTTTCATATTCATCATCACACCTGAACTTTAATATAAATTTCTTCTATATTCCTCTCTCTCTCTCTCTCTCTCTCTCTCTCTCTCTCTCTCTCTCTCTCTCTCTCTCTCTCTCTCTCTCTCTCTCTCTCTCTCTCTCTCTCTCCCCCCCCCCCCCCCCCCCGCCCCTCCCCCCGGTGCGTGTGTGAGGGAGCGCACGAGCCAGCAATAAACACAGGCCTGCATCGCTCTCGCCCCCCACCAAAAAAGAACGCTCCGATTTTTCTTCTCGAATGTTGGGATGTAAATATTAAAACTGTGCTGGATGTGGTGTTCTATTATTATGGCGCCCTCCCTGCTGCCATGGGGATAGTGTTGTTGTTGTTTAGGTTGTTGTTGTTATTTAGATTGTAGTTTCTATGGTTGTTCTCGTATATTTATGTTGTTAATTGTTGGTGGGACAAATTGTATTATTTATATATCTAACGTTTCCAGTAAAGCAGAATCAAGAGTCTCTCTGAAGATGTGTTCTGTGTTTCCCTAAAGGTTATAGAAATATGAATTCAACCTCTTTCCTGTGTTTTCCCACCCAATTGCGTCGTGTTTGGATATCGATTGACAATTTGCTTCACAATAAGGGGGATATCAGGGGCTAAAATGTTAAATAATGTAGATTGCAGTCCTTTGATTTTAATAGATATAATCGTCAAGTGTTCGCGAGTATATAACTAAAATAGCGCCAATGCATCCTGATTCCCTGAAACGGGTAGTTAATGACGGTAGTACTTACAATGGTGACACAATTACAAAAATTGGATGTTTATCGTCTACAGTATATATTTAACATTTTCTTCAACACATTTTCACTTGTACTAATGCTTTGAGAGTATATTATTAGCCCCCTGAGGATTCAGTTTATTCTGGCTATCATTAGGTGATTTTATGAAGATTAGGAAGGGTATATGGCAGACAGAGGGATAATTGAGAGTCTTTACCCATTTAATTCCCACAGATCCTTCCTAAGCTGCATAACATGATATCCATAATACACTGTCAAAACGCGTCATGATCCTCAAGGGGTTAATCCTCTCAAAAATATAATACAACGGCACTAAATCGCAAGGTTTGGCCACTGGCCTTTTTGATAATGAAGCACAAATTATATAATAGATGACATTTAATGATATTAGATTTCTAAGGCGTAGTTACATAAACCTAATGGTACCTTGACAATTTGAATTAATGATGCCAATACTTCACACGACTTATAATGATAATAATGTCAAAATATGCCCATGTATCTCAGAACCACATCATTATCATGCTGATTATGAAGATTGTTGTTGTTTTTGTTGTTGTACGAATAAATGTTCTTGTTGTTATTGCTATTATCACCACAAAATCTGCATTAGGAGCAGTTTCTCAAATATTAATGTACAGTCTTAAGCACTAGTAGCTACATAGTCATTTGAATTTATATTGGGCCCTAAAGAGATGATACAACGTTTTATGTTTGTACCACAAATTATTCTGAACTTGGTCTTAGACATTCAAAGATTCCAATGAGCGTCTTTATATACAGTATGTGCTCCTGACTGTACATACAAACAGCGTATCCCTTCAGCCCGACACCATATTCGTAAATAGTTCAGTTATCAATATATAGATGACAATCCTATCACATTATTGTTGAAGGTTGAACTGTGTGTCTACCTCAGCATAATGTGTGTTAATGCAGTACTCATGTACTTCTCCCCCCCCCCCCCCCCCTCTTTCTCACACTCACACACACACACACACACTCTCTCTGTCTGTCTCTCTGTCTTTCAATTTTACTTGTTCTCTCTCTCTCTCTCTCTCTCTCTCTCTCTCTCTCTCTCTCTCTCTCTCTCTCTCTCTCTCTCTCTCTCTCTCTCTCTCTCTCTCTCTCTCTCTCTCTCTCTCTCTCCTCTCTCTCTCTCCTCTCTCTCTCTCTCTCTCTCTCTCTCTCTCTCTCTCTCTCTCTCTCTCTCTCTCTCTCTCTCTCTGGACACACAAACATTTAGTTTTGTATGAGTTGAAAACTCTTATGTTGCTATAGTTTGAATATCCTCTCGCGCTCTCTCTCTCTCTCTTCACACACACACACACACACATTTAGTTTAGTCTAAGTTGAGAACTCTTATGTTGCTATAGTTTCGAATATTCTCTCACTCTCTCCCTTTCAAACACACACACACACACACACACACACACACACACACACACACACACTGGACATATACACACACACACACACACACACACACTGGACACACACTCATACAGACGCACACACATTCTCTTCCTTGCATTGTTGACATTGTTGCAACACTGTTATTAAATCTGGCTCCCGTTTTTTGTTGCAGCAAGTGGCCCTGTTGTCCTTGCCGTTATTAATTCTGTGTTTTGTTCCCCGCACTCTGTTTCTGCTCGCTTCACCCTTTCAGTAGCATAGCGTTAGTTTCAGGGTACTCTCTGGCTATCATTAGAGGATTTTATGCAGCTTAGAAAGAATGTATGGTAATCATAATATTGACTACCCTGGCGGAATGGTATTGTTCTCTCATTCTCTCTCTCTCTCTCTCTCTCTCTCTCTCTCTCTCTCTCTCTACTATATATATATATATATATATATATATATAGAATGGGGGAGGGGGGGGGACAACAAAAATAGAAACAAATGGATGATTTCAACGAAACTTGTTCAGTACATTCATTTAGAATCTAATTAATTTTCATTAACATTTAGTTTATAATTATGTGATGACGCCCTTACCCAGCCAGCCTCTTTTATTGAACCTCCCTCAATGTGACCCTGAAAACTGTCTATTGCCTTCATGATATTTTAGGTACTTCTACTGATTATAGTCACTTAATCCACATAAGGAGTTAAACGACATGAAATAAGAGACCCCTCGGCCGTACCTGCTAGCGTGGTAAAGTGATGGGAGGGGTATTATCTGTTGGTTTAAAATTAGTATTGTTGGTTTTGATTGATTTTACCGATTTCTCCTAAATTTCAGTCTTCCTATCGCTCGCCCAGACAAAAACGACATCTAAATAGGGTAAAGCGTCTTATAATCGCAAAACTACTGATGTGAAACGTCTTAAAATCTAAAACTTATAGAGTGAAACAGGGTAGGTACATTCGGATGCCATAGTCTCTAGCCCACCCAAAAATAATCGTGGACTTCACCTATTTCTAGTTATGGAAGTATATTTCTAGAAGCGAATTTATGAAGACAATTTTCTATACATTAAGTACAAAATTAAATATACCATTTATTGAAAAGCATGTTCTATCCGAAAATCAATCCAGATAGTTATAATTACATAAGGAAAAACATAGGGGGTCCACGAATTCTTATGAGTGGGCTAGGGACTATGGTATCCCAGTGTACAAAAAGCACTTGCATCAGAAAGGGTTAAGGTTGGAAAATTCCCATTAAGTCTAGCAGGTCATTCCAAAGGCGGAACAAAATCTAGGAAACAGTTTGGATCCCTACAATGATACACAGATTAACGTCATCTCCCAGAACGTGTGAAAAAGGTCACATAGGTATCATAGGTCATATAGGTCACATAGGTATCATAGGTCATATACTGTAGGTAACATAGGTCATATAGGTAACATAGGTCATATAGGTATCATAAGTCACATAGGTCATATAGGCCACATCTGCTACGCTTTGGGGAATGATACATTATTTTTGCGGGCTCTCTTGCGTATAAATCCCTGGGTTACATTTAATTGGAAGTGTTTAGGGTGAGACTAATCTAAATCGAGTTTTATCCGTCATCGGTCTTTGATATAATAGTTTGGATATTGCTGGCAGGTGAGGGTCCGAGGCCCATTTTTCTTAACGTGATATTGCATTGATATGATAGATACAAGCTGGCGAGCAAATACATGACAGAAAGTAATATCATAACGTTAGTATTCTGACTGTGACGCGCTACACCATTCTGTGTGAAATGTCCAGCCTAGAAACTAGAAAAACGCTTCAGAAAATTGTTAACAAATTAATTAACCAATGCCAATGGATATTCCTATAAGGAAAATAGAAAACCAAAAATGCGCTTCGCTCTCAGTTGGTGAATAAATGTCTAGCTGATCATAGAAAGTGGATTTGTGGAGTTTTAGATTCAAACGATTTCATTACTAAAAATTGTAAATGGTTGATTAAAATATACAATATGTGCAATTTGTAGTAATATGAATACTATAATTACAAGCTACTGTAGGATTGAGGGAAGGAAGGGAGGAAGGAGTAAATGAAGGTGATAAATACGGGAATGAAGGAAGGCGGGAAGGGAAACGTTAAGAATGAATGATAAGTATAAGGGAAGAATTAACTTAAATGAATGAAGAAGAATTAGAAGACACATTGAGAGAAGGAATGAAGGAAGTTGTAGAAATAAAGGAGGGGTGAAGAAATGAAGGAAGGGGTGAAGGAATGAAGGAAGGGGTAAATGAATGAAAGGAGGCGTGAAATAATGAAGGAAGGGGTGAAGGAATGAAGGAAGGGGTGGAGGAATGAAGGAAGGGGTGAAGGAATGAAAGAAGGGGTGAAGGAATGTAGGAAGGGGTGAAGGAATGGAGGAAGGGGTGAAGTAATGAAGGAAAGTATGGAGGAATGAAGGAAGGAGGGAAGGGGTGAAAGAATGAAGGAATGGGTGAAAGAATGAAGGAAGGGGTGAAGGAATGGAGGAAGGAATGAAGGAAGGGATGAAGGAAGGGGTGAAGGAATAAAGGAAGAGGTGAAGGAATGAAGGAAGGGGTGAAGGAATGAAGGAAGGGGTGAAGGAATTAAGGAAGGGGTGAATGAGTGAAGGAAGGGGTGAAGGAATGAAGGAAGGGGTGAAGAAATGAAGGAAGGGGTGAAGGAATGAATGAAGATATGACGGAAGGGGCGAAGGAATGTAGTACGAGGTGAAGGAATGAAGGAAGGGGTGGAGGAATGAAGGAAGGAGTGAAGGAATGATGGAAGAAAACACGAGAACATGTGTGAGGATCATTAAGAAAGTGACAGTGGTGGAGGCTCGTCAAACACACACACACACACACACAAACACACTCATGTAACCCGAGACACCTACCTCCCCCCCCCCCCAATATAGCAAAGGCAGATATACGTTGAACAATCATTTAGTAACCATAATACATATAATATCTATAATAACACACTTTATTTAACAATGGCAATATTCGTGCACAATACCAACGTTGCGCTTTGGCTTTTAATATTCAAGTTGCAATTTTGAGTATACAGTCCCCTTTCCAATCAAGATTTGAATGGGATACAACCTGTTAGCAATATCTTATCGAATACCAAATTTATTCCAAATATCATGAAATATACCAACAAATTATACATAAAATGTGATCCCTTCTTTAGAAAGTTGGTTATGATTTTTTATTTTCAATAAAACATGAAAGAGGACCTTCCTTTAGGCCATATCAATATAGTAACCAAATTTCAATTTATAATCTCCTAAACTACTACAACAAATCAAATTAATCTTAATTTCAGCTCACTGTAGCTTTTTCTGGGTCGGGTATGTAGTTTTGGCTTGTAACTGGCATAAAACTTGCGGTGTGGTAATATACATCTGCATTCTAAGTGTAAACTCAGTATTTTCATTATTATGGCGACAAATAATATTTATCTAACCCATAGTTCACCACCAAACCTCAATAACAACACGAGGATAAACAAAAGTAACAAACGTGTTAACCACTCAAAGCCTTTCGTTTATAACCAAGACAAATACGTATATAGGTACACAAACACCCTCACATAAAGTCACATAAATACACAAATAAATAAATACATAATTAAATAAATAACAGACATATACAGTACATACTTCAGAACACACACACACACACACACACACACACACACACACACACACACACACACACACACACACACACACACACACACACACACACACACACACACACACACACACACACACACACACACACACACACACACACACACACACACACCAGGCGGAAGTGAAATGGAACCTAGAAGAAAACATAAACGACCGCTGTGAGGAGAGGGAGTGAGGACAAATGACTGTATATGAGAGAGAGAGAGAAAGAGAGAGAGAGAGAGTGGGGGGGGGGGTGTTCGCGTTTGTGTTGGTGAGTGTTAGAATTATGGTAATATCCAAAAAGGATATACGAACTAGCAAAGATATTCGAAAGACAAAAAATATAAATAATAAAAACAAAATATATATATACCGGTATATATATATTATTACTACTGTATTACTTAAGGCCGCGTCATACAGAACTCGAATCCACCAGAACCCACCAGAATGAATTCAAAAATTAAAATTTTAGCCACTTCTTCCCGATTCTGGTCTACTCTTGTACGTGTTCTGGTTAGATTCTTGTCTATTATTGTGATTCGAGTGATGTTCTAGTCGTCACTCGATTGATCGAGTGAGTGAGCAAAAAGTTAGTGCATGCGTTAAGGCCGCGTCATACAGAGGTCGACCGCGACCCGACAGTAACCCGAAGGTAATGACTTGCACTTTTCACCCAAATTCACCCGAAGTCCCCGAATGAGACTCGTACCCCGACTATGACTAGAAAGCAATTTGAATGCTACCCGAGGGACTCGAATGCGTCTCGAATACGAGTCGATGTTATCCCGTATATTACTCGAAACTAACCAGAAGTTGAACGGAATTGAATCGACCATGAGTCGAAAGCTAATCGACGGTGACCCGAGTAGCCGATACCAACCCGAGTTAAAACTGAATCACACCCGAAGTAACCCGACTTAAAACCGAATGAAAACCGAACCCCACCCGAAGTCAGGAACCCAACCGGAATGAAACCAGAATATATATAGGGCCCGTGCGTGGGTGGCAGTGTACGATAATTCGGGCCGCTCCAACTGCACACAGGACTGCTTCACGTGGTTCCGCCCATCGGCTCGCGTTCGGGTTTGATTCGACTTGGCTTCGACTAGCCTTCGACTTACATTCTAGTCATTCGGATCACGATCGAATAATCATCGAGTGTAATTAGAAATGTCGGACATGCATCGAGTCATTTTCTAGTAGTATTCGGGTATCCATCCAGTCATCATCCTGAAATTCGGGTCAGCATCGAGTAACAGTTGACTTTCGAACAAGTTTATGTAGGAATTTTCCACTAAGCATCGAGTCTAATTCGGGTTACGGTCTACATCATCGGGTCTAAGTCCACTTAGGTTCGATCAATTCTGGTATGAATCGGGTTAAAAATTTGTACTCGAAAGTGACCCGAATAGGTCGAATGCGATCAGAATATGTTAGAATGTAAGCCGAATACGACTCGAATGTAAATCGAAGGCGACTCGAGGATTTTGTAACGGTTTTTTGACCCGAACGCACTCGAGGATTTCCCAAAAGTTAACGCATACACTAACTTTTGGCCGACTCACCCGAACATTCGGGTGATGACCAGAGCATGACTAGAACGACTCGAACATACCAGAATCATACCCGATGTCGCCCGATTATCGGGCCGAATACACCCGAACCGCAAACAAAATTTTGCAAGTCATTGCCTTCGGGTTACTGTCGGGTCGCGGTCGACCTCTGTATGACGCGGCCTTTAACTTTCTACGATTTATCGAGTGAAAAAACCGTTAAAAATTATCGAGTTACATTCTAGTCGTATTCTGGTCGCATTCGAGTCGCATTGCAGTCGCATTCTACCTATTCTGGTCATGTTCTCATGTAATTTTTATAGTCGATGCCGACTCGAATTACTTGAATGTAACTCGATGCCACTCGATAATGACCGGAAGTCAACTGGATGACAAGTTGATTATTCCACTTTAAAATTGAATGTAATGTAATGAGAGTTGAATATAACCCGAATTAAGAAGAATACAACTGGATGCCGACTAGAATATGACTGGTAGATGACTGCATACTTGCTTGATGTATCGAGTGTACACTGGATGTCAACTCGAACATGACTAGAAGTACTAGAATACAACCAGTTATTAGTTATTAACATGCCATCATCATTAACTTTGTCAATGTTAATTAGAGACACGAAAATGTTTTTTGTCTAAATTTCCATTTACGTCAAACTTTGAGTATACTGTATATAAGAACATTAAAACATATGAAAATGGGAGTATGCAGAAAGCCGATTGGCCTAAGAAAGGCAGATCCCTGTCCCATCCAACCCAAATTACAAAGCCCAATTATAGGCTCAACACTCTAATCCCCTGAGGATCATCTGAGATTACGCACCCGGCTGATCCCCCTTAACTTTGAACGAAAATTGAAGTCTATTTAGAACATTCATTTGCCAGACATTTACTACTTTACAGATAATTATAACCGAATTCTTACACTTTGTTAACCACTATTAATATTAAAAATGTTAACTTGCAACACATTGTTGTAAATAAGGCGTACTAAAAATTGTATTGCTCATTTTGTAACGATATGTTTGACACACAGCTACGACAGGGGGAGCAGGACCTAGAGGAGCTGTACCGGAGGTGGGAGAGGAGCCGCAACATAGGCAGCCCAGCCGTCGGTTCGCTCAAGATCTTCCACCAACTGGTGCAGAAGAACCTCACTGACCTGAAGCCTGCACTCGTGGAGCAGTATGAGATGGAGGTTATGCGGTACACAAACGCTATGATGGCACACAGCCGGGGGGAAGGACCCATGCCCCATTTCGGCCCCATTCAACACGAGTCCCCCAACCATCCACCTACGATGCGACGAGCACAGACGCCAAACCCCTACATACTCGAAAACCTTTCTGTTGCTGGCCCTTCCTACTACCATGGTGGCAAACAACCACACCAAGCCCCCGGCACACCACGAAACTGGAGGAGCTATGGTCCTTCAGTGGGACGTCCGGAGGCCACGCCCATGGAGCATGGGAGGGCCGGCAACCTGGTGGACGTTTCACCTGACTTTGTGGACAGGATCATCGAAACCTTCCACCCATAACATCTCAACCTCTCTACCACACTCTACCTCTTTTTTGTTAATATTGAATTCAACTTACAGTATGTGCCATATTTAAATAAAGTATATTTTTATTTGTATGATTGTGTGGTGATTTCTCCTAAATATAATTTTAATCTTGTTGGAATTTTTTAAACTGCCATTATATTTATATAAAATGTGAAACAGCTATCAGTAATATAATTGTGAAACTAATGAAATTCTAACTAATACAATTAATTTCAAGAAATGGCACAATACAAATAATGTCAAGTAGAAATATGTGATCGAGTAGGTAAGATGCAAACATGATACCAATATCTTATAAATAGAAGATTATGAACAATTTAACTTGAATCAAAGGAAAGACATGACATGGGTATATGTTAATGCAAAGGTATTGAACAGAGAACTTGACATTTATGTCCACACACTTAGAAAATTGGGCTTAAATTGTGTGGCCTATATGGCGTTGCAGGTATATTCAACAGAGAAGTTTAATATTTTCGATACTTACAAAAAATTATGTCATTGCAATTATATTGAAGAGAGAACTTAGAAATCTTTTGACACTTATAAAATTGGGTTCAAATTGTGTATGGTACATGTCATAGCAATTATGTCTACACGAGATCTATGAAAAGACTTGGAAACTTATAAAATGCCATATAAATTGCACATTTATGAACCAATGAACTTGAATAAAATAAATTACATGACCTGGGTAAATTTTAATGCAAAGGTATTGAAAAGATAACTTAACATTTATGTCCACATACTACTGGTGTGCCTGTGAACCAATCCTCCCTTTATATACTCAAAGGTTCCTCATCGAGTCACCTTCTGCCTATTCGAGTCACGTTCCACTTACGTTCGAGTTACGTTCAACTTAGTTCCACTTACGTTCGACTTAACTTCATGTAATTCTGGTCATGATATACTGACATTCCAGTCTCATTCTAGTCATTCGAGTTGCATTCGACTTGGGATCGAATAGTCTTCTTTCCACATCCGGTTTCCTTCGAGTCACTTACTGGTTAACATCGACTCATATTTGGGTTACATTCGAGTCCATCGAGTTACGTTCGAGTTACATTCCGGTCATTGACGGGTCGCATTCTACTCTGAAGTCACACTCGATTAAGGCCGCGTAATTCTCGTCAATTCCGGTGAAAAGTTCGATTCCAGTGGGTTCTGGTGGATGGGAGTTCTGTATGACGCGGCCTTTAGCTCCCTTCTTCCAACTTCCCCAAATGTTCTTTTCCTTCCCTCTGCATAGCTCTACCCAATTACACTAGGAATGTTTGTGTGCATATTATAGCGCATAATTAATAAAACTAATACAAACTTATCATACTATCATATTTGCAACAGTTAATGTTTTCTATATTGCACATCATACACATGTTGTCGTGTAACCTCTTTGCAATTTGGTTTCCTTACCTATATCTTGCCCATTGATCTACTCCTCTCTTAACCCTCTCTTCTCCCCAACCTCCTTCACCTATTCCTCTCTCAACCTCCTCTTCTATTCAACCTCCTTCACCTATTCCTCTCTAAACCTCCTCTTCTATTCAACCTCTTTCCCCTACTCCTCTCTCAACCTCCTCTTCTATTCAACCTCTTTCCCCTACTCCTCTCTCGACCTCCTCTTCTCCCCAACCTCCTTCACCTATTCTTCTTTGCTATCCTTTTCTCTATCTCGTAGTCAGTAGATTATTAGTTTTAGATATCCAAACTGCCCCGTAAGGACCAATAGGTATATTGCAGTTTGTACTCCTCTCTCTTCTCCCCAACCTCCTTCCCCTACTCCTCTCTTAACCTCCTCTTCTCCCCAACCTCCTCTCTTAACCTCCTCTTCTCCCCAACCTCCTTCCCCTACTCCTCTTCTCCCCAACCTCCTTCCCCTACTCTTCTTCTCCCCAACCTCCTTCCTCTACTTCTCTCTAAACCCCCTCTTCTCCCCAACCTCCTTCCCCAACCTCCTCTCTCAACCCCCTCTTCTCCCCAACCTCCTTCCCCTGCTCCTCTCTCAACCTATTCTCCCCAACATCCTTCCCCTACTACTCAACCTCTCTCCCCAACCTCCTTCCCCTACTACTCAACATCCTTACCCTAACCTCCTTCCCCTACTCTTCTCCCCAACCTCCTTTCCCTACTTCTCTCTTAACCTCCTCTTCTCTCCAACCTCCTTCACCTTCACGTCCTCCTCTTCCAAAAACCCTCTGCCACCTCTCTAAAACTCTGTCACCCTTCCCCCACCCCCCTCCACCATCACCCCACCTTCCCCTTATTACACCACTCTCTCTTCTCCCCCACCTCTTCACCACCACTCCGTTCACCAATCTCTCCTTTCCCCCACTCCACCATACCACTCTCTCGTCTACCCTTCCCCCTCCCCCCGTCCACCAAAGCCTCTCCACCTGCTTACTGCCAACACCAAGCACAATTATTTATCTGAGACTTAATATATTTTTTATGTCTGACTTCTTCCTACTCCACCTACTTCTCTCTCTCTCTCTCTCTCTCTCTCTCTCTCTCTCTCTCTCTCTCTCTCTCTCTCTCTCTCTCTCTCTCTCTCTCTCTCTCTCTCTCTCTCGTTCTCTCTCTCTCGCTCTAGCTTCTCTCTCGTCTCTCTCTCTGCTCATCTCTCTCCTCTCTCTCTCCGCTCGCTCTCTCTCTCCCTCTCTCATCTCTCTCTCTCTCTCTCTCTCCTTCTCTCTCTCTCTTAGCTCCTCTCTCCTCCTCTCTCTCTCTCTCTCTCTCTCTCTCTCTCTCTCTCGTTATTGTGATGCACGTTTTTAATTATTTAAATTTAACTTTGGTTTCCCGTCGCTGACAATAATTGCCAGACAAATTTTCGTGTGACTCCACCTGTTCTCCTTCAGTACAGGGACATTTTTTGTTTATTATGGCTATCTTTAGACGATTTTATCTAACTTAGAAAAGCCCTGTGGAAGTTGAAGCGTTACTTGAAACAGTTTTTACCCCATAGTTTCTAAAGTTATTCCTACAATTACATAACACTTCTTGATGTTAGCCAGAATAGAACAACAATACCGCCATTGTATAAAGAGGGTTAAGATAGTTGGCTGAATGGGGCCAAATGGATACAAGCCAGAGAAAGATAGAAAAGGACAGAACCAAAGCAGGTGACCCCCCTTCAGTGTACTGTATGAGTGTTGTTAGTCTTTGTTTCTACTGTATATGACACACATACAGTAAGTGTTACAGTGTAGAGGAGATGAAAGGGGGCTAGGAAACGGGTACATGTATGTTAAGACGTTTATCCCCATCTAGGTGTCGATTTCTTGCTGGCGAGCGATAGCGAGCCAACATTATATGAAGAAATCCGGCTTCGCCGGAGACATTTTTCTATCGAAAAATGTACAAATTTGGCCTGATGTCAAACAAATAAAAAAATATGCTGGCTCGCTACCGCTCACCAGTACAAAATTGACACCTGGATGGGGATAAACGTCTTAAACAAAGTAAGCTGAATGGGGCCAAATGGATACAAGCCAGAGAAAGATAGAAAAGGACAGAACCAAAACAGGTGACCCCCTTAATTGCTGTACAATGATGGGTTTGGATATAATTCAAACACCTTTTACCAGGTTTTGTTATCATAGCCAAGATGCGTAGTATGTATGTGTTTTGAATCTTCCTATTATGCATTCAAATTACATGTATACCAGCTGTGTTTCAGTCTATGTGTTCTAGTATACAAAACAATATATAAATACATACACACAATGATGACAAAAAAGGTGTATATTTATTTGGTGACTTTCCCCTCTGTTCAGCTGTTTGTCTCACGCTCTCTTCCTCTCAGCCTGTCTACATGTTATTTATTTGGTGACTTTCCCCTCTGTTCAGCTGTTTGTCTCACGCTCTCTTCCTCTCAGCCTGTCTACATGTTATTTATTTGGTGACCTTCCCCACTGTTCAGCTGTTTGTCTCACGCTCTCTTCCTCTCAGCCTGTCTACATGTTATTTATTTGGTGACTTTCTCCTCTGTTCAGCTGTTTGTCTCACGCTCTCTTCCTCTCAGCCTGTCTACATGTTATTTATTTGGTGACCTTCCCCTCTGTTCAGCTGTTTGTCTCACGCTCTCTTCCTCTCAGCCTGTCTACATGTTATTTATTTGGTGACCTTCCCCACTGTTCAGCTGTTTGTCTCACGCTCTCTTCCTCTCAGCCTGTCTACATGTTATTTATTTGGTGACTTTCTCCTCTGTTCAGCTGTTTGTCTCACGCTCTTCCTCTCAGCCTGTCTACATGTTATTTATTTGGTGACCTTCCCTCTGTTCAGCTGTTTGTCTCACGCTCTCTTCCTCTCAGCCTGTCTACATGTTATTTATTTGGTGACCTTCCCCTCTGTTCAGCTGTTTGTCTCACGCCTCTCTTCCTCTCAGCCTGTCTACATGTTATTTATTTGGTGACCTTCCCCTCTGTTCAGCTGTTTGTCTCACGCTCTCTTCCTCTCAGCCTGTCTACATGTTATTTATTTGGTGACCTTCCCCTCTGTTCAGCTGTTTGTCTCACGCTCTCTTCCTCTCAGCCTGTCTACATGTTATTTATTTGGTGACTTTCCCCTCTGTTCAGCTGTTTGTCTCACGCTCTCTTCCTCTCAGCCTGTCTACAAGTTATTTATTGGTGACCTTCCCTCTGTTCAGCTGTTTTGTCTCACGCTCTCTTTCTCTCAGCCTGTCTACATGTTATTTATTTGGTGACCTTCCCCTCTGTTCAGCTGTTTTTGTCTCAACGCTCTCTTCCTCTCAGCCTGTCGACATGTTATTTATTTGGTGACCTTGCTCCTCTGTTCAGCTGTTTGTCTCACGCTCTCTTCCTCTCAGGCCTGTCTACATGTTATTTATTTGGTGACCTTTCCCTCGGTTCAGCTGTTGTCTCACGCTCTCTTCCTCTCAGCCTGTCTACATGTTATTTATTTGGTGACTTTCTCCTCTGTTCAGCTGTTTGTCTCACGCTCTCTTCCTCTCAGCCTGTCTACATGTTATTTATTTGGTGACCTTCCCACTGTCAGCTGTTTGTCTCACGCTCTCTTCCCCAGCCTGTCTACATGTTATGTATTTGGTGAACCTTCCCCTCTGTTCAGCTGTTTGTCTCACGCTCTCTTCCTTTCAGCCTGTCTACATGTTATTTATTGCGTTCCTGACCGAAAATTGTATTTCTTCGCCACTACGTGTCTTACTAGAACTGTTTGTTGCATTCTGTTTACCTTAGCCATCTCTGGTTTACTTAAGGGGTATTTCCACTTAAGGGACTTTTTTTCTTGACCCGCTTTCTCTCTCATGTCTACCCAATTATTTTTGAGATTTTAAGATGTTTGCCCCATTAGTTTGGCGATTTTAAGAAGTTTCGCCCCATTTCTGTCAATTTTAAGACATTTCGTGCCATTTAGGTGTCGATTATTTCCTGGCGAGCGATAGCGAGCCTGTATTTTAAGAGAAACCGGCCTTCGGCCGGGAAATTTTTCTACCGAAAAATTTACAAATTTATCTTGAAAGGGGGTCTAGGGGGTGTAATTTTAAGCTTGATGGAGGTCTAGGGAACCAACTAAATACCTCCACTTAATACAATCTGCATTATCATATCTAACTAGCTCGCTTCTATTTGCCTTAGTATGTCTTGAACTACTTTGTCTCTATCTCTGTGTTCTACATTATCGGCCCACCACTATCGACTTTATTGTATATGTTGCCCTACCCTGCGGCCACCCCTGTATCTACCTTATTATCTCCACGATATGTTAGTTTTGTGATAACCTTACCTTCCAAACCTTATTTACCATAACACTAAACACCCCACATGCACATGACTAACTTTCAAGCCGGTATCACACGAGCGCTTTTTCACCTAACATTTATCCTTAACACTGGTCTGGCAGCTTATGAGGTCAGAATTTAGAATATTTTGGTCATCGTAATTCGTCAATCAACAGTCTAGTTTCCGATACCGGTGCAAAATATTCCAGAAATGTTGCGCCAGACAAAATGTTTGATCAATAAGAATGTATTTGACTATAACAGCTTCTCGTGTGATACCGGCTTTAATGAACTTTCCTTACCTCACTGCCTATCACACTTCTATAATCTTACATTACTTCCAACCCTGGCTTACTGTACAACAATAATTACAGATCCTTTTAGACAATTTTATGACGCACATAATTATATATCTACAGAGCTGCGAGAATATTTTGATAAGCTCTTTGATATCCACACATAACTTCAGAGTTCACCCAGTTGGGTACTTATTCAAAGATTTTTTAATCTTATGCATTAAGAGATGTGTCAAGTATAGCATGACCACGACCTGTATATTTTGGGCCCATTTTCCTATACTGTGTATTTATCTAACCTTCCAGTACATCTAGCCAGTTCCTTAGTTTCATATCTTTTTCACTATATCTTTCCATATCTTTTCGCACTTCTCCCTGTCCGCTTTCCTTCCGTTTTTGGTTCTATATATAGAGGTATCCGATTACAACCAGGAGATATTTGTGGGGATTGTTATGTAGCCAATGAGCAGCGTTCCCACCTAGTTAATGACATCCACAATCAAACGGGCTGATGAACAAAAACGCGTGACACGAGAAAAATCCTACGAAAGGTGACATTTTCAAGTAATCATCGGAGAGCATCCTGATTTGGCTTATCCGGACTTATTAAGTGGGCTGAGATCACAGACACACCTTACTAACGTATCACCTTCCTCCTTGGCAGTTAATGATCACCACACCTTCAATTCGCAGCCCCAGGGCCAATAATAAGTTCCTGCACGCCATCAGCTTGACACGTCCACACATAGTTTTGGGAGATACATACTGTAGTTCTGAATGTTGCATTGATATTCCTTTAATTCATTCTCCACTTCTTCCCTTCATACCCACTCCCTCCCTACCATCGTGGGGGGGGGGGTACTCACCTCACTCCTGTTGTCCTCCCTGCCCTCCTCGCCTTCCTCCTCCTCCTCACTTCCCTCACCCATCCTCTTTCCTCTTCCTCTCCCACCTATTCCTCTGTACCGTAGGCCAGACTAACAATTTGCTCTCAAATCCCGGCACACCAAGACAAGAAGTCTGACCATTCCTCCTCACGTCCCCTCCCTCCACTAATTGATGTAGTACTGGGGTTCTGCTGGGAGGAGGGACACATACCTACAAGGGGCTACGAGGAATATTTAGTATCTCAAAAGACCCCTTCAGATCCGGCCACAAGGAGATACGGAAGAATCAATGTTGCAATAACACCAGATACCCGTTTGCGCTGCATGCACAATCCAATTAAAATCTCATCTTCAAAACGGATACAATTGCATAATTATTTATCAACATCTTCTAAGGCAAGTTTTGTGGATAGGTAGATCAATGCTAAATATAAAAATCAAACACGGTTTTCGCCAAATATTAGTTTTAAATATCTCCTCACTAATCATTGACGTCTATATATCTCTATATATAATATTATCTATATATATATATATACGATATATAGATTCAATATCTTAATAGTGTGTGTGTGTGGTGGGTAGTGTGTGTTGGGTGGTGTGTGTGTGGCCCAACTCTCGCGGGAATACCTGGATCACCGAGAATGTGGAGAGGAGAGTTGACAGGTTAACACATACGCCCTGTGAAATGAACCTGTTGTTTCAAAGGTGAGTGGGGATAGCACAACACAAGAAAGATGCCGGTCGTTTGTGTTGTGGGGATGGGTTTGCTGGGGGCAGCAAGAGCTGATGGGTAGGTGCTAGAGACAAGAGAGATGATACAACA
>CM064496.1:42992854-43034288 GCA_032716605.1 Paralithodes platypus | reverse complement strand
TTACACGCGAGGAAACGGTTGCAAAATTATTGGTAAATCTTTTAACTCACACGAATCTAAGAATGTCTTCTTTAATCGAGTTGTCAACTTGTGGAATGGGCTTCCCCGAGACGTTATAGACTGCAGCACCGTTGATTAATTTAAACTTCGCCTAGACAAATATATCGCATCAAACCCGCGACTGACTGCGTTTGTAAATGAATAACTGTATTTTATCCCCCCCCCCCCCTCAGTTACTAACCCATCTGTCCCCTACTAACTTCCTAATCCTGCCACGGACATTAGTTACAGGGCAGTAGTTCCCTTTCCAATGTTCCCTCACCCACTCTAAACCACTGTTTGGACACTTGATCCTCAGTGTTTTGGAGGACAAGCAGCCTAGAAGGGTCACTAGACCTGTTGTTGCTTGATTTCCTTTGTACCCCTTTGTACTCATTTGTACAGAGATGCAGGTACACAGACAGACAGACAGAGAGGCAGGTACACATACAGCAAACAGACAGAAAGGGTGGTACACAGACAGACATATATACAGACAGAGAGGCAGGTACACAGACATACATACATACACTGAAGGATAGACGAGAGGCTGAAACAACAACCACTCCCGCTGTCCTTTCTCACCAGTTTGGCCTCTCTCTCTCTCTCTCTCTCTCTCTCTCTCTCTCTCTCTCTCTCTCTCTCTCTCTCTCTCTCTCTCTCTCTCTCTCTCTCTCTCTCTCTCTCTCTCTCTCTCTCTCTCTCTCTCTCTCTCTCTCTCTCGCTCGCTCTCTCTCTCTCTCTCTCTCTCTCTCTCTTATATACCTTGTCATTTCCTCTTCTTACATAATTATAGAGGAGGCATTTTCTTTGATCATCTAAATTATAGTATACTGTACAATAAATGCATATACAGTACGGTACTAGGTAAATATCTAATGATAATGATGGACAGGTTGGGAGAGAGGCATCCTGACCAGGATTCGAACCCACTCACTCCTGGTATGTTTGGAAGAGTTGGGCACCGTAACCACTCGGCCATGAGCGGATATAAGTCTAAAAAACTCGCCACTGTATGAAGGCATAGTCTTCCACGAGACTATAACCTGGTTTTTCAAATAAGAACTAAGGTTGCTTCCCTTATAATTATCCGCTCATGGCCGAGTGGTTACGGTGCCCAACTCTTCCAAATATACCAAGAGTGAGTGGGTTCGAATCCTGGTCAGGATACCTCCATCCCAACTAGGTAAATAATTAATGGAAAGATTCGATTCCGTTCGGGAGAGCTTCGGAAACCTAAAGTCATGACTTATAGTCCAAGGACCACACACCAAAAAATGTATAAAAAATAATGTGTAGGTCTACCTCTCCGCATTGAAATTTTTCACTTGCATAGTGCTCAACATATCTATCTATCTATCTATTGCCTGATGCCGTGTTCCCCGAAGGGGTGGCCACGAACGAACCGCCCCCATGAACCTCTGTTGTCCCCAGTCAGTCGACGCCCTTCCTCCCAACTAGCACCGCCTTTATCCATATACTTCCTCACTCCACCCTTCCACCTCTCTTTCGGTCTACCTCTCCCTCTCTGTCCTTCCACCTCGCTCTCGTACACCTTCTTAGTCATTCTCTCGCTTCCCATACGTTCCATATGGCCAAACCATCTCAAGGTGTTCCTTTTCACACTTTCCAGCACATCTACCTCTACACCACACCTCCTTCTTACTTCCTCATTCGTCTGTCTAACCCTCCATGTAACTCCGCACGCACTTCTCAAGTAACTCATTTCCACCCCTCTCACTCTTGGTCTGAGTCTCTTCTCAAACGTCCATGCTTCGCTTCCGTAAGTCAGTGTCGGGATTACCACACTGTCATGCAAGGACTTCTTCACTTCCATACTGACCACCCTATTTCTTGTTACTGCTTTCAGCATTCCTACAACCCTCTTCCCCTGTTGTACCCTCTCCTGCACTTCTTCATCCATAGTCCCATCTTTACTCAACACACTACCCAGATACTTAAAAGAGCTGACGATCTCCATAGCCTGACCGTTCAACTTCACCTCACACTCTGTGACTTCACCCCTTTCGAAGACCATAACCTTGCTCTTCCCCGCAGTTACCTTCAAATTCCGTTTTTCGCACACTGTTCCAAACTCATTTACCAGACCCTGCAACTCCCATTCATTATCGCTCATCAGAACTGTATCATCCGCAAACAGCAGTATAGGCAGATTCCACTCATTTCCCTCTCTTTTCAGCGATACACCAACATCCACTGCTCTTCCTAGTATTTCTTTCATGACTCCATCCATATACAGTTGGTCCTCTGGTAACGCGTATTTTGGAAACGCGGTACACCCCCAAATATCCAAAATTTTGCTAACACGGTCAACACTTACACTGACGCGCGGTCCAGCTGGGCAGTTTTCTCTCTCCTGGGCCGGGCGAGGCTGTTCCGTTTCCCTCCCTGGTCCAGTGACGTCACTTGCGGCTCGTCCGGGTATGTCATTCCCTCCCCAGCGTCCTTCTCCAGTTCCACCATTGCTCGCCTCACGTACCGACCACCCCCCCCACCCCCACCGCGTGTGTTGTAACACAGACCGTGGTTCTCAAAGTGCCTTTTTTCTGTGACTTAACCTCGCCGCCATGCCGCCCAAGAAGCGCCGTATCTTTACGTACGCACAGAAATATGACATCGTGAAGGAGTTAGAGAAGGGAAAGAGACAAGCCGAGTTGGCAAGACAACATGATGTGAACGAGAGTACAATTCGCACCATTTGGAAAGACAGAGAGAAGATTGCTAACATTATGAAGGGCAACCCCGCAGAGGGTACTCAGGCGTCGATTAAAGTGGGAAATGTCATCCTAAAGGAGACAGAGAAGCTGATGGTGCGTTATTTGGAGAGGTAAAAGAAGAATCATGTGCCGACAGACGGACGGATAATCAGAGAAAAGGCGAAGAAATATTATGCAGCAGTGGCTCGAATGAGCAATGTACAGAACCCCAAAACCCTTTAAGGCATCTGCTGGGTGGTTGGTGTCCTTCAATAAACGAAACAAAATGAAAAGTGTTCGTATAACAGGAGAGACAGCAAGCGCCGACCATGCTGCAGCCAACGAATTCCCTGCTTTTTTACGTGAGGTTATTGTGGCCGATGGTTACAACTTGGATCAAATTTTCAACTGCGATGAGTTGGGAGTCAACTGGAAGAAAATGCCTAAACGGTCTTACATTTCTCGCAAAGAGAAGGCAGCAAGAGGCTATAAAATAGCCAAAGAACATGTAACCATCTTATTGACATGCAATGCTTCCGGAACATGCAAGATGAAGCCTCTAATCATCCATAAGGCAAAGCGCCCAAGGCCTTATCGCAACATGGACATGTCAAAGTTAAATGTTCATTGGATGAGTAACAAGAAGGCCTGGATGTCGTCAGCGTTGAGCCTCGAATGGTTCGATAAATATTTTGTGAAGGCCTTAGAAACATTTTGTACCCGGCAAAACATTGCTTTTAAAGCACTGTTATTGCTTGACAACGCACCAGGACATTCCAGATTGTTGGTTGATCGGCACCCAAACGTAAAAGTGATGTTCATGCCCCCCAACACTACGTCCCTGCTACAACCCCTTGACCAGGAGGTGATAGCGTGCTTTAAGGGTGCGTACGCCACTAAAACTTTCCAGATGCTCGACACTGCCACTGACACCCAAGAAGAACTGCTACAGATATCGGACGATGAGATGAATCAGTCCCTGACTCTCTCCCACCACTCGAAGAACTATCTGCCCCTGACTCTCCCCCACCACTCGAAGAACCTGCACCAAAGGCGCACCTGGAGGCGAGCTCCACAACAACAACAACGACAACAACAGCAACAGTAGCCCGCCGACGGAGCAGATATGACAGTTCATGCCTTTTGGAAAAGGTTTCATATTAAGAACGCAGTGGATACGATGGTGGAAGTGTGGGCTGTCACAAGAGCTACAATCCACCATGCCTGGAGGAATGTTCTAGAGGGGTTACCTGGGCACAAGCTGGAATTACCTGATGAGCCAGTCAGGCTTGAAGCAGTGGTGGAGAGAGCAGTCGAGGTTGCCAGACGTGTGCCCGGGATGGATGAAGTGGGGCCAGAAGATATTCAAGGTTTGATTCAGCCACCACAGGAGCTTGATGCCGAGGACCTACTGCAGGATTTGGAAGAGGATGAGCAGGCAGAGGAAGAACACAGAGAAGACGAACCCCAGGAAGAGCCGAACACTCCTGGTCTACGGGATTTTGTAGAATTGTCACAACACCTCAGCCATCACATGAACAACTTTCATCCCAAACATGACCGTTCAGCACAGATAATAGCAAGCTTTACTGCTGCCATCCAGCCGTACTTTGATATGTTTCACGACAGGATAAATGCACGCCAGCAGACACGAATAACAGATTTCTTTCGTCAATGTGCACAGCAACAGGAACAAGTGGCGTCGAGTGACTCAGACCCTCAGCCACCAGACGATTTACTGTCGGTTGTATCAGATGCCGACTACAGTGGCTTCGAGGACTCTGATGCTGAAGCTGGGGAGGGACCACGCCTTATCAACGAATGGCTGGCGGCTAGAGCTAACAGACCATCAACTTCATTGCAGTGACGGCGATGGATCCGGGGGGGAGGGGACGGGGGGGATGCAACACTTCATTTATTCAGAGGTAAGAGTTGCAATGGGCAAATCAACCCAATGCACATGTCAAATAACCTTTATAATTAATTTTATTATTATAACATAGGCTTCTATGGAGAAAAAGTGGACTTTGTGGAAATCCCCAGAACACCAAGGTACCTTTAACATGTAAACATATGGGTTCGGTAACGCGTTTTTTGCTAACACAGGAGGTTACCAGAACACATTAGCTGCGTTACCGGAGGACCAACTGTATACAGTAAACAACCACGGGGACATCACACATCCCTGTTTCAACCCAACGTTCAGGTCAAAGAACTCGCTCTGCTCAACATATATATTTGATGTATTATCTGTGGAGCTTAACCAAAATAATGTGCAAAATAGAGTTCATGTTCATACATTAATGTAGATCTATATGTTCATATACAGTACCGGTAATCTATACCAGTACTAATACACTACCGGTACTTATATAATGCATTAAAATGATTTGCCAGACCAAATCACCCCAATCAACACTTACATGATTTCATTAAACAAAAATTAGCACATGCTACAAATTTAGCCTAGATGACTCTTAGGATATGCATTACTTCAAAATAGCCCCCTGATCCACCCCTTTAACCCTTTCTCTGCGGGCATAGTTGGGCTATTTAAGGAATATTCAGGCACTCCTGAATGATTAATCAAGTGTCTGCATGAAATAAAATGTATTCTGCCAAAAACTAGACGAAAATAGCTTCAAAATGACACTAGAATGAGCTTCATAGCTCGCGGGGTTCACCCGCAACGCTACTATAGACATTGGGGAAAACTCGCTATTTATTAGCAATGTAGCGCTTTTTTGCCTTTGGCAGCACTGCGGAGACACGGGTCTGGGACCTCAGTGCACGGACGGACGTGCTGACAGTCGGAGATGGGCCCCTCACGGCCCCGCCCACTGACACTCGCTTTCTACAGCTTTTACAGGCTTTTAAAGCCTGTAAATTGCTGTAACTTGCCAAAACGTAGTACTACGTTTCCCACACCGTCTGGGTTAAATAATTTCAAAGTTCAATGTATCTCTATGTTCCGAGTTTTTACTTCTTCTTTTGTATTTGTATTTTTTTTATATTTTTTTTTTTGTCTAGTCCGTATATATACAAACCTGGCATATGGGGCAGGATTTGGGTTGTCCGTATATACAGGTACCGGTATACGGATCTGGCACTTACTGGGTTAATATCATATTTTTTGCTGTAGTACCAGTACTTGGTATTCAGAAATTAGCCTAACCAAAAATGTTCCAAATACTCCAACTAGTGGTATCAAAGTTGTGAGGATAATTTCACTTAAACTTATAGAATAATAATACTGTACTTAGACTAAGCTATTTTAAACGAGAATACAGACTAAAACACTTTTCAATAATGGTTAAGTTTAGCTCAGCCAAGAGGGTGGGTCCCGTTCATGGATTAGTACAATTTTCACACTGGATATCTACTATAATATCATTGTTACATCTGACTATTGCTTGATGCTGTAATTTCTGAGAGGAAAGAGGGGCAAGAATGTAGTTACCGGGTGTACCGCCCGTCTTGTTTACACTATGCGGACGCTCACCATCATGTTCCCGTCTATTTTGACTGCCTTTGGATACAAAAATACATTACCCTAACCAAACAACCTAACCTAACCTAGTATTATAGATTTATAAGTATTTATTTTATTATAAGTATTTATAGATGATTTATGTTGTATGTCGGTAGTGGTACACCCGGTAACTACATCCATCCCGAGAGAGGTTAGCCATGAGGCTGAATGAAACACCTACATAGACCTATGATTCTATGGGGCCTAACTGCCTATACAGTATAGGCTAGTCTACTGGTAGGCCTATGCCAAACCAGCTCACTCAGACTCAATAATCAAACAGTTTAGGCTAGTGCGTGTCTTAACATTGACAAGGTAACGAAGGGAGATAGAATAGCCTAATTAAAGAATACAAAAATTGAAATAGGCCTAATTGTAGTTAGAATATCAAAATAATAAACACTGCATAGTGGATCATTGACAACATAATGGACTACAGGTGTAAATATTATACTGAAAAGAAAATGTTTAATATAATTTATTAAATATTTCAAAACCTAGGCTATCTGGAACAGGCCTATACGCCAATATGGTCTACATATCATAGTAAAGTGCATTAACCTAAGAACGGCGAGCGTCCTCACATGAGTCTGAACCCTACGAGGGCGAGTGTCCTCATATGAGCCAAGGCCTAAAAAAAAAAAGCCTTTCAAAATATCCCACTGGCACTCAAAACAAAGGAATGTGTGATTAAGTGAGATAATTCCCCTCCATACCTCCTATCACTCCTCCACATGTGTCAAACCCCCCTCCCTTAAATGATCACCTATTTTTCCTCTTATTCTCTTGTTTATCGGTTTATTTTCAGCGGCAATATCTCCCACCCGGTGTCAAGGTCATCTGGGATGCATATAGAGAGTGTAGCAAGAGAGAGACAGCACTAGCGAGACATCAGTCTGGCTTCAGGCCTCGATGGGGGAGGGAGTTTGTCTCGTGCGCCTCACAGCTCATGACTGGACGGTCGGCAATAATTAGTCTTTTTCACCCCCCAAATACTATTCCCACTTGTTTTATTGTTAATATCTTCATATTAAACGTAAAAAAGGCGCATATGAATAGGTAATAACGATATTTATCATAAAATTACGAAATTCGTCGTGATTTACCCACAATACCTTCGCCCAGCAGGACGTTTTAAATACCATAAGCTCGACGCCCTTAGGTTAAACCTCGGAAAATATAGGCGGTAATACTACTGACTTTTAGCACCAACAGTTACCTGATCGATCGTTTTATGCCTAATTGATCTGATAGAGCATATACAGTACTGTACATCATTGTTATATATGTCATTAAGAGCAGAAATGTATTATACTGGTGCCATCTATTGTAGACTGCTTACAAACTTTTTACAATAGGTACACATGTTGCAGTCTATTTTATTATGCTTTAGTGAGGGTTGAAACAATTCTTAATACTGTATGTTGAGAAAACATTTGTGGTTGCCTCGTAAATATGTAGGCTACTAAGATGAGTTTGTTGTTCCCTACTGACAAAATAGAGGATAATTTCAATAAGTCTGGGGGGGGGGGGACCAGAGCCTCCACTCAAGAAATCCTGTACAGGTAATCCCACGGCAAACTGTTATTTTCATATACCAGGTACAGTATAGCATTTTTTTTTTTTTTTTTTATCATTTTTGACGCACACACTTTCCTTGATCTTCATAGCCCTACCCACTAGTGGGGGCTGTGGGGATGGATGTAGTGTCCGGGCGTACGGTCGTCATATTTTACATAGGTCAATCGCCACAGTTAAGTTTGCGTCTATTTTGACGGTGATTTTCCCCCTGCTGGCAATATATATGATGATGACAATACAGTATGTCATTGGGGGGTGAGGGTGTGCAAAGTCCCCCCCTTAACAATATATAATGATGATGACAATATGTCATGGGGGAGTGAGGGGAGGCTTTGCCCCCCCTCAACATATTATTGTGTCCAACGGCAATCAAAATACAGTAGACGGGAACATGATGGCAAGCGTCCGCCGCCGCTCCGCGTAGTGTAAACAAGGCAGGCGGTACCATACGCCCGAACTCTACATTCTTGCCGGGCTGTGTTTTCAGATTGTTAAAAAATTGATAAATATTCATTTCTGCTACAAATTATTATAATACAACAGTATACTGTAGATAAAGGACAAAAAAACACATACATAATACATACTAAATCACTGTTGGTGCCAAAAGTCAGGTTTACCATATAGGCTTATTTAAAGTCAATAATAACATTAAATCTCGGGTACCGGTACCGGAATTTGGTAGGGATGGTGTTAGCAGGCGTAAGTGTCGTCTTTTTACATACAGTAGAGCCCCAATCTTCGCCACAGCAGTCTTCGCTGTTTCAATCTTCGCGGTACACATCAAATATTCCCAAATTCCTTGTCCGCTCAAAATGCTTCAATCTTGGCGCCAAAATCCCAGTCGAAACCCGAAAAAAATGCAACAATAGTGGAAAACTCGACATAAAACAAGAAAACATAAACACAAACAATATAAAAAGACGTCACACAACAAATTCAAGCACTAAACACCCAAACTAACAACAAAATACAAGAACAACAAAAACTAAATTGGAATAACTTCCTACAAACACTTGATCACAATACAAACCCCAAAAACTCTACAAAACACTAAACAGCATCACACTTTCCAACAGCAACACAACACAACAACAGACTTTACTCCATCATGTAAACAACAAGCAAACACTCTCATCAATCACTTCTCACATGTCAGCCACCTAAAACCTCACAAAGACGACCGACGTGTCATCCGACGTAAGAGACAATTCCCCACAGACCCTGACTATACACCCTTCACCAATCACCAGACAAAGCATATCATCAACAATCTCAAGCACTCACCCGCCTGTGGCCTAGACAAAATAAGCAACATACACCTCAGACACCTGGGACCTCAAGGCATACAAGCATTCACTAACATATCAAACTACAGTTATTCACACAACACAATACCAGACATTTGGAAGCATGGTATCATCATCACATTCCCCAAACCCAACAAAGACCCCACGCTACCCTCCTCGCACCGCCCCATCACACTCCTTTGCACCCCCTCCAAAGTCATGGAACGCCTAGTATTACAACTAATTACACCCGACCTACCCCTAGCTCCAACACAACATGGCTTTAGGCCATTGCACTCCACAAACACTCTTCTCACAGACCTTACACAAAGAGCTTTTGACGGCATCAACTCAGCTAGACCACCACACAGATCATTATTAGCCACACTCGACATTAGTAAAGCCTTCGATGCCATCCCCCGCCACAACCTAACAAACAAAATCTACAACACAAACATGCACAACAACACAAAAAGGTGGCTGGCCAACTTCCTAGCAGACAGATGTGCACACGTATCTTTTGCCGGTCAGTCATCTAGAATCAGAAACTTTCTAAACGGAGTCCCACAAGGATCCGTCCTATCGCCCGCACTCTTCAATCTGTACATGCACGATATAACTACACCCAATACGCCCCAAATAAACTTAGCCTCCTATGCAGATGACATAACACTCACATGCACACACCATGACCCAAACAGAGCAACAGATCTCCTTCAACCCTATCTCAACACACTACTGTACAAGGCTGGTGCACTACAAACAGACTTAACCCTTCCTCCCTGGGCTGTCTTACCCAATGACGGTCGCCCCTACCCGGGCGAAATGGCTGAAAAACGTCTAGGCCTAGGCTACCGTATTTATGTTTATTTTCACTGCTAGAACTTTCCCACTCATCTATAATCGTAGTGCGGTTTTCAATCTGTATTTTAGCATTGAGTAGAGCTCTGTAAGTTAACTGGTTCAGTTGTGATGACGATTTCAGTGGAGCCAATATTGCAGAGATGTTGCCAATATGGGGGCTTTTCAGACACTAATTTCATCATGACGTCAGAACAATAACATTGAGGAGTCTTCTCCTTCTTGTTTTCGGAGGTGCGGTGACGAACGCTTGGGTTTGTTGACATATGTCGTACGCACAGCGTTCAGACCAAGCTTAATTAGGCTATTAAGCTCATGCCTTAGATAAGGCATACCGGGTAGCGGCCCTTCTTTCGTGCTGTCCTTACCTAAGGCAGACCGGGTAGGAAGGGTTAATCTAGCTCCAGCCAAATCCACCGCAACCCTGCTCACAAGCTGGACAGAACACGAATACATCCCTCAACTCACCATAAACAACACACCCCTAACACATACACACACACCCAAAATCCTAGGAGTAACATATGATACTCATATGACATTCAAATATTAAAAATATTAAAAAGAAATATTAAATATTAAAATATTAAAAAGAAACTGACACCCAGACTTAATGCCCTCAGGTCACTTGCTCACACAAAATTTGGACACAACAAAGAAACCACCTCCACAGTATATAAACAATACATAAGATCAGTGATGGAATATGCAAGCCCAGCCTGGGCTTCTAACCTAGCTGAAACACATCATAAGACCTTACAGACTATTCAAAACAAAGCCCTAAAGATCATTACAGGCTGCACAGCTACTGCACCCACAGATCACCTACATCAAGAAACCACAATCCTCAAAGTCAAAGACCATCTGGACATGATAGGCACTCAATTCCTGGCAGCAGCGGCTGAGCAGCCTCCACAAACCAGGGCACTAAACTACATGGCAACACACCCACAGACACCAAGAAATATCAAAACACCCAGCACACGGTATCACGCACAATTACTATCCTCTCTCCCTCCCTGTCCACCCCGAACCAACTTCCAGAAGCACATCCATACTCACATCTCTCGCCGATCCATCCACTCACTCACAGACAACACGCAGCTGCAAGCACGACCTCCCGAAATCCATCCTTCCGAATCCTCCCTTCCTCGCGAGGACGGACTCCACCTGGCCAGGCTGAGATGCGGACACCATCCAGCTCTCCTGAGCTATCAGAAGAGACTGGATGACTCTGTCGTCGACGTCTGCCCGGGATGTAACATAGCACCCTATACCCTGTACCATTAAACACATCATAGAAGACTGCATTTCACACAACCACTTACGCCAACAACACAATCTACACTCAATGAGAGCTCTGTGGGAAAGCCCGATCACGGCCATGGCCTTCCTCAGGGACTCGGGGCTGTTCGGCCAGGCAGCTTAGTGAACAACAACAACATATAAAAAGTTAACTGAACTAAATTAATCTGCCATTGTCAAGGTGTTTGCCGCTTAGAGACAATATCCGAAATCCGATCGTCAATTGCGCAAGATGCTACCGCCATCTTTGTATGACGTCAACACTAGGCAGACGCTTACAGTCCACTCGTCTTTGTGTTGAAAAAACAGCTGTTTGCAAGCTTTTTTGTGCCTGAACCTCTGATCTCTCGCGTGTATTATAACCTCTAGTACATCTGGTGATAGGGATGGTGTGCTTGGTGGTAGCAGTGAAGGAAATTCATGCTCAAAACACAGAGCAAAGGCAACCATGTCGGACGAAAGCGGCGGATATAGCCTAGACGATGTTAGGCTAGGCTAAATACATACTACAGTACGTACTGTACATACAATGGTTTAACGTAATTTTTCCATTACATGCATTGTAACGGCTCAGACGGGGTTGCCTTTCAGTAGTTGGAGTGTACTGTAGTACAATAAAGTCCCGCCACAGCACTGCCCCACCAAGTCATCACTGTGGCTGATGTTGGTATAGTGCTAACCGTGCCTCAGCAAGACTCAACAGAGTCCCCCTGCAGCACTTGCACCTTCAGTATCTGCAACCACACCAGCCTTAACAGTGTTACAAAGAGACAGCACCATAACAAGACTCTACTGTATATTAGGCAATTGGACTATAGAACAATAAAGACCTGCCCCAACACTGCTTCAACATGCAAACACTGTTGCCAACACAGGTGTGGTGCCAAACAGCGCCCAGGTAAGACTCAGTTCCCTGTGGCACCTATCCGCACCCCACCAGCCTCAGCAGTGCCATACCAAGACAGTGATAAGATAAAGACTTTATTGCCTAGTAATGGCTGTTGGTCCACAAGTCTATCGCCATCCCCTCTATTAGTCGCCTTGTATGACACGCAGTAGGATGCGTGAGGCATATTCTTTTTTTCCTCCACCATTAGATGAAGGCCCCCTTACCCACTGGGGTAAATAAAGTCTGTGTGGTAAGTAATCCTCTCATAATATGTATTTATACATATCCTTCTCATATGTATTTATTGGATGTATTTGGGGCGAAATGGGTACTTGAGGGGTGACTGGACGAATTTAGAACCTAGGCCTTCCATTTTTCTCATGACATGAACAATGGGATACCGGTACTATTGTACAGTATTTATAATGCACCTACATTTTATAGTTAGGACTGTTATTTAGCCATGTCTACATTATTAGGCCTTTACAATGCATAAGATTTAGGCCTAGGCTACTTTATGTAGACAAAAAAACATGTTTTCATAGGCTAAACCTGGGAAAAAGTGCAACTTTTAGAATGAGCACGGAACCGATTAGAATTTTCCCCATAAGAACAGTGCCCCAATCTTGGCTGTTTCAATCTTAGCTCGATTTCTGCGGAACCAATTAGGAGCGAAGATGAGGGCTCCACTGTAGGCCTAAATCGTACATTCGCGTCTAATTTGACTTCTTTTTTATTGCTGTTATTTGCCCCTGCTGGTAATATATATAATGATGACAATAAATCATGGGGGATGAGGGGGGCAAAGCCCTCCTCAACCCATTATTATATCCCACGGCCAGGTGTTGGGTAAATTGTTTTGTTACCGGCCGTGGGACGGTGGGATACAATAATGGGTTGAGTGGGGCTTTGCCCCCTCACCCCCCATCACTTATTGTCCTCATCATACTGTATATATACTGTATTACCAGCAGGGGCAAATAACAGCACTAAAAAAGCAGCCAAATTAGACGCAAATGTAACTTTGAGCGTGCGACTATGTAAACAAAGCGGACGGTACGCCCGCTAACACAACTCTTATCCCATTTTTTTAACTATATTATCCCACGGCCAGTTGTTATTTACTCCCTGCTGATAATATACAAGAGGGAGATAATAAGTCATGGGGGGTGAGGGTGGACAGCTCCCCCTCAACCAATTATTGCGTCCCACACCCAGCTGATGGGTAAATTATTTTGCTACCAGCTGTGGGATACAATAATAGGTTGAGGGAAGGTTTGCCCCTCTCACCCCCAATGACTTATAGTTATCATTATACTGTTTATGTATTACCAGCAGGGGGCAAATAACAGCTGGCCGTGTGATAATTTTGTAAAAAAACAAAAAAAACAGTAAACTTTATCACGAACGTAACTGCGAGCGTGCGCCTTGTGAGAACAAAGCGACCGTACGTCCGCTAACACCATCCATACTGGTAATTTTCTAAAATAATACAGTATATTACCGGTATACAGGTACCATATGTTTTTTTTTTAAATCCTAGGATAAATTATCAGGTTAACCTAGCCCAACCTAGGATTGAAATTAACATACCTAGGCCTATTTAGAAGATGATGTGATTTAAGCAAATTGTGCCTACCTATGACCGGGCTTAGAATTAGGGAAATTACCGGTAGGCCTATTAATTTTGTATTTGATTTTACCGATGATTAAAACAAAAAAAATCTACAATTTTTGGAGCATATAGCCTAGCCTAGCGCACTGAAATTAGATATGTATTTAATGTTTACTCTTTCCTTATTGGGACTGCATATCAATAGGTAAAAAGTAAATAAGTAAGTTACTTTTTACCTATTCACGCTTAAAATTTAAATTCTCTAATATTGAATAGGAAATAAGTGTCATTCATTTACTTTTTTCTATTGGTCTCAAACCTAGAATAAGTAAAATCTATTTAATTTTGTTACCATTCTAATTATGAATTAGTACAAAATAACTCTTTACGTTTACTTTTTAACTTTTCGATTCATATTGTGATCCAGTAAAAACTAGGCCTATGTCATTTCTGTTATAGTTATCCACAATGTTACCGAGGCTAGAGAGTATCCCAGGCAAAAATATACGGTACTGGAAATTAGCATCTGGTCACGGCAGATATTCTATAATTTTGAAAAGGTATAAAGTAACTGGCAAGAATGTTAAGTGCGGGCGTACCGCCACCCTTGTTTACACTATGCAGAGCGGTAGTGGACGCTTGCCATCATGTTCCCGTCTATTTTGACTGCCTTTCGATACAATAATATGTCACATATTGTCATCATCATATATATTGCCAGCATGGGGCAAATAACCGAAAAATTAGACGCGAACTTAACTATGGCGATCGACAAATGTAAACATGGTGTCGGTGGGGGAGGCGTCTGACATTTGCTATCATGTTCCCGTCTATTTTTAATGCCATTAGATACAGTAATATGTTGAGGGGCTTTGCCCCCCCCCCATGACATATTGTCATCGTCATATATATTGTCAGGCAGGGGGCAAATAACCGAAAATATCGCAGTCAAAATAGACGCGAAGTTCACCACAGCGATCGCCCTATGTAAACATGACAACGCCCGAAAACTACATCCATCCCAAGTAACTCTTTCATGGGCCAATAGTTTTTTTGTTTTGTATTATAAGCGTGAATACGTAAAAATTAAGCATTTCTTATTAGCTTTTTACTTATTGATATGAAGTCCCAACAAGGAGTTAAGAGTAAAAAGTAAATAAGTAACTACCTTCACCGCGCTGCCTAGCCTATAGGTACCGGCTATCCAATATCTGTCAGTACCAATTAAGATCAGTTGTTCCGGCTTATTCACCAAGATTTAGGCTTCTTTTTTTCGAGGAATATAATGTATTATTGTTGTTTATCATTCAGTGAATGGAGGATTTGCATTAGCTTACCCATAATGGTTGTGGGATACAATAATAGATTGAGGGGGGCTTTGCCCCCTTTACCCCTCCATCATCATATATATTGTCAGCAGGGGGCAAACAACAGTTGGCGGGAAGGATGTAGTGTCCGGGCGTACGGTCGTCATCTTTACATAGGTCGATCACCGCGGTTAAGTTTTCGTCTATTTTTTTTGGCTATTTGCCCCCTGCTGGTAATATACTGTATATGATGATGACAATAAGTCACAGGGGTTAAGAGGAGTGGGGGGGATGGAGGGCAAAGCCCTCCCCTCAACATATTATTGTATCCAACGGCAGTCAAAATAGACGGGAACATGATCGCGAGCGTACGCCCCATAATGTAAACAAGGCGGGCAGTACGCCCGAACATTACATCCTTGCCCAGATGGCTGTGGGATAATTTAGGAAAAAGCAATCAAATTAGACGGGAACATTACCACAAGCATAACAGTACAGTATTGTAAACAAAGCCGCTACCACAACCTTACCGAGGAAAGTCAACAAAATTGAGTTTGTTTATGTGCGGGACTCGATTATATAATAGATCATATCGTTTTTGTTTAAATTGTTTATGTTGAAAATCGCGAAGGATGTAGTATCCGGGCACATCACCAGGCGCATCACGCTTGCGGTTATGCTCCCGTCTATTTTGACTGCTTTATTTTCTGTTATTTGCCCCTGCTGGCAATATTTATGATGATGACAATAAGTCATGGCGAGGGTGATGGGGGGACAAAGTCCACCCTCAACCTATCATTGTACGGTATTCCACGGCAGTCAAAATAGATGGGAATCTGATCGCGAGCATAAGAGTTATGTAGCGATACGCCCGAATACTACATCCTTTCCCGCAAATTCTTGGTAAGGATGCTGTTAGCAGGCGTACCGGTACTGTTCGCTTTGCTTACATACCGGTAGTCACACGTCATCATAATATATATGATGATGACAATAAATCATGGGGAGTGAAGGGGGCACAGCCCCCTTCAATCCACTATTGTATCGCACGGCCAGCTGTTGGGTAAGTTGTTTTGTTACCGGCCATGGGATAAAGGCCCCCTCACCCCTAATGATTTATTGTCATCATCATATACCATACACTACCAGCAGGGGCAAATAACAACTGGCCGTGGGATAATTTCGTAAAATAAGTCAAATTAGACGCGAACGTAACTGCAAGCGTGCGACTATGTAAACAAAGTGGACATTACGCCCGCTAACACCATCCTTACCAAATATTCCATGGGGACAGTATTGAGAATATTTTAGCGAGTCTATACGTACCGGTACCTATTGTTCATGATAAATTGTATTTAACTCATAAACTGCGAAGCTATGGTAGTGCAAACCTTCCCGCCAAGCGAAGGTATTTGGTTCTATTCTGACAAAAATTGTCATATGTAACATACTGTAGGCCTATATATAATTATTACTTATCCATAGTCTATGCGCCTATTTTGCTTTTAATATGAACATATGAACATTTAAGAGCAATAAAAGAAGTGGGAATAGCATTTGGAGGGTGAAAAAGGCATATTATTGCCGCAATGTCGTATCATGAGGCGAGAGTTGGGGGGACGTACATCTACCCTCTCCCAGCTCCCAAACGGCACTGAGGCCTCATACTAGAAGTCTCTGTGTTGCAAGGATCTCTAGCTGACTCAACCGTGTTAAAGAGACCAGGAGGGGGAAATTTGGGCCGAAAATTACCCAATAAATGGGGAATAAGAGGAAAAATAGATGATAATTGAGAAGGGGGGGTTGGGCCACAAATGTAGGAGTGGTAGAAAGTTATTGAGGGGAATTATCTCACCTAATCACAAATTGCTTTGTTTTGAGTGCCCCTGGGGTGTTTTCTAGTTTTTTTGGCAAGAATGTAGTTATCGGGTGTACCGCCCGTCTAGTTTACACTACACGGACGCTCACCATCATGTTCCCGTCTATTTTGACTGCCTTTGGATACAAAAATACATTACCCTAACCAAACAACCTAACCTAACCTAACCTAGTACCGGTACCGGTATTATAGATTTATAAGTATTTATTTTATAATAAGTATTTATAGATGATTTATGTTGTACGTCGGTAGTGGTACACCCGGTAACTACATCCATCCCGGTTTTTTTTTTAAGCTTCGGATCTATTGAGGACGGTCGCAGTGCACCAGAAAAACCTCTAAGAACGGTTGCCGTTTATGGGTTAATAGTGCGGCACTAATCATCTTAAGTTGAACCTATTTGTTGTCAAGCAAATTGGTTAATATGTAGGCTATTTTAGGTCACGTGACACGTATGTGTGTTTTTGTAATAATATCTGATTTGGTCAATATGCATTGTTGTTGTTGTTGTTGTTGTTCCCCAAGCTGCCTGGCCGAACAGCCCCAAGGCCCCGAGCAAGGCCAAGGCCATAACCGAGCGCCCCCACAGAACCCTCCCCGCCGACCACAATAAAGCCTGGGTGACCGAAGCCACTCCATGGCGGGGAGCTTGAGGAGGGTGCGGAAACGCCCGGGAAACCAAAGCCCCACCCAGGGCCCTGTGCCCCTCAGCAATTATGAAGAGAAAGTTGAGGGGCAAGGGAAAAATGTGACGCTTTGGCTTCCAATCTTGGTAGATTGGGAGGTCAATCCACGTTAGAGACGCCGTCACTTGAGATCTAGAAAATATATAAGTAAAAGGAACAGTCAGAGTAAGCTATGGGTATGGCAGAGATTGCTCAGTTCTCACTCTGATAGATCAGCCCATCACCACATGACTAGAACCCAATCCTCTCAGCATCAGCTAGGAAAGGCCCTAGAAAGCCGCCTTTGGCGGGGGGATAGCTCCCCTATTTCAACCCTTTTCGGGGTTGAGCACCCGCCCTCAATATGCATTGTAGGTCACATATGTTTTGTTTGCATTAGAATCCTTTTTCACATCAGTTCCTTCCTTGATTAGTGTGCTTAAAGGTGTTTTTACTTGTGCAAATGCATTTTTACCCATTATTTAGCAATATTAAAAAATGCCCCCCAAAAACCATATTTTGTCATTACCCTAACCTAACCTGGGGTCTGCCGCCCCCATACCCCCGCTGGGTTAGCATTGATATAGAAGATGACAAAATACTAAAAATTCGGTGAAACAGAACAATATGGGATGGAATGTAGATTCCGGGCGTACGGTCGTCATGTTTACATAGGGCGATCACCGCGGTTAACTTTGCGTCTATTTTGACGGCTACATTTTGGGTTATTTACCCCCCTGCTGGCAATAGGCCTATATATGATGATGACAATATGTCATGGGGGGGGGGGGGGTGAGGAGGGCAAAGCCCCCCTTCAACATATTATTGTATCGATTTAAATTGAAGACAACCCGCATGCGAGCGCCATCGATAATTATCATTGTTTTAGAAGTTTCATGGACGATACTTGGTTGGTGTATATGTAATTACCGTCGCAAATTCATTATAAGGAAAATACAAAACACTGTAAAAAAACTGGTAAATTTCTATAATTGCACCTATACGAGCTAAAAAATACATTATTGTATTTAACAGGAAGGTACGACGAGGTAAGTGATGTGGTATAGGTGGCAATATGCGGAAATGGATTATAAGGGCATTCCGCCCCCTCTGACAAAAGTCTATCAATCTAGATGTGACACAGATTTTACATTGTTTCAGAGAGACATTAACCTAAACTAACAACCTTACCTAACCTAACCTAGCCTAACGTAAGGGGGGGAGGGGGGAGGCCCCTTATAATCCATTTCCGCATATACCACATCACTTACCTCATCATACCTTTCTGTTAAATACAATAATAATTTGTTTAGCTCGTATAGGTGCAATTATAGACCTATACCAAAAAACTTCCTTCTGTATGCAAAACCGTCCCTCTAGATGCCGGCGCGCCGATAATACAACTGGCGGTCCAGGAGGCACCCCCATGTTAACACCAACCTGTCAGTCGAACGCCACTACATCTGGCGATCTTTTTATGCATGTGTGAACCAATTACAATGGCTTACGTCACATCTCGCCACACACGGAACCAACCACAGCCTTACATCATCATATTAACCAATCACAGTCCATATTACATCACGTCACGTCACGTCCGACGAACCTGAATGCGCCGGCTTTTTTGTCTACAGTTGGAGGATGGGTCCCGTGTGTAGAGGTTGTGCTCTGGTTCCACATTCGATTAGAAAACCTTCGAAGAAAATTAGCCTTCATGAAAGCTGTTAGTGGACCACAGAGTACTACCTACATTTGTGAATTGTGCGACGTGCGGGACTGTGTGCTCATATAGACAAAAAAGGAGAGAATGGGTGTGTAACCACAATAAGGTTTAGATAAGCTCAAGGTAAATAAAACGCCTGGACCTGATACAATCTCGCCTAGAGTTCTAAAGGAAGCTAAGGATGAGCTCTCCAAACCACTGACATTACTATTCAATAAATCCTTGCAGTCTGGAACTATGCCTGATCAGTGGAAGATAGCCAACATAACACCGATATTCAAAAAAGGCAGCAAATCCCTACCCAGTAACTATTGTCCAATTAGCTTAACCTCAGTTGTATGTAAAATGCTAGAAACGGTCATAAGAGACAGACTCGTAAATCACTTAGAGGAAATGGAAAATAACATACTTAAAGATACTCAACACGGCTTTCGTAAAAAACGTTCCTGTTTAACAAACCTCTTAGACTTCTTCCACGATATCCTCAACCTCTACGATGAGCGTAAAGCTGTAGATATTATATACCTTGATTTTCAAAAGGCCTTTGACAAAGTTCCCCACAAACGTTTACTGTTAAAACTAAAAGCGCATGGAATACAAGACGGTGTGTTGAAATGGATAGAAAATTGGCTCAGCGACAGAAAGCAAAGAGTAGTCATAAACGGTAAGGCATCTAAATGGACCAATGTAAGTAGCGGGGTACCCCAGGGATCGGTACTAGGACCAATTATCTTTCTAATTTACATCAACGACATAGATGAGGGTCTCACCTGTACAATCTCAAAATTTGCTGACGATACAAAAATTGCAAATAGCGTACTCTCAAAAGATCAAGTTGACGATATGCAACACAATCTAGATAAATTGTCACATTGGGCCCAAATTTGGCAAATGAGTTTCAATGCGGATAAATGTAAAGTACTACATATCGGATACCTAAATGAGAAAGCAAACTATTCGATGAATGGCACTCAGCTTAAGAATGTAAACAGAGAAACCGATCTGGGAGTAACAATATCGAGTAACCTAAAACCGAGTCAACAATGTTCAGAAGTTGTTAAGAAGGCAAACAAAATAATTGGCTCATTTGAGCATAAATCCAAAGACGTAATCCTAACCCTTTACAATTCCTTAGTCAGCCCTTTTCTGGAATACTGCGTTCAATGCTGGTGCCCTTATTACCAAAAAGACATAAACAAGCTAGAACGAGTTCAACGTAGAGTTACCAAAATGATACCTAGCCTAAAGAACAAACCATACGAAGAGCGTCTTAGAGAATTAAATCTATTTCCTTTAACCCAGCGCAGATTAAGAGGTGACTTAATTCAAGTGTTCAAAATCATCAAAGGCATCGACAATATGAACTGTAGTAAGTACTTCACTATCGACCAATCTAATTACACGCGGGGAAACGGTTGCAAAATTATTGGTAAATCTTTTAACTCACACGAATCTAAGAATTTCTTCTTCAATCGAGTTGTCAACTTGTGGAATGGGCTTCCCCGAGACGTTATAGACTGCAGCACCGTTGATTCATTTAAATTCCGCCTAGACAAATATCTCGCATCAAACCCGCGACTGACTGCGTTTGTAAATGAATAACTTTATTTTATCCTCCCCTCAGTTACTAACCCATATGTCCCCTACTAACTTCCTAGTCCTGCCACGTTAGTGGCAGGGCAGTAGTTCCCTTACCCACTCTAAACCACTGTTTGGACACTTGATCCTCAGTGTTTTGGAGGACAAGCAGCCTAGAAGGGTCACTAGATCTGTTGTTGCTTGATTTCCTTTGTACTCCTTTGTAGGTTAGTACTGTACAAGGGACATATACTTGGTGTTGCTAGGTTATGTTACGTTAGGTTAATGATTGTTGTCAACCTCTCGCTGCCGTCGGACGAGTGTGGCAGAGAGCAACGGCTAGTTTTGTAGCCCACGTACTGAGTACTATGCACACGCAGTAGCTGACATGGAAGGTCTAGTTTTGTATTCCACGTACTGGGTATTATGCACCCCCAGTAGCTGGCATGCAAAGGCTTGTTTTGTATCCAACGTACTGGGTATACTATGCACCCAAAGTAGCTGGCATGCAAGGGCTAGTTTTGTATTCCACGTACTGGGTACTATGCACCCCCAGTAGCTGGCATGCAAGGGCTAGTTTTGTATCCAACGTACTGGGTATACTATGCACCCAAAGTAGCTGACATGCAAGGGCTAGTTTTGTATCCGACGTACTAGGTCTAGGTTAGGTTAGGTTGGGTTGTTTGGTTAGGTTAATATACTAGGTCAAAGTTTGGAAATTAATTTAAAGGGTTTTTGGACTCTGAAAATACTTTAAATCCGAGCCAAGTTTTGCCCAAAATGGCTCGGGTTTTCCATTTTGAGGTTTTCTTAAGTTGAGAAACAAGGAAACCTGAGCCAAGTTTAATTTAAAAACCTCTATTAGCGGCTTATTACGTCTTTAACCCCACATTTTCCCTGATCTTCATAGCCCTCCCCACTATCGGGGGCCGTGATTTTAGATTGTTGGATAATGGGTAAATACTCATTTCCAGTGGTCCTTGATATAAAAGAACACTGTATATCGAAGAAAAAACATTAACTAGTGAAAAGGCTGTCCGGGGTCTCCTCAATTTTTACCATTGTATCCAATGGCATTCAAAATAGACGGGAACATGATTGCAAGCGTCCAACGCCTAACCCGCCGCCGTCATGTTTACATTTGTCGATCGCCTTGGTTAAGTTCGCGTTTATTTTGACAGCGATTTTTTCGGTTATTTGCCCCCTACTAGCAATAGGCTATGCATGATGACAAATTATGTGGGGGTGAGGGGGTGGGGGGCAAAGCCCCCCCCCCCCTCAACATATTATTGTAGCCAAAGGCAGTCAAAATAGACGGGAACAATTATTGTATCCAAAGGCAGTCAAAATAGACGGGAACAATTATTGTATCCAAAGGCAGTCAAAATAGACGGGAACATGATGGCAAGCGTTTGACGCCGCTCCGCGTAGTGTAAACAAGGCTGGCGGCCGTGGTAGGCCTACGCTCGAACTCTACATACCACCTAAAAACATTAGTTCTCAGCTGATCCAAGATGGCTGCCATTTTTTCTTCCACCCTTATTTAACCCACAAAGTCTAAGGAAAAATAATATAATTTGCAGCGGTAAAGACATATAGGCTATTGAGGTGACTAATACTGCAAGACAAAGTAATAGAAAATACATAAAGAATTAGGCTAGCCTATATCTCATACTTATTACTTGACCTAAAATACATTTTGTCCACATCTTGTCCAGCAAATTTAGGACAAGCAAAAAAATTGGGTTAAATTTGAAGACAACCCGGATACGAGCCCCATCGATTATTATCAGTGTTCTAGAAGTTTCATGGTCGATACTATGTTGGTGTACAGTCACTGTACATGTAATTACCGTCACAAATTCACTATAAGTGAAATACGAGAAACTGTTGGATTGTTCACCGATAAACAGGGAACGTGAGTTGGGTTTAGACCGTCGCTTACCCATAAACAGGGAACGTGAGCTGGGTTTAGACCGTCGCACACCCATAAACAGGGAACGTGAGCTGGGTTTAGAACGTCGGTTAGTTTTCGGTTAGGTTAAGTGGTACGATTTTAGTTACTGGACACCTATTTGACAGGTACCATCGAGGATTTAATACATATTTGTTTTCGGTTTCCACGCATCCAACCCCAAGCTACACCTTTTTCTGGTCCGGTAATAGTATTGAAAACGATATACAGTAAAAGTCCTTTAATCCGACGACCGATGATTCGAATCTCCCAATAGTCCGAATTTTTCAATTTGAGGCCAAATCCGAATTCACCCGATGGTCCGAATTTCAAGAAGTCCCAAAGTCCCATTTTTGAGGCATTAGTCCACTCAAATGACACATAATGGAGCACACACATATCATATGTTCATGAATTCACTTTAAAAGTTTACCATTGTCATTGTAGCCTATTACCTACTTCAAAACATTCAGATTAATGGTCAAAGGAAGCTACTGATATAAACGTAAACACCACATCGTCTGCTGGAGAGTTTGTTTTGCTCTTGAACGCATCCTTGGGACGCTCCGATGCGCTACTGGCTTGCACCGCATTTTCTGCAAGCGCATTCAGTCTTGAGCTTGAAAACGCACCTTTGGACGTTCCGATACGCTACTATTTATAGTTCAGTGATCGGAGCGTCCCAAGGGTGCTTTCAAGACAATAAGACAAGGGTGCTTTCAATACAATATAATATAACAGAGCACGTCACAAAAGGAAAATCACAGAAGGAAAATTACAAGAACCTCTCAGGGAAGTGCCGTTGTTAAGGCATTACTTCCCGAACCACATCTGATCTGATCTTCAAGAGCAAGACAAACTCGCTAGTAGACGGAAGAAGAAGAAGACGACGATGCGGACATATGGTGTTTACGTTTATATCAGCAGATTCCTACCATTAATCTGAATGTTTTGAAGTAGGTAATAGGCTACAATGACAATGATAAACTTTTGAAGTTATTTCATGAACATATGATATGTGTGTGTGCACCATTGTGTCATTTGGGTGGCCTAATGCCTCAATGTTTTCGTCATACACAGGTTCATAGGGGTAAAGTCCGATAATCCGAAAAATCCACTAATCCGAACGAGGGCCGGTCCGCTGCCCTTCGGATTAACGGAAGTTTACTGTAATAACTTTTTAAATGTAGTTTTTGACGAGAAAAAGGGGCGTTTGTGCCGAAAATCGGCGGCGGGGGGAAGTCCGTCGTCGTTTCGGATCGTCGTGGTTTGTTTACCCAGGACGCTCGAGGTTTAGTTTAGTTTTAGTTTTGTAGATGTTTAGGTGACAATCACCACGGTCGATCTGGGGATCCGCCGCTAATGAGCTCGTCCTGGAATCTTTGCGACTCTGAATCTTACGATTCTTTACAGGACTGAACATGCCATTTTTATCGGCAATAGCTCAGAGAAGTGTTGAGAGGGGAGAAGGCGTGTTGGAGAGAGAGGAAGGTGTTGGAGTGGCTTTGTTATGTGTGTTTTGTCTGTATACGTCGTCAGGATGTCCCCTGACTGGGTGCAAGCATGTGAAACATGCTAGAACGTACTACCACACCCACTAAATGTCCGCCGTGGCAGGGATTCGATCCCAGGTCTTTCAGATTCACACGCGAGCGTGCTCACCACTTGACCACCACTGCCTTAAGCTGTTTTACTTGCCCCCTGGCCCCTGCTGGCCACATATATGACGATTAAAATTCACGGGGGGGTGAGGGTGGGCAGCCTCAACCCTGTCCTGTATCTCACGGCCTATAACGCAAGTCTTTATCAAAAAATGGACCCAACAACTGGTTATAAGCTTAGCCATTTGAAGTCGACCGCCAAGGCGGGACCGGGAAGTCACTCCGAGCGTAAAGTAAACAAAGTGACGCTACTTCCACAAACGCAACCGAGTTGTCTTTATATTTCGTCTCATAGCCTATTATCATTATTAAAGTGTCCCCATTGCTTTTTTAGTGTTTTGTACACCAGAAAAGGGTGTAGCTTGGTGTTGGATGCGTGGAAACCGAAAACAAATAGGCTATGTATTAAATCGTTGGCGGTACCTGTCAAATAGGTGTCCAGTAACTAAAATCGTACCGGTTAAGGTAGGTTAGGTTAGGCTAATGTTGAAAATACTAAAATGCGATGGTCCTCAGTTATTCAGTATTAACCCTTGTCTAGCGGGGTATTTTGGGCATATTCAGGCCCTCCTGAATGATCAATCAAGTATCTGAGCAAAAAACTAGGTGCTAAAAGCTTCAAAATGAGACCAGAACGAGCTACGTAGCACTCGTGGTTCTCATGCAGTGGTGCCAGCAACATGGGAGTTTAGCGTATAGCGGTATATTTGGTCAATATTTACGGGTCACACCACAGCTGGGATCTCATTTTTAACGGTAGTTTTGGGTTCCTATCATTCTATGCTTCATTGCTATATACTTTTTAGCCACCGGAATTTTTTTTTTTTTTTTTTTTTTTTTTTTTTTTTTTTTTAGCATTAACCTAACCAAAAAACCTAACCTAACCTAATAGCCCCCAAATACATTTAGGTTAGGTTAGGTTAGGTTTTTAGGTTAGGTTAATGCTTTAAAAAAAAAAAAAAAAAAAAAAAAAAAAAAAAAAAAAAAAAAAAAAAAAAAAAAAAAAAGCCTAAAACAAAACAAAAAAAATTTCCGGTGGATAAAAAGTAGCCTATATAGCAATGAAGAATAGAATGATAGGAACCCAAAACTACCCTTAGAAATGAGATTCCAGCTGTGGTGTGACTCGTAAATATTGACCGTATATTTTTCCCAGCTAAGCTCACTACTGGCTACCCTGCCGGCCTCTCGAGAACACAGGGAGCGGGAGTCAGTGGGTGGCGGTAAGCCCTGCTGCCCTGGGTGTCGGACGTGTGGCCTGCTGCGCTCCTGGCCATTTGCACTCGATTTTAACCCTTTAAAAGCCTTAATAATGTTCCTAACTTGCTGCAAATTGGTGCACGACTTAAGTCGAGCGCCGCTTTTTAAGGGTTAAACAACACTGTAGCCTAGACCTATATCAAAGAAAAATAAACCAAAAACTAAAATTAACCAGTAAAAAGGCTGTCCGGGGTCTCTTCAATTTTTACCAAAAATTGTGTAGGCTAATAGGCTAGGCTATCCTAAAACTTGAATTAGCCTAGCCTAGGCTAGCCTATTAGGTCCTAGCCTACCAAATTAATGTCAATTATACAAATCATGAAATGGGAACTAGCCTACCCTCTAGCCTACATTAATCTTGAACTTTACCCAATTGCTACCGGGCTAGGCCTAGCCTAGTAGGCTAGTGATATTCGCTTGGTTAGACTAAGCCTAACAGCTGTAGGCTAGGCCCTATTCTTAAACCTTCCCACGGTGACACCTCACTCCTTAATGAACAAAATAAGACGTGATACACAGTTACCTTTTAAAACTTGGTAGATTTCAGGTAATATTTCATTAGCCTAATTATCACTCGCTTCCAATATCTTCGTTCTTCATAGGCTGGATGACTCCTACCCCACACGTCAGACGGCACTGCGGCAGTAAGAGCCAAGCCTAGGCTAGTAGGCTAAGTACAAAGTTTAGTTTCTCACCGTAGATCACTCAATTATTCAGTTCATTGTATTTTTCATCATGAGGACACTGAAGTACACATTTATGCTCCATTATTAATGGTGCCTGGACCAGTGCCCGTGACAGCCAGCTACGATAGCATCCTAAACGCGAATAACGCAATCAAAAATTCGGCACAGGTTCAATCACAACTTTTCATGATATAAATATAGGCTTCTATCACAAAATCCCTGCAGCATATGTGATGTAATTCGATTAAGGATTGTCTGAGTTGAATAAGATAAGCTTTATGTGTACGATAACATTCAATGGGGAAATAGAAACGAAATAATTTAAGTAGACGAAAATGAAAAATATTTGTTTTTACGTTCCGTTTTCTGTGGAGACATTTTATCCTGAAATGTCCAGAATGTACATTTCTATTTAATAAGAGTAGAATGGAAGAAAGGCAAGCCATTGTGTATAAGTTCTGGAAAAAAGGGAAAACAATTAAAAGAATTCGCATATCAACAGTAAAACGAGGATGAAGAACATTATAATAATACAGTACAGCAGAATTGAGAACAGGTAGTATAATCTGAAAGTGTATGTATATTATAAGTATAGCTATAATTGCAGGAGGTACCGATGAAAAGGTAAGACCTCCGAAACAATCATTGTCATTGTATTTATACTATAGGCTACACTGTAGCTACAAAACTGTCTCTTAAACTATCCTTCTACTCTAAACTTTCCCTCCTACTAACGTTTCTGAGCCAGTACCGATACAAAGGTCAGCCCTGTGGATCTGCACGGTCTGCGGGCGGGTTCTAAAGAAGAAGAAGCATTATTGGATAACTGTATTATTGAAAATAAATCGGCTTTAATTTCCTTATTTTTCAAAAGTGTGCAAATAGTTTTAGTTACGCTCCTCGGAATTATGTTATTAGTATAATAAACTACTCAAATATGAAAAGAATGAGCGATGCGGACTGCTAGACATTGAAAGTGCAAGATTGTTGTAGGAGGCCCTTGGACTATTATGGCACCGAGTGTACATACTTCCTGTACAAGTACTTGTGTGTACAACCACCTGCTCAAGCACCTGAGTGTACAACCACCTGCACAAGTACCTAAGTGTACAACCACCTGCACAAGTACCCGAGTGTACAACCCCCTGCACTAGTACCCGAATGTAGCCTACAACCCCCTGCACTAGTACCCGAATGTAGCCTACAACCACCTGTACAAGTACCCGATTGTACAACCATCTGTACAAGTACCCTAATGTACAACTCCCTGCACTATAGTCTATTCGCGGTAAGTAGGCGAGCAATCATGAACTCTATCCTCTGTAACTCAAAAAGGGCTAGTGCAAATGGGCTGTAAATTTCCACATATATTCCTTGACTGACTCCTCCCAAATGGTAGAAATCTTAGATCGATTACTCTAGTCGTTTTTTAGTTACAGAGGTTAGGGGTCATGGTTTCTCGCCTACTTACAGCGAATAGACTATAGTACCCGAGTGTACAACCACCTGCACTATTACCGGTACCAAAGTGTACAACCACCTGCCCTAGTACCCGAGTGTACAACCATCTGCACTAGTACCCAAGTGTACAACCACCTGCCCTAGTACCCAAGTGTACAACCACCTGCACTAGTACCCAAGTGTACAACCCCCTGCACTAGTACCCAAGTGTACAACCACCTGCACTAGTACCCGAGTGTACAACCACCTGCAATAGTACCCAAGTGTACAACTACCTGCACTAGTACCCAAGTGTACAACCACCTGCACTAGTACCCGAGTGTACAACTAGCTGCACTAGTACCGGAGTGTACAACCACCTGCACTAGTACCCGAGTGTTCAACCACCTGCACTAGTACCCGAGTGTACAACCACCTTCACTAGTACCCGAGTGTACAACCACCTGCACTCGTACCCGAGTGTACAACCACCTGCACTAGTACCCGAGTGTACAACACCTGCACTAGTACCCGAGTGTACAACCACCTGCACTAGTACCCGAGTGTACAACCACCTGCACTAGTACCCGAGTGTACAACCACCTGCACTAGTACCCGAGTGTACAACCACCTGCACTAGTACCCAAGTGTACAACTACCTGCACAAGTGCCCGAGAGTACCCGAGTGTACAACACCTGCACTAGTACCCGAGTGTACAACTACCTGCACTAGTACCCGAGTGTACAACTTCCTGCACTAGTACCCGAGTGTACAACACCTGCACTAGTACCCGAGTGTACAACTACCTGCACTAGTACCCGAGTGTACAACTACCTGCACTAGTACCCGAGTGTACAACACCTGCACTAGTACCCGAGTGTACAACTACCTGCACTAGTACCCGAGTGTACAACCACCTGCACTAGTACCCGAGTGTACAACTACCTGCACTAGTACCCGAGTGTACAACTACCTGCACAAGTACCCGAGTGTACAACTACCTGCACTAGTACCCGAGTGTACAACCACTTGCACTAGTACCCGAGTGTACAACTACCTGCACTAGTACCCGAGTGTACAACTACCTGCACTAGTACCCGAGTGTACAACTACCTGCACTAGTACCCGAGTGTACAACCACCTGCACTAGTACCCGAGTGTACAACTACCTGCAGAAGTACCCGAGTGTACAACTACCTGCACTAGTACCCGAGTGTACAACTACCTGCACTAGTACCGAGTGTACAACTACCTGCACAAGTACCCGAGTGTACAACTACCTGCACTAGTACCCGAGTGTACAACTACCTGCACTAGTACCCGAGTGTACAACACCTGCACTAGTACCCGAGTGTACAACTACCTGCACTAGTACCCGAGTGTACAACCACCTGCACTAGTACCCGAGTGTACAACACCTGCACTAGTACCCGAGTGTACAACTACCTGCACTAGTACCCGAGTGTACAACACCTGCACTAGTACCCGAGTGTACAACTACCTGCACAAGTACCCGATTGTACAACCACCTGCACAAGTACCCGAGTGTACAACCACCTGCACAAGTACCCGAGTGTACAACCACCTGCACTAGTACCAGAGTGTACAATCACCTGCACTAGTACCTGAGTGTACAACCACCTGCACTAGTACCCGAGTGTACAACACCTGCACTAGTACCCGAGTGTACAACTACCTGCACTAGTACCCGAGTGTACAACTACCTGCACTAGTACCCGAGTGTACAACACCTGCACTAGTACCCGAGTGTACAACTACCTGCACTAGTACCCGAGTGTACAACCACCTGCACTAGTACCCGAGTGTACAACTACCTGCACTAGTACCCGAGTGTACAACTACCTGCACAAGTACCCGAGTGTACAACTACCTGCACTAGTACCCGAGTGTACAACCACTTGCACTAGTACCCGAGTGTACAACTACCTGCACTAGTACCCGAGTGTACAACTACCTGCACTAGTACCCGAGTGTACAACTACCTGCACTAGTACCCGAGTGTACAACCACCTGCACTAGTACCCGAGTGTACAACTACCTGCAGAAGTACCCGAGTGTACAACTACCTGCACTAGTACCCGAGTGTACAACTACCTGCACAAGTACCCGAGTGTACAACTACCTGCACTAGTACCCGAGTGTACAACTACCTGCACTAGTACCCGAGTGTACAACACCTGCACTAGTACCCGAGTGTACAACTACCTGCACTAGTACCCGAGTGTACAACCACCTGCACTAGTACCCGAGTGTACAACACCTGCACTAGTACCCGAGTGTACAACTACCTGCACTAGTACCCGAGTGTACAACACCTGCACTAGTACCCGAGTGTACAACTACCTGCACAAGTACCCGATTGTACAACCACCTGCACAAGTACCCGAGTGTACAACCACCTGCACAAGTACCCGAGTGTACAACCACCTGCACTAGTACCTGAGTGTACAACCACCTGCACTAGTACCCGAGTGTACAACCACCTGCACTAGTACCCGAGTATACAACTACCTGCACTAGTACCCGAGTGTACAACCACCTGCACAAGTACCCGAGTGTACAACTACCTGCACTAGTACCCGAGTGTACAACTACCTGCACAAGTATCCGAGTGTACAACTACCTGCACTAGTACCCGAGTGTACAACCACCTGCACTAGTACCCGAGTGTACAACCACCTGCACAAGTACCCGAGTGTACAACACCTGCACTAGTACCCGAGTGTACAACTACCTGCACTAGTTCCCAAGTGTACAACACCTGCACTAGTACCCGAGTGTACAACCACCTGCACTAGTACCCGAGTGTACAACACCTGCACTGGTACCCGAGTGTACAACTACCTGCACTAGTACCCGAGTGTACAACTACCTGCACTAGTACCCGAGTGTACAACTACCTGCACTAGTACCCGAGTGTACAACCACCTGCACTAGTACCCGAGTGTACAACTACCTGCACAAGTACCCGAGTGTACAACACCTGCACTAGTACCCGAGTGTACAACCACCTGCACTAGTACCCAAGTGTACAACTACTTGCACTAGTACCCGAGTGTACAACTACCTGCACAAGTACCCGAGTGTACAACACCTGCACTAGTACCCGAGTGTACAACTACCTGCACTAGTACCCAAGTGTACAACACCTGCACTAGTACCCGAGTGTACAACCACCTGCACTAGTACCCGAGTGTACAACACCTGCACTAGTACCCGAGTGTACAACCACCTGCACTAGTACCCGAGTGTACAACTACCTGCACTAGTACCCGAGTGTACAACCACCTGCACTAGTACCCGAGTGTGCAACTACCTGCACAAGTACCCGAGTGTACAACACCTGCACTAGTACCCGAGTGTACAACTACCTGCACTAGTACCCGAGTGTGAAATTACCTGCACAAGTAGCTAAATTTATAACCGCCTGCACAATATGCTAGTAAACTATGCTATGCTAAACTTTATATAGTAAACATTGCATGTTGTAGAGTGTACTCCAATGGTCGTGGTGTACTGGTAAGATCATTGGTGCCGGTGTATTGTATATATGCTACAATGATTAATAGTGCAATGCTGTCATATTACCTTATTCTCGAAAGAACAAATAAATAATAAGTGTTATATATTGTGATTATAAAACCCTATAATCATGAGGTTCAGTTTTTGGTCGTTCATGTGCCTCTGTAAACTTATCATTGGTGCAAAATAAACAGATACCAAATAATTATAATTAAATACACTTAGGTATCCATGTATTGTACATTCTTCTTCCAATCAAGATATCCGGTTAATATTACTGTTTACCTTGATTGAGAAAACTATCAAATTAATTATCTCTCTCTCTCTTTCATCACTACTACTTGTCCACCAACTAAGGCGCACACACACACACACACAAACACACACATCACTCATCACTACCACTTGTCCACCACCTAAGCCTTGAATCGTGTCTCCTCATATTTACCCAGTAGCTCCTTCCCCCCCCCCCCCCCCCTCTCTGACCCCCACATACACAGGTCAACACACAGAGAGGTCAGGTCATGCTCCCTGTCAGCACCTGCCCACTACATATCATACACCAAGAAAGGGGATCAGGAGGGAGGGAATGGTGAGGGCACGTTTTCTGCCCTATACAAATACATGCTATACTATCAGTTACGGTTTCGGTATATTTCTGGATATTTCACACGCACACACACACACACACACACACACACACACACAATATACACATACAATAGCATACCTACTACACACTAAATATAACAGTCACATGCATACTGTATATACCAATCTACACAGAAACACGAATATAAGTAGAACACACACACACACACACACACACACACACACACACACACACACACACACACACACACACACACACACACACACACACACACACACACACACACACCTCTCCCACCATTGTCACCTCGGGTTTGACATTTTTGTAGCAGCCTCTTGTTTCCCTTAGTTCGGTTATGTTCCCTTTTATGATCCCTTCTTACAGTCACCCCTCCACTTGGCCTCATTTGTTACCGTTTTCTTTTATCTCCCCATATTTCTTCGGAATATTAACCTGTCTGTCAACATAGCCTTCGGTTCATATTTCTAGTAAAAGTACGATTTAGCTTTGAATAGTATTAAAGTTTATTTTAAAATGTATTGCCATTATAATACATACATACAAGTTATAAAACACAGTTATTGTATGTTAAACTTCGTTCTATTGGACATGTATAATGATAAAAAATATGTCATATGAAAGCTTTTGTTTCATTCTCAATTTTACTTTCGAAAATTAAATGTTCTCATCCCCCGAAAAAATAAATATAAAGACACAACAGATAAAACTACTAAACTGACACATATATGTTGTTCTCGATATTACGTAAAGTAATGTAGGAGAACCCCAACACTATGCTGAAACTACAACCCAAACGTCCCCCTGGCAAGACAATAAGGCATCATTGTAAATAAGAGAGTGGCCCATCTTAGATTAGGAACATATTTTACGGCCCCCCTGAGCGGTGTTGTGATAAGGTGTTTATTGTGTACTGTGTTGACTGAGGCTCCTTGTATTAACCAATGGCACTTGGGCTGGTTTATGGTGGAGCGTGTGTGGCCGTCTGGTTGAGTGGGTGTACTTATTATCAACTGGTATATTGATATGTATAGATACTTTTTTATTTTATTTTTCTATGTGAGTGAGAGAGACAAAAGGCCTGTGGCGAGTGCCTCCCCCAGAGTTGAAAGAGTGACAGGGCCAAAATCAAGGGACGTTCGCGCCAAAATGCCCGGACACACGGAGTTTGAAGCAATTTAAGTCATAGGATGAGGGAAAGACTGATTCTGGGAGAGAGTTCCAGAGCTTAGCTGTTGAATAGAAGAAAAGTTTAGAATAACGTTTCACTCTTGGGTTGGAGAGTTGCACAGAGTAGAGGCGGGGTTGTGTTGCATGACGGGTGATACGTGCTCTACGAAGAGGGGGTGGTATACACTGAGAGAGCTCTGAGGAACACTGATCATTGTAATAGCGGTAGAATAGTGAGAGAGATGCAACATTACGGCGAAGAATTGGTGAGTGGACGGGAGTTAATTAGACGGAAGGCTTTCTTTTCTACTTTGTCTAGAAGTGCTGTGTGACAGGATCCTCCCCACACGTGTGAGCAATACTCAATACATGGACGCATTGTGCCCCTTTATAGAGCAAGAAGCTGCGCAGGGGAAAAGAACCCCCGGAGGCGGTTGAGCACACCCAGCTTCTGGGAAGCTGTTTTAGCAAGAGTGGTGATATGATCTTTCCAAGAAAGATTAGAAGAAAAAGAGACACCGAGAATATTAAGAGAAGATGAAGGGTTAATTTGTATGTTGTTGAAGAATAAGTCATAGTTTTCTGGAAGGGGGCGACGAGTAGACAGATGGAGAAATTGTGTTTTGGAAGCATTGAAAGTAACAAGGTTTTCTCTGCCCTAATTAGAGATCGTAGAGACATCAGAATATAGGTGTTTTATGGCCTCCTTACGTGAGTTTTGGAGGTCCTGCTGTGAGTGATATGAGCAGGGTGTCAAAAGAGAGGTTCAAGGTTACTTAGAAAGGATATACGGTAGCGAAAAGGAGTCAGAGGTAATAGGTATACGTCCTTCCTAAGCTGAATAACATCGTTCAATCCTTGCCGGAATATAATAAAAGGTATGTCAGCGGTACTGAAAGGGATAACAGTATAAATGTTTTTCTATGTGGATGAGGGATACAAAAGGCAGACAAAACATTAATGCCAACCAAATAAGTCAGGTCACCAAGCCAATTATCTAGCAAGAACAACATAATAACAGACACACATACTAACCTCGATTTAGACAAGGCCCGTGATTCAAACACATTACTCATTGTATGCGTCTTATTCAACATCTGGCAGACATCATTACAATACAAGGAAAGCTAAACATAATGAACACTGTGACGTGGAGTTACTGGGCATATGTGTGTGTAGACTATACTGTGTGTGTACATTTAAGGGGAACATTTTAATTAAGTGTTTATTTATTCATTATTATTGCAGTTACCTCCTTAGACCTCCATTAAACTTTTAAAATTACCCCCAAGACCCCAAGACCCCCATTCTAGATTAATTTGTGCATTTTTTCGGTAGTAAATTACTGGTTCCACATATATTGCGGGCTCGCTTTCGTTCGCCAGGGAATAGAATCGACACCTAAATGACTCATAGGTCTTAAAATCGCCAAACTAAAGGGCAAATGTCTCAAAAATTTGAAAATTAATGGGACTAAACACAAGCGGGAAGGGGTACAGAAACCTCCTTTAGGGAATAGTACTCACATTTTCTGGAACCCCTTCTACCTCATGTTTAGCATATTAGTTTTGGGGTTTTCAGACGTTCGTTCCGTTAGTTTGGCGATTTTGAGACCTTTCGCCTCATTTTGTTGTCAATATTAAAACCTTTTGTGCCATTCAGGTGTCGATTTTTTCCTGGCGAGCGATAGCGAGCCTGTAATTTTCGAAGGAACCGGCCTTTGGCCGGGAAATTTTTCTGCCGAAAAACGTACACATTTATCTTAAAAAGGGGGTCAAGGGTTTTTGTTTAAGCTTGATGGAGGTCTAGCAAGGAAACACAAAATATACAGTATATAAATAAATATCTATATAGACCAAAAACCACGCACTACCCCCTTAATGTAAGCATGTGTGTATAAAAACAGTGTGTATATGTGAACGTGTTGTATGTGTGTACGTATGAGAGTGTGTGCGTAACTCAATAGTCACACTTCATTACGCACACAAACAAAGTATGATATTACACCCCTACACACACTGTTGACACACACACATACACAAACACACACGAGCACGGTGCAACAACACTCACACCACCCACACACACTACTAGCACACACACATACACTCACACACACACACTCACACCACTAACACACACACACACACACTACTACTAACACACACACACACTAACAACACACACACACATACACACTACTAACACACATACACACCACCCACACTAACACACACACACACACACACGAGCACGGTGCAACACCACCCACCCACACACACTACTAACACACATACACATACACACACACTAACAACACTCACACCACCCACACTACTAATACACACACACATACACATACACACACACGCACACGCACACACATACACACACTGGTTGATTCTTCCCAAAGGGTGGAATTATCAGCTCGATTATGTAAGTCCTTTTCGAGTTATAAGAGGATGGATGTCATGGTTTATAGACTCCTTAATATGAATAGACTGTATTTTGTCTTGTAATCTCTACATTTCTTTACATTTTTTGCTGTCTCTCCACATCCCGTGTTTATCTTCCTGCACAGTTATGCAAACCAGGTGACGTATTTACTGTAGTTCAGCATCGTAAACCTATTGAATTCAGTTACAGAAAGACTTCTAGGAATCCAAGGTAAACATATATACAACAATTAATATTTTGGTTACGAAAGGTACTTCGCTACTCTACATAAAATCACATTCTGAGAGTGAGGGTCCAAGTCTAGGGGATGAGACAGTGAAGAGCTAAGGTGAGGCAGCTCCAGAGAGTCGTGAGTGGGCAACCAAGTGCTGTGCATCTTGCGAAGGCAAGATAGCAAAGGCTGGTTGCAGCTCTAAGTGCTTCACATGTTTCACTCCCCAGACTGGAACGAGACATTACGGGCTTCACCATTGCATGTACAGTGGTTGAATGTACAGGCTCTCAGCCTATGCCCGAGAGGGAGTAAGTTGGAATATATACAGTATACAATAAAACAAAAAACAAAAACAAAATATTCCTTGGCTGCTGCTACTACTACTCTCTCTCTCTCTCTCTCTCTCTCTCTCTGTTATAACTGTATCTCTCGTATTATCTAAAATGATCTGTCTCTGCTTAACCATTTCCAATTTCTCCAGTCTACAGTATATGCATGATACTAACATTTCATATTCGAATCTATTTTGTCTTCTATAAACTACTCTTGAGTCTTTTTCAATGTAATCAGTCCTGCCAGGATATTCGTTTAGCTGATCTTCAGAACCGTTTATTGGTCGCGGGAGTGGAGAGGTGTTTTTGGTTTTGGTTTTTATGAAGGAGACAAAAGGCAAAGCTTCCTGTAACAAGTGTCGCCCTTAAAGTTGAAAGAATGACAGAGAGCCAAAATTAAGGTGCGTTAGAGTCAAAATGTCTGGACACACGGAGCAGTTTAAGGCATAGGATGAGGGAATGACATATTGAGGGAGAGAATTCCAAAGTTTGCTTGTCGAGTGGAAAATAACTGGGAAACTTGGTACAATCTTTGGTTTGAGAGTTGGAGAGAATAGGGGTGGGAGTGTGTGGAAAGGCGGGGTGGCCCCCATCTCTCCGTGAGGGAGGGGGTTTACACTGAGAGAGATCTGAAGAACGTTGATTATTGTAATAGGGGTAGAAGAGAGAGAGAGAGCGAGCGAGATGCAACATTGCGGCGTTTAGAAAGAGTTTGTTTGTAGGGAATTAGTGAGAGGAGGTGAATTGATGATATGAAATGCTTTGGACTCTACCCTTTCGAGAAGGGTAGAAAGAGTTGTACTTTGCTGTACATTATTTTAGCATTCCATAATATTAGGGCCAGACTATTTAATTAAATCCCTCGATAGGACCAATTGGTGTATATGGTATATATACAATATATACGTGACTCTGTGTGTGTGTGTGTGTGTGTGTGTCTCTCTGTCTCTCTCTCTATCTATCTCTCTCTCTGTAGGCTATGTCTCTGTATGTCTCCCCCGGGTGCCAGGTCAGGTTGCAGTAGTGTGTTATATCAGCTCATTACCATTCACTGTTTGTTGATGTTACTAACGAAGGCTGAGACGGGCCATGGGAGGGGGAAGGGGGTGTATAGCTCTATCCATCACTTACACATGCACACACATACACACACGGGCATACACACACACACACACATACAGTACACACACACGGACATACATATACATACACATTTACGGACATACATACATACATACATACATACATAAATATACACACGCACACACATACTGTACATACATACCTACACATACACACACACATGCATACGTGCAAACATAGATACATATATATATATATAGTATATACACACAGACTTTCTCATCTCTCATCCTCACACACTCTCAATCTCTCTCTCTCTCTCTCTCTCTCTCTCTCTCTCTCTCTCTCTCTCTCTCTCTCTCTCTCTCTCTCTCTTCCTCTCTCTCGTCCTCCGTCTCTCTCTCTCCACTCTCATCCGCTCTCTCTCTCTCTCTCTCTTCCTCTCTCTCTCTCTCTCTCTCTCTCTCTCTCTCTCTCTCTCTCTCTCTCTCTCTCTCTCTCTCTCTCTTTCAATTAGTTGTTAAATGTTGTTCTTTGCTACCAATGAGTTTATCCAACACTCTTAGGTCAATAAATTATATTGATATATTTGCAGACGAGAGATGATAAGATCGTCCCTGTCTGTCTTATATGATAATGATAGTATTAATGTAGAGGAAAGTGTGATAGTATGAAATATTGAGTATGGCAGTGCTGAATGAAGGGAGGAGTGAAACCATTAAGTGTGACCGAGTTAGATATGGCAGTGATTTATGTGATGTTCTTAGATTGATGGGAGCATGATGGTGATAAGGATGAGTGTATGGAAGATAGAAAGTGTGATAGCGGTTTTTTGTGTGATACTACGAAGTGCTACATTATTGGAATCAATTGAAGCGTTACAATGCTAAGTATGAGCGCATTGGAGCGATTGAATGTTCACTCTTCTAAGTAGTATAAAGTAGGAGAATATTATAATGAATCAAAGTGCTACTGTGTTTAGTATGAGGATATTATAGTGTACGAAAGTGTGATTGCTTTAAGTGTAAAAACATTAGAGTGAATAAGAGTGAAGTATGAACACTTTACAGTGAAGCGTACTATGATTTAGCACGCTGGCCAGTGTTTAGAATGACAGTGTATTAGAGTGTTAGGGTGAATGAGAGTGAGTGTTGACGAGTACTTAGAGTCAATGCAAGCGTTTCACATGTGTTTAGTGTTAGTGTGAAGGGTGACACACACACACACACACACACACACACACACACACACACACACACACACACACATCCTTCGTAAGTTGAATGAAACCGTCTAATAGTTGCCAGTATATAATGCAAAGGATATCACCGGTACTGAATGGATTAAGTGAGTGTTTTAGAGTGAATAAAAGCGTGTTGGCGTTTAGAGTATCAGTGTGAGGGGTGACACACACACACACATACAGACACACACTCACACACACAAAGACCCAGACACACACACACATACACACACACACACACACATACACACACACCCAGACACACACACACACACACACACACACACACTATGAATGACAGGGGGGGCGACAAAGGTCAATACAGGGGAAGATATTGTTCACTGCTCGGGAAAATGCTCTCTTTTATACTAAATTCCCTCCATCGCTCGCCCTTGTACTCACTCTCTCTCACTCTCACTCTCTCTCTCTCTCTCTCTCTCTCTCTCTCTCTCTCTCTCTCTCTCTCTCTCTCTCTCTCTCTCTCTCTCCCTGTCCCCTATAAACCCCATTACCCGTTTTTACTGTAGTGGTGTGCCTCCTAACACTGGATATTGTCTGGAGAGATACGACATTTTTTACGATATGGATGACAGTGAGTGACGCAGCAGGCAATATGTAGGAATCCAGGTCATTTCGCCCATTATTAATTCCCCTTGCCAAGCATAACCCAACCCATAATGCTTCAACATAATCCACCGTAATCTAACCATAACCTAAACTAACCTAATCATATCATAAACTTACCCAATCAGCTTCAGAGTTGTGACAATAGTTTACGAATGTGGTTGGGAATTATGAGAGCGAACCGCATAGTGAGCGAAATGACCTGATACCGAATATATGCCTCACCATGACTGGAATGTGTGAATGTTATGAATTTATTAATATTTTTTCTAAAACTTCATTTACTTTCCTGACGACTTTATTTAGCTTTGTTTATATTCAAAATTATTAAAACTGATCATAAAATCGTATGTAATCCCTGCAATTTAGTTTTTAGTTAGTTACTGGTAGATAATGTTAGTTCTCATAAAAAGTTACGTAAATAAGTTAGGTCTATTGTAGCGTTTTGATTAGCGAGAGGAATAATTTGCTATCCTCGAGCAGTATGAGACGGGTAGGCGGCATCCACACACCACACGTCTCTATCCACCTGGCCGTATATAGGAACCTGGAGTTAGTGACGTCCCATCCGATATGAAAACTACAGTCTCAATATTATGCAATAGCCCTTGTGTACCAAGCTGGGTAACTCACAACACTCTAAAAGTCAAAGATATGGAGATGAGCGCCACGGAAAAGTGCAGTCTAGCGTAAGCTCCTTAACTTATATTATACTTTTAAGGGGAGACTGGCCGTTTGTTTGGTCTATTAATTAATTTATTCATATATGTTTTTAGTTTCCTCCCTAGACCTCCATCAAGCTTAGAAAAACACCCCCTAGACCTCCCTTCAAGATAAAGTTTTAAATTTTTCGGTAGAAAAATATCCCGGCCGAAGGCCGGTCCCTCTTAAAATTGCAGGCTCGCTATCGCTCGCCAGGAAATAATCGACACCCAAATGGCACGAAAGGTCTTAAAATTGACAACGAAATAGGGCGAAAGGTGTTAAAATCGCCAAACTAATGGGCCGAACGTCTTATAATCTCAAAACTAGTGGGGCTAAACATTAGGGAGAAGGGGGTCCAGAAAAACGGTCATCCTCCCCTTAAGTTCAAGATTACAATTTCATAAGCAGGAGGAATTACTTACAACTGAAGCAAAAGAAAATAGTTTCTTGGAGTTAGGCAATTTATCAAGTTCTCTCTCTCTCTCTCTCTCTCTCTCTCTCTCTCTCTCTCTCAGGTAGGAACTATTGCTGTGTACATGCTTACCGACGCTGTTTAAGGAGAGGTTTTTAGTTGATTCCCTAGACTTCCATCAAGCTTAAAATTACTCCCCCTAGACCCCCTTTCAAGATAAATTTGTACATTTTTCGGTAGAAAAATTTCCCGGCTGAAAGCCGGTTCCTCTTATATTACAGGCTCGCTATCGCTCGCCAGGATAAAATCGACACCTAAATGGCACGAAAGGTCTTAATATGGGGTGAAAGTTCTTAAAATCGGTAAACTAATGGGGCAAACATTTTATATCAAAAGCATAATGGGGCTAAACATGAGGGAGAAAGGGGTCAAGAAAAAAATCCCTCAAGTGGAGATCTCCCCTTAAGCAAGATTATGGTGCATTATGTATTACGTGTTTTGAACAGCCATTGTATCTTTAATGGAAATAAAATAATCTGAATCTCCCTCTCTCTCTCTCTCTCCCCCTCTCTCTCTCTCAGCATACCTCCACGCCCCTCTCCCTCTCTCCCTCTAGTATACTACCCATCACCCCGTACGGACCAGTCAGGTGGGGTGACAAACCTATACTGTCCCTTATAGTCTACGGTCAGTCCCGCCTTGTTCCGTTATCTATACCCACTTGTTTTGCACTTGGTTTACTTTCGGTGTCACATTAGATAGATAGATAGATAGAGAGAGAGAGAGAGAGATTGATTGATTGATTGATTGATTGATTGATAGAGATATAATGTTTTCTTTGCTGCCTTCAATGTTTTAGAAGCCTTTGTTTTTGTTTCCATTTGGTTCTGCGTTGCTAATAATTATTGATTTCGTCCGTATTATTACCGGTATCTAATTTTATGCTCTGATCTGCCTTAAATTTTGTTTGCTCGTTCTTGTTCGGCAGTATAATGGGACAACGGGAAAATAGAAGCGACGCTAAATTTACCCTTTCAA
>CM064496.1:42910354-42987854 GCA_032716605.1 Paralithodes platypus | reverse complement strand
AGGAAAACAAACTGCAAGTGATTATAAATAGAAGGCCAATGGATTTAACTATATAAAGAAGTACAAGCGGAAACCATGAAATATAATGCTCTCACTTAATTATCTGAAGTGTCGTTACCATCCGATTAAAGTCGTTACTGTCAAAGGCCATAACCAAAGTTTAAAAAAATAATAATAATTGAATCAAAAGTAATTCGAATGAGAAAGTTAACTGGCCTTTTTATTGTTTTTCCTAGTCTAAAGAAAATTCCCGGGTGGTAGATAATACAGAATAAGAAAAAACATTGCCGTAATATTAAAAGCAAAACAATTTAATGTAAACGAAAACAAAATCTATATACGACTTAGACACTTGAGTTCATAGCTTCTGCAATATAACTTCATTCTTCTGTTCTCTCTGGCTATCATTAGACGATTTTATTCAGTTTAGGAAGGACTCGTGGCATTAACCACTTCTGTACAGATGACGTCTTTTTCATTTTAGTCTAGCTTTATTTAGACGATTTTGTGCAGTTTAATTTTTGTTATCATAATTTCACTATATGTGTGTGTTTGTGTGTGTATCTGTAGGAGTGTGTGTGAGTGCGTGCGTAGTCAACAGAACCGCATTGACATTACTTGGCAACGTCGCATATCCTACCATTCCTTAAATCTATTTATAGCTGTCCCCAGAAAAATGGCAGCATGTTCTAAATAGCGTGCCATATGTTGTATAAATTCCTTCTATATATCCTTAAAATGATATGTTTCTTAACACCACATAACCTTTAAAAGTTGTAATATAATATAATTATATAGTCATAAAAGCTAAAATTAATTTGTTAATAGCCTGAAAAACTAACATTTGTTGTTAAAGCTTTGAATATTTGACAACACCGCACAGGGCGAGGGACTCCACCTTGTAGCTCATTTCATAGGAGGATGACTATAGCAATGCTAATTTATCTTATTTCTATCACCACCAATGTTCTTTGTTACCTTCAAAAAGGATGTGTGTAGTACGAAGGGTCAAGTGAGATGGTTCGAAAATTGTTGATTGCTGGAGGCCCTCTCTAAACTGGATACCATCATTTAATAGTTGCCAGAATATGATGAAAAGGACGTCACCGGTACTGAAGGGGTTAACAGACTAACAGACCGTATTTATTCCTAGGGTGTCTTTCCTAAGCGGAGTTAATTCGTAGCCAGAATATAATACAAACGGCGCCTTCCTTTCGGAGGGGATAACAATATAGCGCGTAAAAGAACTTTGAATTATTAAAAGTATATTGGGAAATCAAGGATCCTAAATACAAAAGTTAATGTACAGATTATATTGAAATTCCGCGTATTAACGTTATACAAATATACAGTAAAAAGACTATTGCATACGGCAGTCAAGTTTTATAGATAACTTCAACTTGTGCTATTTAAACTACCAAATTCAACCTCCCTTAAATGCTTAGTTATTACAGTATGCATTCCACTCCTATTCCCATAATGTAGTTATTTATTACCGCACCAAACACAAATTTTGCTTCCTACGAGTTTTCTTTTCTTCTTTCATAATGCCAATACAAATATATAAATATATATAAATGTATTTGTGATATGATTTTCGCATTAATTCATTAATCATATAATACATACTAAATAAATTATATTAATACGTCGATCTTGGTGGTTAAAATAGCATTTAAATTAAATATACAATATCCGGCCCTCTCAAGTGTTTCATTGTACATAAATGCGTAACGAAAATTAATACAATATATATATATATATATATATATATATATATATATATATATATATATATATATATATATATATATATATATATAATCCACTCAGATACATTACCATGATCAAAAACATGTCATAGAATTGTGTTAAAGTACTTTACTGTACCTTCTAATGATATTATTATGTAGTCACTTATTTTGTATATATATTCATCTTGTAAAAATAAATCCTATCCCAAGTACAAGATATATTCATAAATGAAAATTAGATATAAATACCATTATTTGAAGCTTTGTAGGCAATTACTAAAAACATGTTTGTGAATAGTCTGCTATGAATATAGTATATGCAATATTAAATAGATAAAGTTGCGATTATGAAAATTATATTCTATCGTAAATAGAAACAAGTACTGTCACGTGTTTGTGTTTTTCGTGTTGTATATACTTTTGTTTCGATTATATTATAGTTACTGTAAAGAAACTTGCAAAATAATATACTGTGCTAGAGCTTTGTCACAGTTAGTAACCCATGTTAATCAGTATACAATAGCCTGGCACTGTAGTCTGTTTTCAGACCAAGTTATATTCAATCCCTTGGCAACTGATTTATCGATAGTTAATGGGAAAATAATAAAAACAATTATTTTGTATTCATAATAATGATAAGTTCTCATAATTAACAAAACACCTCGCTAATAAATCATTGTAATAACGTAATATCAATGATCGGGGTTTGACATAATACCGTCATCTGGAAAAAAAGATAAATACACAAATATATACTCATTATCTTATTCAAGCAAACGATACATTAGTGAAATCCTCTAAAGGTTGCGTAACACGGGCAATAGTTCCGCCGTTTTTCTAGCTTATTACCGATTATGGCTTTATTTTTTCACCACATGTTCGTTAATTTTGCATTTATTTACCTAATTCTTAGATATTGATCATCACCTCCTGGTACTTAGCGTGAAGTAATCGACCCGTGTGACTGACTTCATTGCTTCTATTCAACATAAGTCTATGACTCATGACAGACGGACAGAAGTTATTCCAATAGCCTGTGCTTGTCAGCTCGGGTATAGTAACTATAGATTTAAAAAGCCACCGGAGTCTGTCTAGGTCATTCAACGTCCTCACCTAATAATATAGATAACACAAATACCTACTTATCACGATGTACGGTAATGTCTTATATCTATATAAGAATCATTGGTAACATATATAATAGTTGTCAATAGTGGTGATGGGCTGGTCTATCAGAGTGAGAACTGAGCGATCTCTGCCATACCCATAGCTTACTCTGACTTTTCCTTTTACTTATATATTTTCTAGATCTCAAGTGACGGCGTCTCTTGCGTGGATTGACCTCCTAATCTACCAAGATTGGAAGCCAAAGCGTCACATCTTTCCTTTGCCCCTCAACTTTCTCTTCATAATTGCTGAGGGGCACAGGGCCCTGGGTGGGGCTTTGGTTTCCCGGGCGTTTCCGCGCCCTCCTCAGCTCCCAGCCATGGAGTGGCTTCGGTCACCCAGGCTTTATTGTGGTCGGCAGGGAGGGTTCTGTGGTGGCGCTCGGTTGTGGCCTTGGCCTTGCTCGGGCCTTGGGGCTGTTCGGCCAGGCAGCTTGGGGAAAAACAACAACAACAACAACATAGTTGTCAATATGCATTTTCATACAGTAAATGTGATCCAATAAAAATATAGATAATTATATTGGAAATTATTAATGAAAATGCATTCGAGATTACATATAATAATTATGGACAATGAATAGATACTAAGTTGTATTTGTATTGTATCTCTCCTGTGTCTATTATACCTTCCATGTTTATTATCGTCTCCATATGCATTACTGTATATATGTCGTTTCTATTGTATTTTTGCATGTACCATTTTCACCTCTTCCTTATATTCTTAAGGTATTTTATTAAAGCTATACACAAAATTATATTATTACAACAAGAAACTATTTTAAGTTAAAATAGTGGACCACACAAATATGTGAAACACTACGAAATAATAAAGCGTCCTATTCTAGTTCAAATCTTATAGATTGCTATCCAATGCCATATTTAAAACCAAAATAAATAGTAATTACTCATGTAGGAGGTCAAGCGTGTCTCGTTTAGTATCAGTAACTTTGTCCTTTATTTATTTTTGTTCCATGTCTATCCTTTCATCAAATTAGGATTCGGTGTGATTCGCTCAGTGTCAGAAAAGAGTATTTTTTATATTATGTATTTTAATTTAATATTGATTGTATTGGTTTCCCAAGTATATTTGTTTATGGTTTCAGCCTAATTAATATTCATTAGTCGTACTATTTAAATATTTGCTAGTAGGTAACCCCCTTATTTATTATATACTTGTGCCGTGAACTTAACATTTCAAAGGTACTGGAGTTTTCGAAGAGAAGCTCCAGTCTTGACTCCCTTCCTGACTTGTGCTGGCTTAATAATCCTGAAGGGCATAATAGCCTATAAACTCCTATTTTAATAATAACAAAACTAGGGTTTCACTCTGTACTAGAATCGCACAAACGCTTGCCCTCCTATTATGTAAGTACTATTTATTTTGGGTATACAAATAGTATTAAGATAGCAGTCTATAGGATTGTAAGTAGATTAGGACGTTTTATTCCTGCGTAGTCTTAAACAAAATAAGTACAAGACTTTAACTTTAACTAGTTTCATATTGTAATAATATATTTTTAGAACCAGTACCGAATGCCTGATGATGGACCAAAATAGTCCAAAATATCGCAAAAAAAAAAAAAAAAAAAAAAAAAAACAGCTCTTAGGTTATATTGATTTATTCACTTACTTTGGTCTACATACGATAACATTATGCACATTCATTATATATATCGTCATCGGTATACTTCATCGTGTTCAATATTTTCTTTATCTCCATTATCATGCGCCATAGAGATATTTGAATGTATTTTTAAGCCTAAATACAATACCTTAAATATATACGAAAGAGGTAGAGATGATATATGTAAAAATACAATAGACACGGCAGAAATACTAAATATGGAGACCATAATAAACATGGAAGTGATAGTAGACACAGGATAGAGAAAACATACAAATGTATATATATACAGTATATATTCATTGTCCATAATTACTGTATGTAGTATAGCATGCATTTTCATAAATAATTGCCATTATAAATTATAATACTTTTATTAGGTCACATGTTTTGTAGACAAATGCACATTGACAACCATTATATTTTTCACAATGATCAATTTTTAGTTATAGGTGATCATAAGGTATGATTTATTACCGCTGCCTCCTGATAGAGATTATATCGGACCAGTTGGTGTTAATGATCCCCCCCCCCCCTCCCCCAAACACCAAACAGAAGGGCTCAAAGTATACGATATTGGTAGGGTACTTTCTATGTGGTCGCTAATTTCAGAAGTGTTTTGTGTTATTCCTTGCATAATCTTTGGATATGATGTCACAGAAAACATATATAAGACCAGGATCTCACTCTAGAATACTCTTTTATTAACTCGTACATATACCATCTGACACATCTATTATCTTGTAGCCTACATTTATTATCTGACACATCTATTATCTTGTACATTTATTATCTGACACATCTATTATCTTGTACATTTATTATCTGACACATCTATTATCTTGTACATTTATTATCTGACACATCTATTATCTTGTACATTTATTATCTGACACATCTATTATCTTGTACATTTATTATCTGACACATCTATTATCTTGTACATTTATTATCTGACACATCTATTATCTTGTACATTTATTACCTGACACATCTATTATCTTGTACATTTATTATCTGACACATCTATTCTTTTGTAAATTTATTATCTGACACATCTATTATCTTGTACATTTATTATCTGACACATCTATTATCCTGTACATTTATTATCTGACACATCTATTAACTCGTACATATATCATCTGACACATCTATTATCTTGTACATTTATTATCTGACACATCTATTATCTTGTACATTTATTATCTGACACATCTATTATCTTGTACATTTATTATCTGACACATCTATTATCTTGTACATTTATTATCTGACACATCTATTATCTTGTACATTTATTATCTGACACATCTATTATCTTGTACATTTATTATCTGACACATCTATTATCTTGTACATTTATTATCTGACACATCTATTATCTTGTACATTTATTATCTGACACATCTATTATCTTGTACATTTATTATCTGACACATCTATTATCTTGTACATTTATTATCTGACACATCTATTATCTTGTACATTTATTACCTGACACATCTATTATCTTGTACATTTATTACCTGACACATCTATTATCTTGTACATTTATTATCTGACACATCTATTGTCTTGTACATTTATTATCTGACACATCTATTATCTTGTACATTTATTATCTGACACATCTATTATCTTGTACATTTATTATCTGACACATCTATTAATTCCTACATATATCATCTCACACATCTATTATCTTGTACATTTATTATCTGACACATCTATTATCTTGTACATTTATTATCTGACACATCTATTATCTTGTACATTTATTATCTGACACATCTATTATCTTGTACATTTATTATCTGACACATCTATTATCTTGTACATTTATTATCCGACACATATATTATCTTGTACATTTATTATCTGACACATTTATTATCTTGTACATTTATTATCTGACACATCTATTATCTTGTACATTTATTATCTGACACATTTATTATCTTGCAAATTTATCATCGGACACATCTATCCAATCTCATCTTTCCAATCTCTTCCAAAATGTGCATGTTTAAGTACCGTATGTAAATAATTAAAACGTTACAGTAGTATATATAACTTACGATGCAAGATTTTTTAATATAAAACATTTGTAATTTCCTATTGCATAATTTTGTCACATATTATGCATAGTACAGTCAAGAGCATAAATAGCGACGCACCGATTTGAGTCAGTATTATAAACACAAACGTGACAATTGACCACTTGCGAGTTTCCGGCTATAAGGAACTTGGAGTCGTAAACATCAATATTTAGCAGAAATACAGAAATTATACGAGTTGTTGATGGATAGAAAGGGTGATGAATTTGATGTTATGTATTTATATATGCCCTATATCTGTATTTTAGCTGGTAATTATGCTAAATATCGTTGTCTACAGCTCCAACTTCCTTATAGAACAAAACTCGCAAGTCAGCAATTAAATCCCAGATGCTTCAGAAGTTAGATTTAAAGGTTCAAATATTCGAATATATGTAACCTTTTTTTACGTTCACGGCTGTACATAGACTCAACATGCAACAACACATGACATAAGAACACAAGAAAAAAATGAAATCTGCTAAAGTCCTACTGGCACACACGAGGCAGACCCCTTCTTCCCTACATCCCTATAAGCTCTTACATACACTAGAAACATCTCCCACTACAGCCTACATATTCCCTATACTTCATCTATCTTATAGTTACCTAAGAACTTCTTCCACAACAACCTCCAGTATATCCTATATCCTTCATCTGTCATACAGCTACCTAAAAACATCTCCCACTACAACCTAAATTCCCTACACTTATTTACCTTATAGCTACCTAAGTCGACTATGTAATAACATTGAATTAATTTAGTTATATTCCAGCTGCCAAAAAAGCAGACGCTATTTATACATTTTATAATCCACATCGATTCAAATGCATGTTATAATATAAATCGAAAATTATAAACGGACAAAAAGCAACTGAGATAAGGCAGAGAAATGTATATAATTACTAAAACATATAAATAGTTTAGCAGGGAGAATAGAGGCGTACTATAATAGATAGGAGACAATAGATGAATACAATACTAGGTAAATATATAATATTTACTTCTGGGGACATGGTATTTATGATATATATTATATAAGCCAGGTAATAGGTGTGTCAGATGATCAATGTACAATAACGTAGATAAGTGAGAACATATATGTAATAAATGTAAAAGATAATAGATGTGTCAGATGATAAATGTATAAGTTAATAGATGTACAAGATAATAGATGTGTCAGATGATAAATGTATAAGTTAATAGATGTACAAGATAATAGATGTGTCAGATGATAAATGTACAAGATAATAGATGTGTCAGATGATAAATGTATAAGTTAATAGATGTACAAGATAATAGATGTCAGATGATAAATGTATAAGATAATAGATGTACAAGATAATAGATATGTCAGATGATAAATGTACAAGATAATAGATGTACAAAATAATAGATGTGTCAGATGATAATGTATAAGATAATAAATGTACAAGATAATATATGTGTCATGATAAATGTACAAGATAATAGATGTGTCAGATAATAAATGTATAAGATAATCGAAATATTAGATTAACAATTTACAAAATAATGGATGTGAGATAATATATGTACAAGATAATAGATGTGTCTGATGAAAAATGTACAAGATAAAATGTACAAGATAATAGAAGAGTCAGATAATATATGCACAAGATAATAAAATATATGCAGTACAAGAGATACGAGAGATAGTGGGTATGTGTGATATGAGATAATAACCATGTACTATAATAGATAGGCTACACTACAAGAGTTAATAGTTCAAATATTAGTATACCAAAAGTAGTAAATGAAGGAGGTAAAGAGAATTAAACCAAAATTAAATGTAAAGGATAGTATGTACCAGATAGATATATGATACAAATGTTGAATAATGAGTAAACAATAGGCACATGGCATATAATAGCCGATATTAGGTAGCATGGGAAATAATATGTAATGAGAGATTTACGATTTGCCACGGAAGGCCAGAGGGATACAGAATAGAGACAGACTAATTATAGGTAAAGATTATATATACGAAGGGATTATATTGGTAGTGATAATAGTTACATGGGAAGGGCATATTGAGAGGGGGGAGGGGGAGGGGGGGGGGCAAGAGGATGGGTTATGGTAGGGGAGGAGAAGGAGAGGATGTGGGGAGGGGCCATGAGAGGAAGGGAGGGGTGGGGGAGAGATGGTAGGGGAGAGTAGGAAGTGAATGGGAGGGGAGAGGAGGTGGTGAGGGGAGGGGTGGGGAGATATGGTAGGGGAGGGAGAGGAGAGGAAGTGGGGAGGGGAGGGGTTATGAGAGGAAGGGAGGGGTGAGGGAGAGGAGGTAGGGAAGGGGAGGGAGAGGAGGAAATGAATGGGAGGGGAGAGGGGGGGGGGGGGTGAGGGGGGGGGAGAGGGAGAGATGGTAGGGTAGGGGAGGGGAAGGAGAGGAGGAAGTGAATGGGAGGGGTCATGAGAGGAAGGAAGGGGTGGGAAGAGATGGTAGGGTAGGGGAGGGGAAGGAGAGGAGGAAGTGAATGGGAGGGGAGAGGAGGTGGTGAGGGGAGGGGTCATGAGAGGAAGGGAGGGTGGGGGAGAGATGGTAGGGGAGGGAGAGGAGGTGGGGGAGAGGAGGTGGGGAGGGGAAGGGTGGGGGAGAGATGGTAGGGGAGAGGATGAACTGAATGGGAGGGGAGAGAGGTGGTTGAGGGGAGGGGTGGGGGAGAGTGTTTACAATAGCTGATGCCCCTTCCCCTGTCCCCCCTCCCCCCAACATCTCTATTAGAAACGGTCAGGTAAGGATTATGCTGGTTACACACTACTCACAGTATCACCTTTACCTGCCTAATTCCCCCCCCCCCCCTCTCTCTCTCTCTCTCTCTCTCTCTCTCTCTCTCTCTCTCTCTCTCTCTCTCTCTCTCTCAAAGCGTATATGGGTAATATTACATACTGTACATATGTGTGTGACTGAGATAATACATATACCTCTCTTTGGATTTATTTATTTATTTATTTAATTTTTATTTATTTTTTTCTGTTTACAATGTCTGCTTAATTTAAAACCAACTTGAGACTGAGGTTGCAAATATGTCTTTTGTTGAGTAGGAATAGGACAGCTAGTGCTATGTACGGTCGCGCTAATAAGTCATGACCCAGCTGCCATTACGTTTGGCTCTCTCTGTGCTGTATTAATGTCTGTCAGATGTTGAATAGGGTGGGTAAGCGTAGGAAGATGTTTGAATATTTCACTTGATATGAAGAAACGAAGCTTAGATATTGCTGTTATTGATCAAAACATAATGGGTGCCGAGACATCACTTATTATAGCGACAAACAGAAATATGCTTATCCATGTACTGTATCTATGTTTCTATCTGTCTATTCTTCCAGCCATCTGTCTACACTTTTTTTGACTCCTCTGATGCCAATTTTGGGACATAAAATACTAAGTACGCCTAGTAACTTCCTTCTCTACAATATTCTCACTCACACACACACACACACACACACACACACACACATACACACACACACACTTAATTCTTCTCCACCAAGCAACAATGGGGCCAATTAAAGCGATCCCGGACTTACCGGCCGAATAGCCGCTTGTCCGGCCTCAATTTAACCGGTAATACCCACACACGGAACCGACCAACCGGGAAATGCCACTCAAAAGAAAATGGAGTGTGTGTGAGAAGATGAGAGGGGGGGGGGGGGGGGGGGAGAGAGAGGGAGGGGATATTGGTTGGTTACTTCACTTAAGGGGAAGAAGACCGTTTTGCTGGACCCCCTTCTCCCTAATGTTTAACCCCACTAGTTTTGAGATTATAAGACGTTCGGCCCATTAGTTTGGCGATTTTAATACCTTTCGCCCCATTTCGTTGTCAATTTTAAGACCTTTCGTGTCATTTAGGTGTCGATTATTTCCTGGCAAGCGATAGCGAGCCTGCAATTTTAAGAGGAACCGGCCTTCGGCCGGGACATTTTTCTACCGAAAAATTTACAAATTTATCTTGAAGGGGGGTCTAGGGAGTGTTTATCTAAGCTTGATGGAGGTCTAGGGAGGAAACTAAAAAAATATATGAATACATGAATTAATAGACCAAACAAACGGCCAGCCTCCCCTTATCTCTTGTTATTGGTGAGTGTATCCGGTGTGTGTGTGTGTGTGTGTGTGTGTGTGTGTGTGTGTGTGTGTGTGTGTGTGTGTGTGTGTGTTACAAAGAAGAGTTAACATCTCAAAGACCTTGCGGTACCTTCGAAAGAGATATTGTATAGTGCACTATACTCATTGCAAGGTGTGCACAGAATACTATAAATGTTATAGTATTATATAGCTATTAGCTAGTATACGTCTATAAGAAATATACTTGTGGCATTGCAAATGTATTAAGAGAATACACTGACTCAGGGAATGTGTGTATAGGTAATGTTTAAGAATAAATTATAGGACTGTGATAACAACAAAACTCATGTTCTACAAATAAATATAAATAAATGTAAAGGAATGCAAACAGCAAGAAACCGTCTGGTCCTGACAATGCTGCTCGTTTTAAAGTAAGAGGAGAAGTAGCACAGGTATGTGCAAATCCGATTCACTTCACTTATACAGCTATAAAATCAACTAGGCGAAGGTTGGATTTCATAAATTTATCTAAACGTATTTAGAAAGTTAATATAGTCTCGCAATCCATAGCATCTCGTGGCAGTTTATTACAAACGTTAACGACGTGGTTGAATAAAAAAGGCTTAGCCTGGTCTGCCTTGAATCACTATCCAGCAATTTTTGAAACCATTTCCCCTTGTGGAATTTGACTGGTCAACTGTGAAGTACTTATGAACATCTAGATTATCATGGCCCTTGAATATTGAATACACTTCAATTAAATATCCCCTTATTCTGCGCCTTTTTAGGCTAAACAGGTTCATCTCCTCAAGACGCTCCTCGTATGGTGTAATTCTCAACTTTGGTATAATTTTTGTGACCCTTCTCTTAACTCTCTCCAATTTCTCAACATCCTTTCTATAATATGGAAACCAAAACTGCACACAGTACTCCAGAAGAGGCCGCACGAATGAGTTGTATAATGATAGAATTATGTTTTGAAGTTTGAATTTTAATGATCATCCAATTAGTCCAACTAATATATTTGCCTTTTTGATTGCGTCAGAGCAGTGAAGACGTGGCTTTGAATAGCTAGATACTACATGTTACACCATTTTACAAACTTATCCGCGATAGCATTTATTCCAGATACAATACACGTATAGGATTTAATAAACCGCAACACAAATACACAAATATAACCCCCCCCCCCCCCCCCACACACACACATTATAATAATCCCTCGACCAGCAACACATTAACAACTAGACCCTTGAGTAAACAGCTAGCTAACAACAACCATCATTATCATAAATATCCATGAAACTTAATTTTAACCATCATAAACTATTTGAAAATTCGGACAGTCAATACTGGCTGTGTACAGAAAATTAGTAAGTTTTCGAGTTTTCAAAAATATTATATGAACCTGCATGTGATGTATCAGAGTTGCTTCCCGGACTAAACCGGTAGGTCTCAATCAGTACCGATCAACTAGTGCCAACTAAAAGTTATATCACAAGATAATCTAAAGTTATCTAACCTAACAGTATTGATAGAGGTGGTATTGGTTGAGAAATATTGAGTTGCTGGGTCACCAACCGAGCTCAACAAAATGGTACCACAACAATGCAGACTACTCTGTGTTCTCCCTGTTGACTATAATGTGTAACAGAGGGTGATGGGAGGCGGGGCGACACATGCACACCTTTACCCTTTATGCCCAACTGACCACCGTTAGACGATTGCCACATCCGACACCCTTTATGGCACAACAAACCACCGACAAGCAAGGGGAAGGAGGGGAGGGCCGGAGTTTGCACACAACGAGGGCCGACATACAATTATTGGTTTTCTCACACAATAAATTAGTGGGGTAGTTGCATAGGGCTTGGTCGGACAATGTAGAGGTGGAGTACAATAGGTATGTTCACACTCGCGGCCATACAATCACTTCTCACACAATCAATGACTAAGATGCAGGTTACCCCGGGTACAATATAAACATGACACACAATCGGTCTGCTCACACAATCAATGGGTGGCGTATAATTCATCTTTGGCACATAATAATTGGCTAAGTTGCCAGTGGATCCTTAAACAGTAAAGAGTTAACATTCGCAAAGGCAAAGTTTCAGGTTGCCCCAGATACAATGAAAAGGTGGCCTATAATTGGTTTTCTTACAAAATATATGAATACATTACATATTGGGAGAAGATTCATTCAGGCCACTTCCTCGGGGAGCAATGGATAGATTGATAACTCAATATATTGTTCCAAACAGCAGAAGCCCTAACACACAATACATGACTAACCTTACATAAATAATGACTTACATAGATGGATGTCTTTTATCAACAAATACTATGTACCGTATTATTCTTTCATACACAGCAGAGAACAAAGTATTTTTTGTTTGTTTTATAAAGTAAATAAATACTTACAATGAGCCTCTTGGCTCTCTGCAGGTAAGAATCTTGTATTTGCAAGGATCATGCTGAAACAAAACAAAAACGAATATTATACATGGAGCTTCCTCCTAAACAATGTAAATAACTAACGACACGTGAGGTCTTCCATTTATTAAATCGGGGATAAACAGAGATGATTACTCCTAAATGCATTGCGTTGTTACATAAGTATACTAATACAGTACAGTGAAAGGGGGACGCACAAGTATTTATATTTTCATGATGCAAACGAGTGTTAAATGTGGTAGCCTTTTAACACAAATACATGGGTTAGGTTGTAGGTTATGGTGGGAAATAATATTATACAAGAGTTAGGTGTAGTATTTTCAGGTTATGGTCGGAGGTAAAATATGACAACTATGCAGTAGTTAGTTGTGGTGGTTGCAGGTTATGATGAGGGAATCCTAGAATTACATTAAAATATGATATGGCTGCTTTATGGAGTAATCAGTTCCCTCAGATGTAGCTGTCTTTTGTTATGATCCTATACTTATCCATTTCCCCCAACCCCCGCAGATCATGCTACCCGAGAACAGTCCTCTACGAGTCCCCCCGGAATTAGTAGCACTCAATAAACGGGTCTCTTACACGGGCTTATACCGACACAATGAAAGAGTATTGACCCTCTCACAAAACCAATGAGTATATACCCTGCCCCCTCAGTAGGTGCCCCCCATCCCTAACAAAGCGCCCCCTCTCCGCCCCCCTCCACCACCGTGCCCCAGCTGTATGGAAGTGTAGCATCAATTTACAGCTTTCACACGGTGGTACAGCTGTGTGACTGGGGGGGACAATGTGTGTACACTTATTCTCCACGCTACGCCAACCTTTTTATAACATCACCCGCCATTTTGTAAGCCTTGCCTCCGTGTACAATGGGCATAATAAGTTGTATCACATGTTCAGGTAAATTCGAGCTCATAATTCGTGTCCTACCTGCATTACTTGAACTCTGCAGATTTAGCAAATATTTCCAGAACACAAATATTCACACAACATTTGGTAATATTTGGGAGATGTTGTTTTCTTCAATGATCAAGAGAGGGAGTTACTGTTGAAGTTGTTCAGAAGACACATTTGACTGTGATTGTATCATTTAAACATAAAATGGTACCCAGCTCCATCCAGGCTCAAATTAAGTAATGAATGGCAGTTTCCAAAATACTTGCCTGCCTTAAATATCTCTTACATAATCATGCACACAGTAGGTAGGAAGCGTAACAACTGTAGACTGATTAATGTGGCCATTTGTAACTTAACCCTTTCGATATGTTGGTTTAATTTTAAAATAATTAGGCTTCCATTAACCAATTTTATTCAGTTTCTGCAAGGACTTCTAGGCATCAAGAGTACAGACTATCTCAAAAAATATTTGGTCTCCTACAGGTCCACCCCACGCGTAGTAAGATCGTCTGGTGATGGCCAGAATAATATGACAATAGGAGGCATCCAACTGTTGTTATATGTTGATATCTGCCAAATACTTTTTAAATATATCATATGTCGCTAAGCATTTCAGTATGATGACTCATTTTGATATATAATTTATTAGACAAGTTTATATAGATTAGGACAAACGAAGCAACCTAGTAATCCCTTCACTACAACTTCCTTCAAAGTGCTGGGCTTAATGGGAGGTTTTTAGTGTGTTTCCTAAACTTCCATCAAGCTTGAAATTACACCCCCTTGAGTCCCTTGCAAGATAAATTTGTACATTTTTCGGTAGAAAAATGTCCCGGCCGAAGGCCGGTTCCTCTTAAATTACAGGCTCGCTATCGCTCGCCAGGATAAAATCGACACCTGAATGGCACGAAAGGTCTTAATATGGGGTGAAAGTTCTTAAAATCGCTAAACTAATGGGGAGAACGTTTTATAATATCAAAAGCAATGGGGCTAAACATGAGGGTGAAAGATTTTTCATTCTGTATTCACCAACATTATTCAATTCTTTGTCGCTTGTAAAGAATTTTCAAACAAATGTTCACAAAAGACATAGGTTTCTAAATTGTATACCGGATTCCGTTACATATTATTTTTTGTAATATGAAATTTAAGATTCTACATAAATTAAAAACAAAACGACTTCATAATCTATTGATGCCATATTTGTTTCCAAAATGTACTACTCTCGATAGATTTATTAACCCCTACTATACCAGCGACGTCATTTGTATTTTATCCTAGCTATATTAAACGATTTTGTGCAGTTTAAGAAGGATCTGTGGTAGTAAAAAATGGTGAAGTGAAATAGTTAGAAGCCTGTTAATTGCTGGAGGCCCTTTTTGAACTGAATACAATCGTCTAATAGTAGCTAGAATAAAATGTAAAAGACGTCACAGGTACCGAAGGGGTTAACATATTAATGCTTCATCTGGTTGTAGCTATAATGCAATATGGTGACGCCTTGTCCACTTTATACGGGGTATCAATATGGTGACGCCTTGTCCACTTTATTCGGGGTATCAATATGGTGACGCCTTTTCCACTTTATTCGGGGTATCAATATGGTGACGCCTTTTCCACTTTATTCGGGGTATCAATATGGTGACGCCTTTTCCACTTTATTCGGGGTATCAATATGGTGACGCCTTGTCCACTTTATTCGGGGCATCAATATGGTGACGCCTTTTCCACTTTATTCGGGGTATCAATATGGTGACGCCTTTTCCACTTTATTCGGGGTATCAATATGGTGACGCCTTTTCCACTTTATTCGGGGTATCAATATGGTGACGCCTTGTCCACTTTATTCGGGGTATCAATATGGTGACGCCTTGTCCACTTTATTCGGGGTATCAATATGGTGACGCCTTTTCCACTTTATTCGGGGTATCAATATGGTGACGCCTTGTCCACTTTATTCGGGGTATCAATATGGTGACGCCTTGTCCACTTTATTCGGGGTATCAATATGGTGACGCCTTGTCCACTTTATTCGGGGTATCAATATGGTGACGCCTTGTCCACTTTATTCGGGGTATCAATATGGTGACGCCTTGTCCACTTTATTCGGGGTATCAATATGGTGACGCCTTGTCCACTTTATTCGGGGTATCAATATGGTGACGCCTTGTCCACTTTATTCGGGGTATCAATATGGTGACGCCTTGTCCACTTTATTCGGGGTATCAATATGGTGACGCCTTGTCCACTTTATTCGGGGTATCAATATGGTGACGCCTTGTCCACTTTATTCGGGGTATCAATATGGTGACGCCTTTTCCACTTTATTCGGGGTATCAATATGGTGACGCCTTGTCCACTTTATTCGGGGTATCAATATGGTGACGCCTTGTCCACTTTATTCGGGGTATCAATATGGTGACGCCTTGTCCACTTTATTCGGGGTATCAATATGGTGACGCCTTGTCCACTTTATTCGGGGTATCAATGTACCATTTTATAATTTAGAAAGTAACAGGAGTAAAATTAATAAGTATTAAATCCATTACCTCTTTGATTTCTAGAAGTCCTTTCAAAGCTGAGTAAAATCAGTTTATGTATGCTTTAATATAATGAGATATGAGCCATCGTACTGGGAAATTGGAGACGTTGGAATGAACATAATCGGATAATAACATTAAATATTATTGTAATACAATGGATTTGTTGGTCCATTCTACAAACATTTGTATATATTAACAGTTAAAATATAATATGTATGTAATGTTTACCGGGTAAATAATGTTTTTCTTTCGTCATATTTATTTACTAAACATGAAATATACGAAATGCAGCGTTAACAAAAAATCAATTATTCCTAGTCATTTCACATCACCATAATTATAAGCTCATTGAAATAAATAAGCCAAAAACAAAAATCAAAACTGGTTTAGTTAGTGGAGAGAGGTTTCGTATAATTGTTTAAGATATACATAACTTATTTACCATCTTGCAGACAATACTACACTGCAAACACATGATGACGTCAGCTGCGTTGTTAACTATACAAACTACACGCATTTCAAAGTGGTCAAGATCCAAAACGACCATGGATTTGCTTATTGGTTTTTGCACTTTTCCATAGGTTGTTGCACAGATTGCCCCTTTGTGTGCGGATTTAAGGATAGGGTAATACACTTACGGGTTAGGGTAGGGAAGATAGGTTGCTATGACAGCTAACCTTCTTTTAAAAACCTACTATACCTTTTAAGGGGGGTGACCTGTTTTTTTTTTATTTCTGTCCTTTTCTCTCTTTCTCTGGCTTGTATCCATTCGGCCCCGTTCAGCCAACTATTTTAAGACGTTTACCCCCATCTAGGTGTCGATTTCTTCCTGGTGAGCGATAGCGAGCCAGCATTATATGAAGAAATCCGGTTTCGCCGGAGAAATTTTTCTATCGAAAAATGTACAAATTTAGCCTGCTGTCAAACAAAAATAAAAAACATGCTGGCTCGCTACCGCTCACCAGTAAAAAATTTACACCTGGATGGGGATAAACGTTTTAAAACAGTAGGCTGAATGGGGCCAAATGGATACAAGCCAGAGAAAGATAGAAAAGGACAGAACAAAAACAGGTCACCCCCCTTAAGGATAGGGAAATAAACTTACGGGTTATAAGGGTAGGGAAGATAGGTTGCTATGACAGCTAACCTTCTTTTAAAAACCTACTATACCTTTAAGGCGGGTGATGATAAATTACATTTCCTGTCTTATTATGCATACCTAATATGAAGATCAATCCAAAGACTCGATCTACGCAATAATATGACCAAAAAGAGCTAGAAAACAGGTAGAATCGAGGAAAATGGGAAACGCGGTCAGAATTTCCCATGGCCGGCATCTACCCAGGCCTCCATGAGTTGGGAAAAATACTTGTTACTCGAGTATACAGTATGTACAGCTGCAGTCTAAAGTAGTGACTACCTACACAACTCAGAATTAAAGTTTATCTCTAGTTTAAACAGAAAATATCCAAATGAAACACTAGTATTTTGCATTTTTTCTTTTGTTTACATCAAGTTATTATTCACGTGTGTCATCTCAAGAAGAATCTGTAAATATTTGCTATGAATCTTGACCCCAACTATGCACACACCATTATGTACGTTACTGATCCACTTCAACATATCCCAAAATATCCGACTGCATCCCTGAAGCCCACGAAATCCAAATGTTAAAATATTGGAACCGTGTGCAACTCAAATGGTACAGAAATACACAAACACATAACGAAAAACTTACACTATATCTCACCCTCAAGCACACATATTTCACACACACACACACACACACACACACACACACACACACACACACACACACACACACACACACACCGCGGCTAGCTTAGTGGTATCGTCCCTGCCTGCAACCCAGCAGACCGGGGTTCAAATATCGCTCAGGTTGTTGTTGTTGTTGTTCCCCAAGCTGCCTGGCCGAACAGCTCCAAGGCCCCGAGCAAGGCCAAGGCCATAACCGAGCGCCCCCACAGAACCCTCCCCGCCGACCACAATAAAGCCTGGGTGACCGAAGCCACTCCATGGCGGGGAGCTGAGGAGGGTGCGGAAATGCCCGGGAAACCAAAGCCCCACCCAGGGCCCTGTGTCCCTCAGCAATTATGAAGAGAAAGTTGAGGGGCAAGGGAAAAATGTGACGCTTTGGCTTCCAATCTTGGTAGATTGGGAGGTCAATCCACGTTAGAGACGCCGTCACTTGAGATCTAGAAAATATATAAGTAAAAGGAACAGTCAGAGTAAGCTATGGGTATGGCAGAGATTGCTCAGTTCTCACTCTGATAGACCAGCCCATCACCACATGACTAGAACCCAATCCTCTCAGCATCAGCTAGGAAAGGCCCTAGAAAGCCGCCTTTGGCAGGGGGATAGCTCCCCTATTTCAACCCTTTTCGGGGTTGGGCACCCGCCGAGGTTGATGAAGGTTTTATGAGACATAGCTGGCGGTTACCATCTGCCTTGAGCAAGGAGATGGGTAATTGTCATTGATAATACAGTAATGTCTAGGAAGCGGGAAAATACGAGCTAAAAACTCAATTCCTGTCAAACTACAATTATAAATACAATTACAATTATGAATACACAAACACACACACACTCACACACACACACACTCAATAATTCTCTCTCCCCCCAAACCCAAACCCGGCCACTAGGACACAAAATCATACACCCGCTGTTTTTGTGTGGGGGTAAATATTATAAATGTATTGAGAGCGATACATTTCACCATTTTGTCGAGTAATTTGAGCATGGCACGTTCGAGTGAGGCGAATTGGAACGCAAAGCTGGGGAATTAAACAATGATTTACTTTTTTAGTTTCATTTGTCGGGTTTGTTATGCGCTGTGATCACTGGACATATTGGCTTGCTACAAAACATGACGGGGAAATATGTGAGTGAAGTAATATTATCACTACCAATAATATTCCATGGCAGTGTCGCTTTTTTAATAAACGGGTGCTTAAGGGGAGACTGACCGTTTGTTTGGTCTATTAATTCATTTATTCTTATATTTTTTTAGTTTCCTCCCTAGACCTCCATCAAGCTTAGAAAAACACCCCCTAGACCTCCCTTCAAGATAAATGTGTGCATTTTTCAGTAGAAAAATGTCCCGGCTAAAATTGCAGGCTCGCTATCGCTCGCCAGGAAATAATCGACACCTAAATGGCACGAAAGGTCTTAAAATTGACGACGAAATTGGGCGAAAGGTGTTAAAATCGCCAAACTAATGGGCCGAACGTCTTATAATCTCAAAACTATTGGGGCTAAACATTTGGGAGAAGGGGGTCCAGAAAAACGGTCTGGCTCCCCTTAATGCGCTGTCGAAAAAAAATATAAATTTGTTATCTGTTGTGTAACTTGTGTTATTGATATTCCAAATAATGTATGGATGTAAATGACAGTTTGCTATGAAACCTGTTGTGAGAGCCGGCGGTGTAAATAAACGGGGATGTACAATCGGGGGTATTAAGTGTTGTCATAGATTCCAGTGGTTTACGATCAAAAGGTGTTATTGGTATCTTTATAGTTACTGGGAAAAGTGCTTATCCCTCAGAATATTAGTCAGTGTCCGAAACTTTTTGAAATATCTGCCAACACTTATTAACCTCGACCGTACACCACGGGTTTCCGGCAACTATTGATACAAAACTTCATTCTGACAATATTCTAGAATTATTTTGCACTGGTATTGTCAACGCCACATTACAGATACGGGAGAAAGTTGGTCATTATCTTAGTAATTTTAAGCGATTACATTTTGTTTATATATTTACTGTCGTTTCTTGAACCATCCGATGTCACCACCATGCTAGCTATTACGGAGTGTTCTTACTTTTGGCATTGTGAATGTACTATACTGTAGGTACCGCCAACGAACTTGACAATAATCTTGATACCTGACCTCTCTGTAACTCAAAAGGGCTTTGAGCAAACTGGCTGTAAATATACACACCTATTTCCTGGTGGACTCTTCCCAAATGATAGAATCGTCATCCCGATTGTTTTTATTAATTTCGAGTTATAAGAAGTTAAGGTGTCAAGATTATTGTCACGTTCGCTGGCGCTACCTATAGTCAAAATTCAATACTCTTATAATGAAGACGTATGTATATGGACATCTGGGGGACGACGCCACGCCTTGCAGATTACCCCCATATGTCTCAATAGCTGAATGTGAGGTTGAGGGTTGACATGTCCTACAGTCTTCCTCATATATAGATCCGCATTAATCCTAATAGTTGAATGTAAGGTTGAGGGATGGCATGTCGTCCTGCATTAGTCCTTACATATACAGTAGGTCAGATTACCTCCACATGTCCCAATAGTTTAATGTGAGGTTGAAGGATGGCATGTCGTCCTCAATTATATACTGTAGGTCTGCATTAAAATCAACCAGTGGAATTTAGACTTGTTATTTCACACTACCAGAAGTGAGACCTTCTCTCCCCTCCCTCCTACCTGTCAGAGGTTCGGGGTCATGGAGGCGACATATGGCGGTTCAGACAGTCCTCTATTATCTCGGAATTCATCAACTTTGTTTATCAATTGTTTTTAGTAAAAACAATAAAAAAAACTTTGGTGAGTAAAATACAATGTCTATGTTAACTTAGGCGTGCCCAGACATAACTTTAAGAAACAGTAGGAGAGACTCTTAGATAAGAGAACAGACAAAAGTGTTTTTATTTGTTTCACTAATAAAACTAAAATAGTTTCAGGACAGGCCAAATAGTTCGAAGTGTTGACTGCAGATGGAACACCAGAGCTATCGTATGAGAACCTTAAAGTAAGGTAGACAAAGAACCAGATGGAGGGATGAGATCCGACAGCTTGTTGGTGTGGGTTGGAACAGGCAAACAGCTGACTAGATAGAGTGGAAACATTTGGAAGAGGCCTTTCTCCTGCAAGGCTAACTCGTTTAAATTGTGTGCTAATTATGGTGATGGCAGGTTCACTCAAATATATCAGTAAAATCATATCGGCACATACATGGATATTTTTTATCTTTAATTGACACGCGATTCAGATTAGGGTAGCATAGTTTAGAGTACGTTAAAATATGTACGATTATATTGTTAGCTTATGAATAATCAAAGTAGGTAAGTTAGGCCAGATTTAGTTATGTTATAGTACGTAAAATTAGATTGGATTGCTAAGTTCCAGTGGATTATGGATTAAATTTCGAAATGTTAGTGTGTGCTAGTATAACTACTTAGAATAGGGTAGGTTAGACTATAGTTCGGATGTGCCAGATTGAATAGAATAGTTTAGTACCGGTATATGATAGTTATGGTAATATTAGAATAGTGTGTACTGTTAGGCTATTGTAAGGTAGACTTGGGAAAATGAGTTTAATACGTGTTTAGTTAGCTTACACCGACTTATCGTCAACTCTGCATAAGCAGAGTGGTATTGACTGACTGCGGATCGAAACATTTATTCATGTATATATATATATATATATATATATATATATATATATATATATATATATATATATATATATATATATATATATATAGTTATTATAGGGATAGATAGATATGGGAACTCATTTATTTATGAACTTTTGTATATTACATAGAACATTATAATTATAAATTACATTGGGGGAGGTCATAAGATTTTGAGAAAGATTACTTACAAGCAAATAAACAATCATAAAACAGACAGACAGGTAAACACATAATCTCTGCAAAACACCATCAGAGAGAGAGAGAGAGACCTTATAAATATACATAACAGTGACCGCTGTTTATGGTAATCTAATATCCATCAACATTTACACAATCACCACCATTAACATAATTCAACATGCATTTTACTTTCACTATTTATTATATACATGCAGGTCAGAGAAGTCAAATCCACATGTGATAAATCCAGTGAAATATATTATACATTTACTTTGACAGTACTCGCTGTCCTACAAACTCATCTTAATATCCACCTGTTTTAGAGTCATTAGGTTACAGTAGTAAGGTCAACAAATTAGCTTAAGTAAAGCTAGATTCACAAAAAAATATGTAATATGAAGGTAACTTAAGTTAATATAAGTTTAGTAATTAATTAGGATGGCTAGTTAGTTACAAGAGTCGTAAGACGGTAGTGGCCCACGCCCTTCCTAAGAAGTAATTTTGTTTTTCTTGTTTTTCTATGTGGATGTGGGAGACAAAAGGCAAATCTGCCTGTAACGAGTGCCTCCCCCAGAGTTGACAGCGTGACACGGCCAAAAATCAAGGAATGTTTCCTTGGGGTCCCGAGCAAGGTAGGACCAGGGCTTCTCGTTTTATTTTTAATCCGTTTTATCTCTGGGGTCTGGCTGTAGTTTCATTTGGGCACCTTCTCTGGGGTCTGGCTGTAGTTTCATTTGGGCACCTTCTCTGGGGTCTGGCTGTAGTTTCATTTGGGCACCTTCTCTGGGGTCTGGCTGTAGTTTCATTTGGGCACCTTCTCTGGGGTCTGGCTGTAGTTTCATTTGGGCACCTTCTCTGGGGTCTGGCTGTAGTTTCATTTGGGCACCTTCTCTGGGGTCTGGCTGTAGTTTCATTTGGGCACCTTCTCTGGGGTCTGGCTGTAGTTTCATTTGGGCACCTTCTCTGGGGTCTGGCTGTAGTTTCATTTGGGCACCTTCTCTGGGTCTGGCTGTAGTTTCATTGGGCACCTTCTCTGGGGTCTGGCTGTAGTTTCATTTGGGCACCTTCTCTGGGGTCTGGCTGTAGTTTCATTTGGGCACCTTCTCTGGGGTCTGGCTGTAGTTTCATTTGGGCACCTTCTCTGGGGTCTGGCTGTAGTTTCATTTGGGCACATTCTCTGGGGTCTGGCTGTAGTCTCATTTGGGCACTCTCTCTGGTATTTTGGATTTATTCTGCTGGGCTGTCGGTACGCTCGACGAAGGAGATACTTTACCATGTGTAAAAATAGGCCCTGGTTCCTCACTATGTAAGTGTGATGGTGTGGTGTTCAGAGGACACAGCACTGGAGGAGAGTTCGCAGGATGCAACTTTTTAGGAATGCTCGGAGGACACAGCAATCCTGAACTATTCGGAGGACGCAATGGTTTTTCGGTCAGAGAAGGTTATGGGCCCTTTCTTGAAGGACGCAGCAAGCATGCTTTGGTTAGTGAGCCTAACAAAAGAGCAGCTAAGTTGCCAACATATCTCTGTCCAGACTTGTACCCTTTTTTGGTGTCTCTTGCTAAGAAGAGGGGTTACAAGGACCCCTACGATCTCGATGGACTTAGGCCCTTTCTTCTCTGGAGTGACAGGTAGAGGGGTAATTAGTGGCAGTGGAGGTGGGAGCACAGGTGGGGAAAGTGGCCGCTCCAGGTGTTGTACTCTTTTTCTGTTGACTCTCTGCTGGTTCGTATAGCACGGCTGCATCCAAGGGGTGACTGTGCTGATGTCGGGTGATCATGGGGGAGTAGGCTGGACAGTTGGTGATGTGATAACTTATAGACTGGCGATGTGCTCGGAAATAGTAGAATCCAGCATAATACTTATATGCATATTATAAGAGGAATATAAATTCAGAATGCTTGAAGATGAGCCACGACTTTTCAGTACGACTATACGTTCACAACCAATGCCTATAGTTAACGTTGTACGATTTATTTATATATTTGTTTCGTTAGAGCTGGAATTGATTGTACTACTGATTAAGAAACAATATGTCAGTAAGTCTGCTGCATATATACCAGTGGCAGCAGTTCCAGGCCGTGTATTTACGCTAGGCCCCTCGGTTAATTAAACCCTCTAGGCCTAAAACGGACAAATATGGCACTCAATTTGCGGAGCACTGCGGCCAAATACCTCAAAATTAGTTAGTGTTATCGATTACGCAACCCGGTGTTAATAAAGTCACCGGCTGCCACGTTATACATTATGCAACCTTGTTCAGAACATTCGTACAGTCACCCGTAAAAGTGTGTGGACGATTATACAGAAGTCTATCTGTGCAGATATAGCCATATGTATACTCAGAGGCAAGAGTTCAGCCGGTAGCACACGAACGGATTTTTCCCTCAACACTTATCGTCAACACATGTCTAGGTCTGCTCGCCTATAAGGAAAACTATAAAAATATTGTAGTTTCCTAAATGTATCCATACTCTAGTTTCCGATACCAGTACAAAAATATCCCAGAAAGGTTCCTAGAAAAATGATGACCATAGTAAGTGGGCAATTAAAGGTCTAGTGTGATATGGTCCCTTCCGGCGACAACATTAAGTGGGTAGTACTCGCTTTTTATAGACCCCCTTCTCCCTCATGTTTAGCATATTAGTTTTGAGGTTTTAAGACGTTCGTTCCGTTAGTTTGGCGATTTTTATACCTTTCGCCTCATTTTAATGTCAATATTATCCCTTTCGTGCCCTTTAGGTGTCATTTTTTTCCTGGAAAGCGATAGCGAGCCTCTAATTTTAGAAGGAACCAGCCTTCGGCCGAGACATTATTTCTACCGAAAAATTTACACATTTATCTTCAAAGGGGGTCAAAAGGGTGTTGTTCTAAGCTTGATAGAGGGCTAGCGAGGAAACTCAAAAATAAATAAAATAAATGAAGATATAGACAAACAAACAAGCACTACCCCCTTAACCCCTTCTGTACCGAAAACGTCTTCCTTACTATATTCTGGCTACTGTTAGACGATTGTATTCAGTTTTAAAAGGGCCTCCAGCAACTAGCAGGCTTCGAACTATCTCAATCATTACTACTACTACACATCCTTCTTAAACTTCACAAAAATCGTGCAAATATAGTCAGAATAAACTTTAAAAGTTTCGCCGGTACAGAAGGGCTTAAAGAAAAATAATGGAATTCCAAATAAATACATACTGATCTAGCAATTTAATAAGCAACGTATAAAGTGTGCCTGGAAACTACTGAGAAGGGCGTAGCCGCTTAGATCAATTTTCATATTCAAATTACAGTTTTAATTATCCTTTGTTTTGTTTTTTTCATATACAAGTTATCGGCAAACTGTTGACTCCGCCTGTGGGAACTGCGCGGATTACAGTTGCACAAAATTACCTCGCACCCCGCTGTGATTCGCTTTTTAATTACGCGTTTTACCCACAAAATTAATATCCGGCGCAGAATGATACTCGATTTAGTAGGAAATTTGTCCACTGCAGGGAAATGTGCAGAAGGGGGAGGGGGTGTTGTTGTTGGGGGGGGGGGGGGGGAAGGGGGGAGGTGTTAGTGTAGGTATAGGGAGGGGGTGCTGTCGTGGGGGGGAGGTGTTAGTGTGGGTAGGGGGAGGGGGTGCTGTCGTGGAGGGGGAGGTGTTAGTGCGGTGAGGGTTGAAGGTGTGTTGTTGGGGGGGAGGGAGGTGTTATTGTGGGGAGGGGTTAGAGGGGAACGGTTGATGAGGGAGATAGGGAAAGAGATAGGTAGGGGAGACTAGAGCTAGGGTAATGGTGAAGGAAAGGGTAGAGAGGGAAAGTGAAAATTGAGAGGGAAATGGCGAGAGGTGACAGAGAGGGGAAGGAAAAGGTAGAGGAAAGGGGAGACCAGGAGAGGGGTGGGAAATGGTAGAAGAGAGAGGGAAAGATATAAAGTGGGGAGGGAGAGGAGATAGAGAGGGAAGGGGGTAGGGAAATATGCCAACTACAGGTAAATATGGAGGGGGTAGCGAGTGTTGTAATGGAAAGAGGTATTAGTGTAATTAAATGGACCAATGACAAGTGTGGATAGAGGGATGGCGGGGGGAAAGGGGGGGTGGGTAATAGATAGGGAGTGAAGTGGAGATGAAGGGTACAGCAAGAGGAGAGAGGGAAGGGGAGAGGTTAGTGGGAAACCTTGTATTTATATTTATGTATTCTCCAGTGTTAAGAGAAACTTGTCTATACGGTACCACAGCTTCTCATCCGACTGACTTCCTTGATACACACAGAACCAACCAGGTACTTACATTGTTATTGATTGGTCATATTTCCACCATGCAGATAAGAACTATATTAGTGTATTCTTTAATTAAATAGGGTTAGGTAAGGTTAAACCAATCCTTCGTAATGTACTTTAAGTTGATAAAATAGGGTCCAATAAAGGGTAATAATCCAGATAAGGGTAAATCTACACCAAATGTCCTCGTCGCCAATAGCTAAGATTTTGGCACCCCACCCCCCATAGACAGCGGAGAGGGGGGGGGGGGGTATACATCTGTTACAACGTTCCTATAGCCAAATGCGTTGTAGATTACGAAAATATAGCAGTAATATGATACAGAGACGTAGTATTTTCATATTTTCCCATTAGTTAACGAGAAATTACCTGCTAAAGGAAGTTAAAGAAAATGGGTATAGGTTTCCTGCATAAGGGGTGGGGGTCATATAATTGCCCGCCAACCTTGGAACAAATGTGGAGTGAATAGTATGTTAAGGGGAGACATGGCGCGTTTTTAGACCACCTTCTCCCTCATCTTTAAACCCATTAGTTGTGCGATTTTATGAAATTTCGCCCCATTTCTGTCAATTTCAAGACCTTTCCTGCCAATTAGGTCTCGATTTTTGTCCTGGCGAGCGATAGCGAGCCTGTAATTTAAGAGGAATCGGCCTTCGGCCAGGACATTTTTCTACCGAAAAATGTACAAATTTATCTTGAAAGGGGGTCTAGGGGGCGTCATTTTAAGCTTGATGGAGGTCTAGCGAGGAAACTAGAAAAATAATAAATAAATACAAAAATTGACCAAAAAATGAAGGATCCCCCCTTAAATAACCTATTAGTAATACCAACATCTTCTATATTTAATGATAATGTACTAACCCAATCTTCTATATTGGCCACGTGGAAGTTTAATACAGTTACCCTGATAAGTAGCGCCAACTATTATATCAATGTATTATCAAGATTTCCCTTTGCTGCAGCTCTTTTAAGGGGGGTGACCTGCGTTTTGTTATTTCTGTCCTTTTTTCTCTTTCTCTGGCTTGTATCCATTCGGCCCCATTCAGCCAACTATTTTAAGACGTTTATCCCCATCTAGGTGTAGATTTCTTCCTGGCGAGCGATAGCGAGCCAGCATTATATGAAGAAATCCGGCTTCGCCGGTGAAATTTTTCTATCGAAAAATGTACAAATTTAGCCTGCTGTCAAAAAAAAATAAAAAAAATGCTGGCTCGCTACCGCTCACCAGTAAAAAATTGACACCTGGATGGGGATAAACGTCTTAAAACAGTAGGCTGAATGGGGCCAAATGGATACAAGCCAGAGAAAGATAGAAAAGGACAGAACAAAAACAGGTGACCCCCCTTAAGCCATGAGTTGTTTGTGTGTGAATGTTTACGTGCTGAGTGGTGGATTTTGTTAATTCTAGTACATTATTCAGCACACCCTTCCCCCACGAAACGGCAGGACATGAACAATTAGGGAAACTGTGGGTTAAAAAAAACATGCAGGACGAAGGCAAATAACTCTAGAAGTATAGCGAAGAATATTATGTGAAAGAAAGTGCAGTTACTCATCTCTAATATTACCAATAAGGGGTTACAACTCTAATTCCAACCCCCAAGCTCCCGTCATCTAAACCGCAGCTATGATTCCACGACACTCAACCGATAATTAGGGGGAGATTTTCACTTACGGGGTTTTATCTTGACCCCCTACTCCCTCATGTTTATCCCCATTAGTTTTGAAATTTCTTAGACGTTCGAACCATTAGTTTGGTGAGCTGAAGACCTTTCTCTCCATTTGCCAATTATACGACATTTCGTGCCATCAAGGTGTCGATTTGTTTTTCCTGGCAAAGCAATAGCGAACCTGTAATTTAGGCTAATGGGGCTAAATATGAGGGAGAAGGGGGTCCAGAAAAACGAAATATACCCCCCCCCCCTCTCCTCCCCCTTTAAATACAGCCAAGCACGGCATAAATATTGTACCCTAACCACCGGCATTTAAGGGGAGGTATTTGTTTTTTTTCTGCACCCCTTTCTCCCTCATGCTTAGTCCCATTATTTATGAAATTTTAAGACGTTTACCCCATTAGTTTAGTTTGACGATTTTAAGAACTTTCGTCCAATTTTTTTGTCAATATTAAGACCTTTCGTGCCATTTAGGTGTCGATTTTTTCCTGGAGAGCGATAGCGAGCCTGTAATTTAGTAGGAAGGCCGGAATATTTTTCTACCTAAACATTTTCACATTTATCTCGTTTTTTTTTTTAAAGCTTGATAGAAGTCTAGGGAGCAAACTAGAAGAAAATATAAAATAATGAGAAAATTAAGATAGATAACAGAATAGCGTCCCCTTAAAACCACTATAAACTAACCTAACACTCAGTACAAAGGAGTACTCTAATCATCTCAGACATACTGTAGTATATTATTAAGTGAACACATTAGAACCAGGGGCTACATTACCCCCCCCCCCCCTCCATTCTCTCTCTCTCTCTCTCTCTCTCTCTCTCTCTCTCTCTCTCTCTCTCTCTCTCTCTCTCTCTCTCTCTCTCTCCAACACATTATAAAACTCATAATTAATTCAGCCCACAATTTTTTCCCCTAGCTCTACTCAATCAGTGCCCTAATGAGAGAGAGAGAGAGAGAGAGAGAGAGAGAGAGAGAGAGAGAGAGAGAGAGAGAGAGAGAGAGAGAGAGAGGGGGTGGGGGTGAAAGTGTGAGAGCGAGAGTTTATTTGATGGTCACGAATAAACAAATATACATACATTTTACCATAACTAAGATATCAATAAGTATACATATATTTTTCTCATGACATACAGTACACACAATGGCACCAGCACACCAGCACACACACACACACACACACACACACACACATTCATCATTTATCGCCCTGTAAACAATAATTTCACACACACACACACACACACACACACACACACACACACACACACACACACACACACACACACACACACCAAAAATGAAGTGAGCTTGTCAATTGCGCTGCACGATTTCAGGCTGCACATTTTCAAACGCATTTTATTCGCAAATTATTCGATGCTGGGATCAGAATTTGCATAACAGTGTCAACGATTAGGGCCCATCCGTTAGTTGTTTGCGTGCGTGTGTGTGTGCCATTTATAGTGTGTGTGTGTGTGAGTGCTTGTATGTGTGCGCACGTCATTTGGTGCGTGTGTGTCATTAAGTGCGTGTGCGGGCGTGTATGTGTGTGTTGTAACCATGTTTGCTTCATGTATACATTATGTGTTCATAGATGGATTTTTGATATGTGTGTGTTGTTGTTGTTGTTGTTGTGATCGTGTTGGCTAGGAATGTATGTGTATACAAATGGATGGGTCCGTAGCTAGAGGACTGGATGGAGAGAGAGAACACAAAATACTAATAGAAATGTGGATGGATAGAACGATGGATGCTTGGATAGATGGATAAAACAGATGAACAGAGAACTGGATGGATGGATGGAAAATAGAATAGATGGGTATGAAATGGAGAGAACATATATCAGATGCATCGTAAGGTGGATAAATTAATGAATATAGTAATATATAGAAAAATGGATCGACATATACAATATATACTTGTATAGAATTATAGATATACAGGTGGAAAGATTGAGTTAAAAAGTATATGAGTGATTTTGTGCTTACTGTAATATACTGTATATATCGCTCGCCTGCAATTTTTAAGAGGAACCGGCCTTCGGCCGGGAATTTTTTCTACCAAAAGATGTACAAATTTATCTTGAAGGGGGGTCTAGGGGATGTTTTTCTAAGCTTGATGGAGGTCTAGGGAGGAAACTAAAAAAATATATGAATAAATGAATTAATAGACCAAACAAATGGCCAGCCTCCCCTTAAGAGCGGCCAAAGAGACCAAGATATTACAGTCGTGGTCATGAATAACTAAACACCTCCTAATGATAACATAACTAAACACCTCCTAATGATAACATAACTAAACACCTCCTAATGATAACATAACTAAACACCTCCTAATGATAACATAACTAAACACCTCCTAATGATAACATAACTAAACACCTCCTAATGATAACATAACTAAACACCTCCTAATAATGATAACATAACTAAACACCTCCTAATAATGATAACATAACTAAACACCTCCTAATGATAACATAACTAAATACCTCCTAATGATAACATAACTAAACACCTCCTAATGATAACATAACTAAACACCTCCTAATAATGATAACATAACTAAACACCTCCTAATGATAACATAACTAAACACCTCCTAATAATGATAACATAACTAAACACCTCCTAATGATAACATAACTAAACACCTCCTAATGATAACATAACTAAACACCTCCTAATGATAACATAACTAAACACCTCCTAATGATAACATAACTAAACACCTCCTAATGATAACATAACTAAACACCTCCTAATGATAACATAACTAAACACCTCCTAATGATAACATAACTAAACACCTCCTAATGATAACATAACTAAACACCTCCTAATGATAACATAACTAAACACCTCCTAATGATAACATAACTAAACACCTCCTAATGATAACATAACTAAACACCTCCTAATAATAACATAACTAAACACCTCCTAATAATGATAACATAACTAAACACCTCCTAATGATAACACTAAACACCTCCTAATAATGATAACATAACTAAACACCTCCTAATGATAACATAACTAAACACCTCCTAATGATAACATAACTAAACACCTCCTAATGATAACATAACTAAACACCTCCTAATGATAACATAACTAAACACCTCCTAATGATAACATAACTAACACCTCCTAATGATAACATAACTAAACACCTCCTAATGATAACATAACTAAACACCTCCTAATGATAACATAACTAAACACCTCCTAATGATAACATAACTAAACACCTCCTAATAATGATAACATAACTAAACACCTCCCAATGATAACATAACTAAACACCTCCTAATGATAACATAACTAAACACCTCCTAATGATAACATAACTAAACACCTCCTAATAATGATAACATAACTAAACACCTCCTAATGATAACATAACTAAACACCTCCTAATAATGATAACATAACTAAACACCTCCTAATAATGATAACATAACTAAACACCTCCTAATGATAACATAACTAAACACCTCCTAATGATAACATAACTAAACACCTCCTAATGATAACATAACTAAACACCTCCTAATAATGATAACATAACTAAACACCTCCTAATGATAACATAACTAAACACCTCCTAATAATGATAACATAACTAAACACATCCTAATAATGATAACATAACTAAACACCTCCTAATGATAACATAACTAAACACCTCCTAATAATGATAACATAACTAAACACCTCCTAATAATGATAACATAACTAAACACCTCCTAATGATAACATAACTAAACACCTCCTACTGATAACATAACTAAACACCTCCTAATAATGATAACATAACTAAACACCTCCTAATGATAACATAACTAAACACCTCCTAATAATGATAACATAACTAAACACCTCCTAATAATGATAACATAACTAAACACCTCCTAATGATAAAATAAAAGACGATGAACGTTAACTTGTGAATCTCAGTTATATATTATTAAGTGGCTGCAGGAGTTTATTTTTCATTAATTTCACCACAACACCAAACACCTCCAATGAAATTAATGAAAGCATATATATGATCCACCAGGATTCGAACCCGGGTTATCACACACAGATTTTTAGACACCTTAACCAATACACCACCAAGACATCAAAATAGTTCGCCAGTGTCTCTGCATAATGCCTCCTGAACTTGTCCATACATTCCTGACCCCGACTGTACAGTTGGCCAAATAAGTGATGTTGCGGCACCAAGTATATTTCGATCAATAATGGGTAACAGCGCTATCTAAGGTGTAAATCATCGTTCAGAGTGAGCTATACAACCGTGTTCCTATCTTTACACACCCTATTCAACATCTGACAGACATTAAGGGGAGATTTCCACCTGGAGTATTTTTTTCTGGACCCCTTTCTCCCCCATGTTTAGTCCCTTTGCTATTGAGATTTTAAGACGTTCGCCCCATTAGTTTGGCGATTTTAAGAACCCTCGTCCCATTTCTGTCAATTTTAAGACCATTCGTGCCATTTAGGTGTCGATTTTTTCCTGGCGAGCGATAGCGAACCTGTAATTTAAGGGGAATAGGCCTTCGGCCGGGACATTTTTCTACCGAAAAATTTACAAATTTATCTTGAAAGGGGGTCTAGGGGCAGTAATTTTAAGCTTGATGGAAGTCTACGGAATCCACTAAAAACCTCCCCTTAATGCACCATACAGCGAGCAAAACGTAATGCCAGTGGCAACAAAACCTATTTGGCCAACTGTACAACCATATAACACCATGTAGAGGCCCCCCAATAGCTACACTGACAAAATAATCCTCAAAATTAACAGACACCACACGTATATTACCACTATCGAAAACCCCACTCAAAATTAACAGACACCACACGTATATTACCACTATCGAAAACCCCACTCAAAATTTTTGTTTCGGAACTGCATTTTATTTGATTGTACTGTACCTTCAGAATACAATGCTGGAATTGTAAACAACTAGTAACATCAACGGTTAGTTAAATGATGACCGTTACAATTAGGGTTCGGAAATTGCGCTCCCAGTCCGATAACCCTAAATATTAAGGCCTATATTTGACTGTGTATCCGGCTAACTAATAGAGAGATAAAAGGTATAATATTTACGCCATACAGCGACTGATGTGCCAAACAGAAATGACAGATACAGTTACACAGGACATGTTTTGTTGACTATATATTATTGTGGCTTCAATTACGATAAATTCCCTTTGCAGTTTAATTAAGGGGGGTGACTTGTGTTTTGTTATTTCTGTCCTTTTTTCTCTTTCTCTGGCTTGTATCCATTCAGCCCCATTCAGCCAACTATTTTAAGACGTTTATCCCCATCTAGGTGTCGATTTATTCCTGGCGAGCGATAGCGAGCCAGCATTATATGAAGAAATCCGGCTTCGCCAGAGACATTTTTCTATCGAAAAATATACAAATTTAGCCTGCTGTGTAACAAAAATACAAAATATGCTGGCTCGCTACCGCTCACCAGTAAGAAATTGACACCTGGATGGGGATAAACGTCTTAAAACAGTAGGCTGAATGGGGCCAAATGGATACAAGCCAGAGAAAGATAGAAAAGGACAGAACAAAAACAGGTCACCCCCCTTAAGCATCAGGTTTTGTCAGGCAATGCATCAGTGTACAAATATAATTTGGGCCTCGTGTGTGTGTGTGTGTGTGTTGTTTTGTTTTAGCTGGCATTAATGAGTAAAATTGTGTATGTGTATCTATCTATCTATCTATTGCCTGACGCCGTGATCCCCGAAGGGGTGGCCAGGAACGAACCGTCCCCATGCACCTCTGTCCCCAGTCAGTCGACGCCCCTCCTCCCAACCAGCACCGCCTTCATCCATATACTTCCTCACACCATCCTTCCACCTCTCCTTCGGCCTACCTCTCCCCATCTGTCCTTATGTGTATAAGCTATATAATTAGCATATATAAGTATATGTGTACACATGTTGGCATACATATTGGATATACTCTATAATGCATGTCTTTATATAAAATCATGTATATAATTATATTTAGTTTACGTTTGCACAACTGTATTATATAATTGTGCATATATTACACAATATTAGTACCATGTATATGTATGTATGTATGTATGTATGTATGTATGTTGTGTGTGTGTGTGTGCGTGTACAGTATGTAAAAACATGCACATAGGCAGCCGTCTGTACAATGTGTGTAAACTGCATGGGGTGAAACGTGTGTATGTATGCGTTCATATGTATGTATAAGCTGCATGTGTGGGATGGTGTGTGTCTGTGTGTGCGTTCCTGGCTCCTTTGATGATGGCGTGTTGACGTATATAAATAAAATGTTGCCATGTTGACGATGCGGCAATGTATATATTGTACCACGTAATAAAATACAATGGGAAATGTTTGTGAGCTGGCAATAAAAACATTAATTTGAATAAAAAAAAAAAAAAAGAGTGGGTTGGGTATATGGTGAAATGGGGGAGGGGGAGGGGGAGGGGGGGGGGGGGGGGTACGGGAGGGGGGCCGAAAGAAAGAGAGAGAGAGAGAGAGAGAGAGAGAGAGAGAGAGAGAGAGTGTAAGGGAGAAATACAATTACCAGTCGTGTCACTAATTCATACACACAATTTGAACACACGAGGAGTCATTACAATTACCTTACTATTAGAATAACACATGGACAACGTAGCCTACATTACAGGGGCCCTAAATTGTGGAACACATTGAACGAATCTATTAGACGTTCCGAATCTTTATTTGTATTTAAAACTAAAATCAAACAAAGCTTCCATATGGGGAGATATCCACTTGAGGAACTTTTTTCTTGACCCCTTTCTCCCTCATGTTTAGCCCCATTGCTTTTGAGATTTTAAGACGTTTGTCCCATTAGTTTGGTGATTTTTAAGAATTTCCGCCCCATTCTGTAAATTTTAAGACCTTTCGTGCCATTTAGGTGTCGATTTTATCCTGGCGAGCGATAGCGAGCCTGTAATTTAAGAGTAATCGGCCTTCGGCCGGGACATTTTTCTACCGAAAAATGTACAAATTTATCTTGAAAGGGGGTCAAGGGGGTGAAATTTTAAGATTCCTGGAGGAGTAGGAAACAAACTAGAAACCTCCCCTTAATCAATACTAGCATTTAATTGCAGTCTCTGAAAGCAACAGTTTTGTTTCTATGTATACTTACCTTATCCTTAATTTATTTTAGCATACTGAGTAGGTCACATATCAATTTTGTAATTTAGTAAGAACCACTACAAATTATTATAGCTTGCATATTTGTTATTACATCTAGTAATTGTTAAGCAACTTTGTGCTGCTCAGCTTCATATATTTTATTTATGTCTATATAGCTAGCTAATATGAACTACTTCTTAGCTACCTGCACTTGCCACACTATTTATTATATGTACCATCATTCTTGTTGTGTATGTACCTTTTGGCAATAACAATAAATATCAATCAATATCAATATAATGTATTCGTTATTGTTTTAGTTTCCTCCCTTGACTCCCATCAGCCTTAATAAATTATCCTCAAGATCCCCCTTCGAAATAAGTGTGTATATTTTTCGGTAGACAAATGTCCAGGTTCCACCAAAAATACAGGCTCGCTATCGCTCGCCAAGAAATAATCGACACCAAAATGGCAGGAAAGGTCTTGATATTAATAAAGATATGGGACGAAAAGTCTTTAAATCGACAAACTAATGGGGTGAACATCTTAAAATCACAAAAGTAATAGGGTTAAACATGAGAGAGAAGGGAGTCCAGCAAAAGCAACTACCTCCCCCTTAATGTGAGAGTACAGACCCTATAGGAACAGTGATTAGCCAACGTCCGCCAAATCAATCCCATTCAGGATTAGGACGCATTTTGACAGTCTATTCTGGTTTTTACTAGACGATTTTATTAAGTAAGGTAGGGATCTGCGTGAATCAAAAGGATAATTGAGATCGACTTTACCCCTGTGATTGCTGGAGGGCTTTCCTAAGCTGTATAAAATCGGCTAATATTAGCAAGAAGAAACTGCAAAAACGCGTCATGATCCTCAAAGGGTTAAAGTCACTGGTATTACTAACATTCCCTTCATGTCTACAGTTTTATATTCACAATACTATTTTAATCAGTTCACTAAGATTGTTATTTTTCCTTTACTTCTGGGTAAAATTCGATGTCTTTATTCAACTTCAGAGACGATGTTTCATGGTCAAGGGGCTTACAACTACCCCAAGTATTGAGAGTATTTTAGTAGTGTTTATTATCATTTGGTGTCTGGCTAATACTAGACGATGTTTTACGCACAAGACAGACTTCTCCTAGTTTACAAAATATTATACTTTGATTTTCGAATACAAATGAATATGATCCAATCGTAAATTGTAAATATATGTTTATGTCATGTATGAGAATTTTATTTTATTTATTTATTTATTTATTTTTCTATTTTTTCACAACTCTGATCTACCAGCTCCTGATTTTGTATTTGTTTTTCTTGTTGTGACATTTGATAATCTACCATCAGTTTAATTTTTGTCACCTTGGCTACACAAAAGTTTCATAATGTTGCCATCAGAAAGTTGTAGATTAACCCATTTAGTACCGGTGACGTCCTTTTCATTATAGTCTGGCAACTATTAGACGATTGTACTCAAATTAACGAGAATGCCTACACATTCAATGGCTGCACACTATCTCAATTAATCCTTTTAGCTACCATATTATTCTTCCGAAGCCTCATAAAATCGTCTAAATGTAGCTGAAATATGAAAGACATCAGTACTGAAAGGGTTAAAGGTTACCGGCCAAAGTTCTCGTGTAAATCAAGATAAAGCGACTATAACCTAGTCTAACTTAACCAGGCATTTTGGCTCGAACGTCCCTTGATTTTGGCCCTGTCACTCTTTCAACTATGGGGGAGGCACTCGCTGCGGGCAGTTCTGCCTTTTGTCTCCCTCACATAGAAAAAATAAATAAATACAAAACAAAACAAAAACTAACCAAAACCAACCCAACCCAACCTAACCAAACCCACTCAACCCAACCCAACACAACCCAACCCAACCAAACCATGTCGAACCAAACCAAACCTAACCTATCCTTACCTAACCTAAACTCTCTTGATCTTGGCTCAACCCAACCTAACCTAACCAAACCACACCAAATCTAACCTAACCTAACTTAACCTAACCTAACGAAACCAAAACATACCAAACCAAACGAAATGAAACGAAACAAAATCTAACCTAACCTTACCTAACCTAACCAAACTAAACCAACCCAACCCAACCCAAACCAAACCAAACCAAATCAAACGAAACCAAACGAAACCAAATCAAACCAAACGACACAAAACAAAACCTAACTTAACATAACTTACCTAACCTAAACTCTCTTGATTTTGGCATCTAATGTAAACCTGGAGGTGAGGTATACTGTAGGTGTGGATGGTATTGGATCTATGTGGCGCCAGGGTAACTCCGGTCAGTCGGAAGGTAGGGAGTCACAGATTGGTCACACTACATCAGTCTCTACCTATATATTCCCCCTCTCTCTCTTCCACCCACACACACACTCACTCACTCTCACTCAACAGCCAACAGATTATAAATGAATACATAACTGGCACAAGGCTGTGAGACATGTAAGCCAAACAATCTCTGAAAGAACTGATACTAAAAATAGAGTGGCTCAAAGAAGAATGGTGGCACAGGTGATGAAAGATTTGATCAGGAGCAGAAACTCAAGCATGAAAGTATTTAAATGCTTTCATGAGGGAGTGTTATTGACAAAATGTCCCATAATAATTAAACACCCATAGTGAGAGTAGCGAACATTATTTGCTAAGAAATACGTATGGAGCTCGAAGAATAATTAAAGACGAAAATATCTTGTGAAGTAAGGATATAATGTATGTTCATTAAAAGGTATAAAGCGCATTTTCAAATAATAAGGCAGCATGAATAACATGGAATTCTAAACCCACATATCGATACAAAAATATATTGTAAAAGACACGATAGTTTCGGGTCACCTTGAACCCTGAAAAGGGCTCAAGGTGACCCAAAACTATTGTGTTTTTACAATAAATACCGTTTGTACTATATGGGTTCAGTTTTCCAATGTTGTATTCACGGCACTGTGCATTTTTCACTCATGAATAACATGTTTGGCCATTGTCTGTTAAAGATTATTAATATGGAAATATAAACGTGGTAATGTAATCATATAGACAGTAATGGTGATATGAACAACCTGTATGAAGAATTTGAATGACATACAAATGATATATCACATTTTTAGCTACGGTATGTCTTTGAGTTCAAATAATGCCGTCATCTAAAAAATTGTTGTGTAAAATAATTAGCTAATGTTCAGTTTAAACCCGGTTGTTAGTATTGCCATTTGACAATCAGGAAATCAGGATTCGTTTCCAGTTCCGTGTACAACGTGTACACAAAATTACACATATTTATATAACTCTTTGAGGAAAACAATATACAGTATTGACAAACGACCTTTATGTGAATTAAATAATTAATTCAGGAGTACTAATTCTATATATTTTTTATAGCAAGAGATATACAAAATGTTGAAGTTGTGACAAGCAAGGCTGTTCGATGTGACCATTGCAAACATAATAAAGAAAAGATTCATAAAGACTCTGCAAACAGAGGGAAAAACATTTAAATTCACCGATATTATATTTTAAGCATATTCCCTACTAAGTGAGACAGTCATCAAAGGTCCTTAATGAGGTGACCATTGATCATCCCTGTACGTCCACTAACACGGACGAGCGAACACTGTGACCAAGGTATCTCTTAACCTTGACTGTGACCTCTATTGACCCCGTGACACCTCTCTCTCTCTCTCTCTCTCTCTCTCTCTCTCTCTCTCTCTCTCTCTCTCTCTCTCTCTCTCTCTCTCTCTCTCTCTCTCTCTCTCTCTCTCTCTCTCTCTCTTTAATATTAACATACTCGGACCGGCAACTAATTATTATACTTTTAGCGTATTGAGACGTAATTGCTCATCCACTATGAATATATGCTATGCAATGTATCCTATACTTAGAAATAAAGGAATGGAATTGAATTGAACTATCAACATGCTCACTACTACTGTCACCGGGACGTGGTAATAATGGCACAGGTAAAAATGGCACAGATAGAAATAGCACAGGTAAAATATGAAACAAGTGGAAAAATAGGAAAAAAATGCTACAACTAAAAACACGTGTATTACAAATATTTGTCAAATTAAAAAAAAAAAAACGTGTAGGAACATTGTTCAGACATGAGAACACTGTTTCATAGCAACTTTTAAAAAACGAAATCTTATCAACTAGAATCTTATGTTGTGAACAAGTCCACGTAAGACTTGATGGAGGTTAGGTTAGGCTAGGTTAGGTTAGGTTGGAAGATTTTACTAACTTCAGAAGTTTCGATTATCCAGATGCAATGAACATATTTTTAGTTGTGCTATTTTTTATATTTTTCCACTTGTGCCATATTTACCTATGCCATTTTTACCATGTCATTATTGTACTTATATTACTACATGGTAAACCTGATGCAGTGAACATAAACTAAAGATAAACACTGTTTCGGACTATGAGACCCTAACATTTTTGTTTTTAATATTACATCTCTGTTAGAATTATTCAGTAACAATTAGCCATTCATCTCTGAAGGCGATTGTACTTTAACCACTTGACTAAGAGATGAATATTATAAGCTAATAAACTATTAGCCCAGGTACCCGCACCTTGTGTAGGTCTAACAAAAATACAAAATTTACTTGAATGAGGGGTCTGGGGGACATTTGTATTTAGCTTGAACTGTATCTGGGAAGGCGAAATTTTTATCTAGGGGGAAAAATATAAATATACAGTATAGCTCAAACCCACACCATAATAAAACAATCTAAGACGTCGGGCGAGGTAGTGTTAACTATGACACTCCCCCAACTGTTACATATTCAGCTGTGACCCTAATCTTGACCCCTGTAACGTGACCCCCAGACCGTGACCCCCAATTTGTGAGCCCCTCCCTGGTTAGCGCCGACCACAAGGACGCCGCCCACATAGTCCCTCTTATGGCCCACAACCAAGGGGGAGTGTGGGCGTGGGAGAGAGAGAGAGAGAGAGAGAGAGAGAGAGAGAGAGAGAGAGAGAGAGAGAGAGAGAGAGAGAGAGAGAGAGAGAGAGAGAGAGAGAGAGAGAGAGAGAGAAATAGATTAGTAAATATATACGAATTAGGTCATAAATAATAATCTAACATCAATCTAGTTGCCGATACCAGTACAGGATGGTCTCAAAATTATATAAACAAACAAGATGGGCATGCAAAGTTGCTGGAAAAAGCGCCCGTGTACATCCACTTTAAGGAGAGACGTTCACTTAAGACTTTTATGTTTTGTTCTGTGTCTCCTTCTTCTTTATGCTTAGCCCCATTTGTTTTGAGAGTTTAATACGTTCACCCCATTAGTTTGGTGATTTTAAGACCTTTCGCCACATCTCCGTTAATTTGTAGACCTTTCGTGCATTTTAGATGACGATTTTTTTCCTGGCAAGCGATAGAGACCATGTAAGTTAGGAGGAACCGGCCTTTGGCCAGGGCATTTCTCTACCAAAAAATACACGCATACTGTATATCTGGAATGGGAGTCTTGGGGGTATTTTATTAAGCTTGATGGAGGTGTAGGGAGCAAACTAAAAGTCTCCCTTTAAAAGAAACAGGATAACAGAGACTAAGAGTGGTAGAGGGGGGGGGGGGGGAGTGAATGAGAAAGTGTATATGGAAGGGCTGGGGGAGTGACAAAGTGAGAGTAAGAGTGAGTAAGTATGAGAGAACAGTAAGAGTGAGTGGGAGAAGAAGATTAGGCATACCATTAAGAGTGATTGGGCGAAAGCGTACGAGTGAGGGTGTGTCCGATCAGTTACATCACAAAAATATGGTATGGCATAACTTCACTTTATGGACGAGCCTTTCACATTGCTACACCAGATTATATCAGACATAATCTGGTGTGTTGGTTTGAACGGCTGACCTAAAATGTGAGGTAATGCAACGGGTTTTTCCATGTTTCTTGTTTTCCCTAATGTAACCGATCGAATAATTTGCGTACGAATATGCTGAGAGTACGTATAACAGGAAGAATGAGAGAGAGAGTACGAGTGAGTGAGTGTGGTAGCAAAGGTGAGTGAGTGGGATATTAAGAGAGAGCGAGTATGGGAGTAAGTTAGAGTGAGCGAATCAGAGTGAGTTAGAATATGATGTAGTGAGAGTAGGAGTTAGTGAGTAAATAAGAGCAAGAGCTAATGAGAGTGAGGGTGAAAGAAAGAGTCAGTGACTAAAAGTAAAAAAAAGAGAGAGAGAGAGAGAGAGAGAGAGAGAGAGAGATAAACAGAGTGAGTATATGAGTAAGAGTGAGCAAAAGAGCAATAAAAACAGCCAGCAGAACAAAACACAGGGGAATACAACACGCAACCAATAAAAGAGATCCAGTGAGTAAGTGAGTGAGAGTTGTAACGAGTGAAAGTGGTCCGCTCCAGACAGTTCTCCCAGCAACTCTATCCCTAACTCACTTCAGAGGCAGAGGAGTCATTCAGGCGGCCCACTAGGTAAAGACCAACCCAGAGAGAGAGAGAGAGTTAGAGTTAGACCTCATAGCTTAGGGGTCGTTTCAAAGAGATACTCTAATGAAAAAATATATATATATACTTCTGTGAAATACTGCTTATTACAAAGTGTTAAGTTGAGGGGAGGGTAGATAAAGGAGAAAATGTTCTTTTGACGGAAGAATGAAGAAAAGTACAGAAAGGGAGAAAGGGTACAAGGTGAGGGGCTGGCCTAAGATCACCGGGCTGGCCGCCTTGCAAAATCATACCCATCTTCTTAACTGAGGGACTATGGTTCGGTGACCTTGTTACGGCAGGTAACATTACTTCATAACTTCCCCATAATCTTTCAGACTAGAAAATATTTGTTCTATGTGCATGTAAGAGGTATAAAGCAAAAATGCCTGTAACAAGTGTTCCCCCCAAAGTTGAAAGAGTGATAGAGAGCCAAATTCAAGGTACGTTAGGCTCAAAATGTCTGGATACACGGAGTTTGAAGCAAACAGTTCCACAGCAAACTTGTTGAGTAGAAGAAAGACTGAGAAAATCTGTTCATGCATGGGTTAGAGTTGGGCAGAATAAGAGTGGGAACGTGTTGAAAGGCGGGCGTCCCCACTCTCCTTAAAGGAGGAGCTATACTTTGAAAAAGCTCTGAAGAATACTGAATATTGTAATAGCGGTAGAAGTGTGAGAGAGATGCGACATTACGGCATGTAAGTAGAGATTGTAGAGAATCAATATGAGGTGAATTGATGAGACTAAATTATATTTAAAGACAAAGGGTTGATTTGTATATTATTGAAGAGAGCGAAAGATTCTGATGGGTAGATAGATGGAGTTTTGGAAGCATTGAAAGCAACAAGGTTATCTCTGCCCTAATCAGTAATATTTGAAATATCGGAAGATAAGTGTGCTATGGCTCACCATAAACTTTTAAGTAGCTGCATGGAAGGTTGATGTGGAAAGCTAGTTGACTAATGTAGAGTCATTGGTTTAGGAGTAGATAGGACTAGAGGTACAGTTGAGATCATTAATAAATATTAGAAATAGAACTGGAGATAGGCAGAACCCTGAGGAACACCAGAATTGATAGGCTTGGAAGTGACCGATGGCCGTCCACAACTGCAGCTATGGAACGGTCAGATAGTAAATTGGAGATAAAGGCACAGATAGTGATAGAAGCCGAAGGATGGTAGTTTAGAAACAAGGGATTTGTGCCAGACTTTAGCGAAAGCTTTAGATATGTCTATAGCAATAGAAATGGTCTAGCTGAAGTCCCGAAAGGAGAATGACCAAGAAATAGTAAGATAAGATAGGAGATCACCTGTAGAGCGGCCCTTAGGGAAAGCATACTGGCAGTCTGAAAGCGGATTATGGGAAGATAAATACTAAGAAACTTTGAATTAAGAATAGATTAAAACACTTTAGAGATGCAACTGTGTAAATGTTAAGGTACTTTATTGGTAGCACTCAGTATAATTATTCATGATCCTATTCTTGAAGTTTGGGGCTACATTAGCCAGTCTCTAATCATGAAACCCATGGTTAAGTTCCCTTGAAATAAGAATAATATCTGCCAAATAGAGTACCACTCGATCACGTGGTTATCGCATAAATCTGGGACCACAGTAACTTAAATATATTAATATAACTTGATTAGTGTTTGTGCGACCTGAGTAAAAGTATGGAACATAATTATAAATACTGCTAAATATTTTATCCTTAAGAGCTAATTTTGGCCTAGGCAAATCGTAAGTATCTTCTTGTGAAAAATACGAGAAAGAGAGAGTGAGTGCGTGGTGAGGGGGATTGCGAGTGAGTGAGGAGAAATTGTCTATTGCGAGGTAAAGTTTGATGGCGCCTATGCGATGGCAGTGACAAGTGGTGGTAGTGGCAGATAGTAAGTGGTGGTAGTGGCAGATGGTAAGTAGTGGTAGTGACAGATGGTAAGTGGTGGTAGTGACAGATGGTAAGTGGTAGTAGTGGCAGATGGTAAGTGGTGGTAGTGACAGATGGTAAGTGGTGAGAGAGGAAGTTAGTAAAAGATACGTGGTAGTACAGTATGTGATGTCAATAGAAGAAGTGGCGATGGTTGTAGTGGTAGGACAGTACCAATAGTGATGGGTGGTGGTAGTGACAAATTATGGTGCTAGTAGTGGATATTTATGGCAGATGAATCTGCTACATCAGGATTCTGTTACATCCCGTTTTAGACAATCTTGCAGTGCAAGATAAACCACAGTCGCTAGCGGAAATCCAGCAGGTTCACTTAGTTAATTTTGACTTTGCGAACAACTTTGATCTTAGTGTTCAATGTCGTGGAGGCAGCCAATCAGGAGTATCCGGAGACGACAACACGCAGCGAAACGACCTACTTAGCGAGTCTAGCGGAAATCTGGCAGGTTTACTTTGTTAATTTTGGCTCTGTGAACAACTTTGGTCTTAGTGTTCAATACCATGAAGGCAGACATATAGCCTAGGAGGAATATTTAATAGTCCGTCAAAGGTTCCGGAGACGACAAAACTCCCTAAATTCAGCCAAACACAGCCCTCTTCCGAGCGAAATCGGGAATAATATGTAAGAGACAGTGGCAGATGATGGCTATAGCAGTTTTGGTAGATAATTTCCACTTGTAGCAGTGATCGATAACAGTGGCAGTGAAAGCAAATAATAATGATGACTGCAATAACTGTTATATTAGCTGTAGACTACAGTATATGGTGACAACAATATTATTATTTATTATACATAATATGAGCCTAACTTCTGTTACGCCAAACCGAATGGCCATAGACTTAACACACAAGCTCCCACCGAACATTGAATCAAAACGGGAGCAAAGAAGGAACATATATAAGAATAGAAGTTTAAGATATACCGTACAATAAACATTTAAATAACATATATTGTATGCCCTTAAAACACCCTTTACTTATTGTAATATTTTTTTTTCCTCCCCCTCCGTGCACACTTCAACTTCACTTATTGTACTCCATAGGTACTACCAATTTCTAGAATTGCATGTATATATAGTTATTTTAGGCCATTTCAGATTATGGACAATCAAAAGAAAAGTACATTATGGCGGTAATGTAAACAAATTGACAATTCTTTATATGTACAATAAGACAGAAGGCAATTTTGTTAGTAACCAATACGCCCTTGGAATATACATTACTCATTGTGAAATATCAGATTGAATACACTTTTACAACTGCTTGGGTGACGGATTTATATTGAACATTCGCAGCTTTCCCTCAAACTTATTTTTTCTTAAATTTAAAAATATTGCATATTGCTTTTATATTTTGCGTTCTATTCCATTCATTTGTGTTTTTTCTATAAATAAATATATCCTAAATCCTCTTATCTCACATCTCTCCTATCCCTTTGCCTCTTCTTCGCTTCCCTCCTGTCTTCCTCCTTCCATTTCTCTTCCTTCTATTTGTCTTTCTCCTTTTCCTCTCCGTCCTCCTCTACTGCACAACCTCCTCCCTTCTTAATCTCGCTCTTCAGATTAATTTCGTTCAATAACCTTCTCTCTGTCCCCCTTTTCATTCTCTCCCCTTCTCTATTTCTCCAAACTATCTACCATTCTTCCCTTTTCGTTGCTTCATTACTCTCATCTCCTTTGCCATCCCCTTCATTCTCCTCCCCACCTCTCTCTTCTCTCTATTCACTCCTCTCGCCTCCCGTTTAGTATCCTCTTCCCTTTCACTCCCCTCTCCTACCCAACATTCCCCTCTCTCCTGCCCCTCTCTCCCCTCCCCTCTCCCTCACTCCCCTCTCCTCCCTTCTCCCCACTCCACCTTCAATACCCTCTTTCTTCTCCCCTCTCCCCCTTAAATACCCTCCCTCTCCTCCCCCTACAATTCCTCCCGCTTATCCCCTCTCCCCCTACAATAACGTCAATCTCCTCCCATTCAAAACCCTCCCTCTCCCCCTTCAATACCCTCCCTCTCTTCCTTTGATTCCCTCCCTCTCCCCCTTCAATTCGCTCTCCTCTTCACTCCACTTCAACCTCCCCTCCCTCCCCCCTTTAATCCCCCCTCCCCCCCACCCACCAGTCTGTCCAACAACTATTTTTCCAAACACTGCCTACTTTTTAATATCTTGCAAAAGCACACACTGGGGCTCTCGACTCCAGTTTCTCATATCGGCCAGGAGAGAGAGAGAGAGAGAGAGAGAGAGAGAGAGAGAGAGAGAGAGAGAGAGAGGGGGGGGGGGCGAAAATAGAAAGGAAAACAGTGAGGACATGATAAAGACAAAGGGTGAAGGGGAAGGAAAGGGAAACAAAGTAGAGGCGATAGAATATTAGGGGTTGAAAGAGAAATGGAGAGAGGTGAATGAGGAGACACATAGGAAGACACAGAAGGAGAGGAAGATGAAAAGAGAGAGAAAACCTGAAGAAGAAAAAGAAAGATGTAGAGGGTCCAGAGAGATGGGATATGAAGACGATACATTTGTGTGAGAGAGAGAGAGAGAGAGAGAGAGAGAGAGAGAGAGAGAGAGAGAGAGAGAGAGAGAGAGAGAGAGAGAGAGAGAGAGAGAGAAGCCAAGCAGTCTTAGCCTTGCAAGATACTCATAAGACTGAAGACACAATGTTAGATATTTGTATAAGCGATTTTTTGGAGTCAAGGTTTCAGATGCAGCCTATATTATTCGAAGCTGAAAAGGGAAAATATTTGCACGGGAAGATGAAATATTTTGCAATCTTCTTACAGCCATTGATTCTGTGAGATATTTGAGTTGTCAGTTTTGATGTTCATGTTGCTAGGCAGTAACTGTCAATGTATTTTTACTAATAATAGATTATAAAGTGCCGAGTACCTATAGCTTTAAGGGGAGGCAGACCGTTTATCCCTAAAGTTTAGCCCCACTAGTTTTGAGATTATAAGACGTGCAGCCCATTAGTTTGGCGATTTTAACACCTTTCGCCCCATTTCGTTGTCAATGTTAAGACCTTTCGTGCCATTCAGGTGTCGATTATTTCCTGGCGAGCGATAGCGAGCCTGCAATTTTAAGAGGAATCGGCCTTCGGCCGGTACATTTTTCTACCGAAAAATTTACAAATTTATCTTGAAGGGGGTTCTAGAGGGTGTTTTTCTAAGGTTGATGAAGGTCTAGGGAGGAAACTAAAACAATATATGAACACATTAATTAATAGACCAAACAATATATGAATACATTAATTAATAGACCAAACAAACGGTGAGTCTCCCCTTAATTCAGGCTACTTACAGTACTCAGAAGGCACTTTATGGAGTGCGATAAACCCCAAGACTAGAACAGAGTACATGATTACAGCTTATAAGGTTATATTTACTAAGTTCCCAGGTAAGAGAGCAAACAGATATATATTGACTTAATGGTAGACTTGATTATAAGAATGATTAAATACATAGTTTACCATACATAAAAGAGTAAATGATAATGGATCAATAAATACCATTTACTGTATATAGATATGATACAGCCTGTAAGCAAAACACTTTATTCACAGTTTGTTCGCGTACAAATTAACACTTCCTTCTTATAATTAAAACATTTGTATCTCCAGCTTCATCCAGTCTTAGAATTGGACAACTCCTCTCCTTAAATGAAATTGGCTAAGCAGGTATGAATAATTTCCTGTAGCTAGCGTAGTACTCTACTTTGGATGTTACTCTCGGTAAAACCTGCTTAACTCTAGGTTATTCAAAGATATAAGTAGAGATCACAGTCCAATTCTACTAATCTTTTGTCAAACTCAAATAAGCAAGCATTAATTTATACAATGCTTGCCTGTATGGACAATTAATAATAATGCAACCTACTGCAACACAGTGACTCCCACAAAATAATCTAGTTCATACACACAAGACTATAGACATATAACACTCGTTATGCTTATCTTACAATCTATGGAAATATAGCTTAATATCTACTGGCCAAATATTATACACTATGCATACGTTTTAAGGTTGTCACAACCAATGCGACTCGAACATTTACTTCATGCACATGCACCAATGATACATTTTTCTATTCACTCTTTTAACATCGGCGCCTCATTTGCATTACAATACTGTATACGGAGCTCTGGACAACCTATATAGAAAAAAAATACTAACTAAATATGCATGTCATTATAGTTACAGTATCTCTGGTTAGTGATAAAGGTTGACATCACTAAATAGAAAAGGTCTTTGGTTACTATTTCAACGTTTTCGTTTCACGATGAAAGAAAGGGGAGGGATCTAAAAAAAAAAAAAAAAAATCAGAGAGGAGGGTTGGGGTACATCGGGTGAGTGAGTCAGTTGGGGAAGGGGGGGGGGGAGGGGGGCAGAGTTAATATGAGCGTCTAGGAGAGGTAGAGAGGGGTGGGGGGGGGACTATTGTGATCGCCTTACCCCCGTGTCAACTGTTTACTCTGCCCTGCTAACGTCTCGAGGGCCCCCCCGCTCCAAAGGAAGGGTGCTCTGCTCAAGGGCCCTCTCTTCTCCGTCTCTCTTCTCCTTCTTTGCTATACTCAAACCTCGGAAAAATGGCCTAAGTTCCTTCCTCCTCTCTCCTCCCCCCTACTTTACCCCCCCCACCTTCCTTTTTCCTCCTACTTCTCGTACTCCTCCTACTCTCTCCTCCTTCTTTGCTATACTCAAACCTCGGAAAAATGGCCTAGAACATAAGGAACATAAGGAATTGAGAGTCTGCAGAAAGCCGATTGGCCCACACAAGGCAGATCCCTCTCACACCCAACCACAATTATAAGGCCTAATTATAGGCCCAGCTCACTAACACCATGAGGACTTACCTCACCAAAACGGTCAGAGGTTAAACACAAGAAAACGGGGTCTGCAGAGCGCCGATTGGCCCAGACCCGGCAGATCCCCCTCACACCCAACCAATCTCGTCCATATTCCTATCTAATTTGATCTAAAAACTCTATTGTTCTTGATCCCACTATAACACTTGGTAGCCTATTCCACCTATCTTTTTTTTTTTTTTTTTTTTTCTATGTGATTGAGGGAGGCAAAAGGCATAACTGCCTATAGCGAGTGCCTCCCCCATAGTTGAAAGAGTGACAGGGCCAAAATCAAGGGACGTTCGAGCCAAAATGCCTGGACACACGGAGTTTGAAGCAATTTAAGTCATAGGAAGAGGGAAAGACTGATTCTGGGAGAGAGTTCCAGAGCTCAGATGTTGAGTAGAAGAAAGTTTGAGAGTAACGTTTCACTCTTGGGTTGGAGAGTTGCACAGAGTAGGGGTGGGATTGAGTTGCAAGACGGGTACCACGTGCCCTACGTAAAGGAGGTGGTATGCACTGGGATAGCTCTGAGGAACACTGATTATTATAGTAGCGATAGAATAGCGAGAGAGATGCAACATTGCGGCGGAGAGAGAGAGATTGCAGAGAGTTGGTGAGTGGACGGGAGTTAATGATACGAAAGGCCTTCCTTTCAACTTTGTCTAGGAGAGCGGTGTGAGAGGAACCTCCCCACACATGTGAACAATACTCAATACAAGGGCGCACTATGCCCCTGTACAGAGCAAGAAGCTGTGCAGGGGAAAAGAACCCCCTAAGGCGGTTGAGCACACCCAGCTTCTGGGAGGCTGCCTTAGCAAGACTGGTAATATGGTCCTTCCAAATGAGAGCAGAAGAAAAAGAGACACCAAGAATATTGAGAGAAGATGAAGGGTTGATTTTTGTATTGTTGAAGAATAAGGGATAGTCCGCTGGGAGATCCTGACGGGTAGATAGATGGAGAAATTGGGTTTTGGAAGCATTAAAGTTAACAAGGTTTTCTCTGCCCCAATTGGAAATATTTAGATCAGAATTTAAGAGTTCTATGGCTTCATTACGTTTGTCGTTGAGGGATTGCTGGCTGGGGCGTTCTGAAAACTAATGGAGTAGTGTAAGGTTGAGTCGTCTGCGTATGAATGGATGGGAATTAAGGTACAGTTAAGGAGATCATTTATAAAAATTAGAAAGAGAATAGGAGATAGGACAGAGCCCTGAGGAACACCGGAGTTTATAGGGTGAGGAAGTGAACAATGGCCGTCCACAACCGCAGCTGTGGAACGGCCGGAAAGGAAATTAGAGACAAAGGCACAGATGGAGGGATAGAAACCGAAGGAGGGTAGTTTAGAAATTAAAGATTTATGCCAGACTCTATCGAAGGCTTTCGATATGTCTAGTGCAATAGAAAAAGTCTCACCGAAGTCCCGAAAGGAGGATGACCAAGAGTTAGTAAGATATGAAAGAAGATCACCAGTAGAGCGACCCTTAAGGAAGCCATACTGGCGATCTGAGAGCAGATTATGAGAAGAGAAATGCTTAAGAAATTTGGAAGCAAGAATAGTTTCAAAAACTTTAGAAAGACAAGAGATAAGAGCAATTGGACGATAGTTGGAGGGTTGAGAGCGGTCACCCTTCTTTGGGACAGGTTGAATGTGAGCAAACTTCCAGCATGAAGGGAAGACGTTAGAGGATAGACAGAGACGAAAGAGTTTGCCTAGGCAGGGAGACAGCACGGAAGCACAGTTTTTGAGAACAACAGGAGGAACACCGTCCGGACCGTACGCCTTATTAGTGTTGCCCAGAGAGGGTAGAAAGTACATCTTTAGAAGAGATTAGGATATTAGGCATAAGTAAGAGAGAGGAGGGCGGAGAGGGAGGAAATAGCACCGGAATCATCCAAGGTGGAGTTTCTAGCAAAAGTTTGAGCGAAGAGTTTAGCTTTGTCAGAGGAAGAAGTGATGGTTGTGCCATCAGAGTGGGAAAGGGGAGGGAAAGACGAGGAAGAGAAATTGTTGGAGAGGTTTTTGGCTAGATGCCAGAAAGCTTGGGAAGAGCTAGAGTTGGATAGTTCAGTGCAATTATTGATGAAAGCGTGTTTGGCAAGTCGAAGAACAGATTTGGCTTGATTCCGGGCAGAAACATATGAAGAATGAGAGTCTTGAGTTTTAAGGCGTCGGTACCGTTTGAATGCTTCCTCCTTATTGCGGACAGCAGTAGAACAGGCGTGAGTAAACCAAGATTTTTTAGCATTAGTCTGAGAGAAAGAGAATGGAATGTATGCTTCCATGCCCGATAGGATTACCTCGGTAATGCGTTCAGCACTCTCCGAGGGTCCTCGGCCATGGAAGCAGAAATCATTCCATGGGAAATCAAAGAAGTACTGCCGAAGAGCCTCCCAGTCGGCAGCGCCAAAGTGCCACAAGCGCCGCCGGCTAGGAGGATCGGGTGGCTGTACTGGAGAGATAGGACAGGTGACAGAGATAAGTTTATGGTCGGAGGAGCCCAAAGGAGAGAAAAGATCGACAGTATAAGAAGAAGGGTTAGAAGTTAGAAACAGGTCAAGAATGTTGGGCCGATCTCCGATGCGATCCGGGATACGGGTGGGTTGCTGAACTAACTGCTCTAGGTCATTTAGGATAGAAAAGACGTAGGCTTGTTCACCAGGTGGATCAGTAGTGTGAGAGGAGAGCCATTGGCGGTGGTGAACGTTGAAATCTCCTAAAATGGAGATTTCTGAGAAAGGAGAAATGGATAGAATTATATCTACAATTAAGTTAGCCGGAGGTAGCGGAGGGTGGGGAGAGAGCCTTTTACTTTGCTGTCCTATTGTTCTACTATAAACTGTCCCTGTCTAGTAGTATTAAGGCCGGACCACCTAGTAGGGACCGCAAGGTATGTGTGTTCTGAGTATCTGTGTAACTCTGTAACTCTCTCACCACATCCACACAACACACCATTATAATATAGTCGTCTATTAGTAGTCAGCATAAACTGTCAAAACGCGTCATAATCCTCTCAAAGGGTCAATTACGATAGTTGTTATCCATTCCATTCCTAGTGGTCTGCGAGCCAAAATTTTCTGGAGAAATCCGGCTTCGCCGGAGAAATTTTTCTATCGAAAAATGTACAAATTTAGCCAGCTATCTAACACATTATCCAAAATATGGTGGCTCGCTATCGCTCGCCAGGTATAAATCGACACCTGGATGAAGATAAACGTCTTAAAACAGTAGACTGAATGGGGCCAAATGGATACAACTCTGAGAGAAAAAAAAACATTCCCCCCCATAACATTCTACACTATCTCCATCTTTCCAACAGTCTCCCTCACTTATCTTTTCTTAAGCTCCTCCTCCTGTTTTTCTTTAATATTTGTATCCTCCTTTTTATGTACTGCTTTATATCCCATTCCTTCCCCTCCTTGCTTTCCCTTTTTAACTTTCTCCTTGTATTCCTCTATTTTCCCCCATTTTTTTTTTTCCTACGACCTTTCTCCTTCCTTCTATCTGTATCTTCGTTCTTCTTTCGCTCATTCCCCTTCACACTTCTTGTCACAAGCTAATTCCTTTCTTTCTCACCCCTTCTTACGTTCTCCATCTTTATTCCTACTCTTCTTTCTCCTACTCTTTTTGTGTTTATTCTTGAGTAATCTTATATTTTTCTGCTACAATTCGTTTTCTTCTTGTTTTAGTTTTTCTTCTTCTTCCACTCCTCCTCCTACCCCACATTCTAGCTGCAAGCTCCATAATGGCCTCGGGTAAGAATTAAAACACTTATTCATGAATAGATATTGTTCTTTTTTACTGAAATATGAAAATTAAATGTTTTCATTGACGCCTGATATGCATAGTTATATTCTGTAACCCTTTCACTCTTGAATAAGTTATGGAGCTAATATTTTACAATACAGCTCGAACGTCCCTTGATTTTGGCCCTGTCACTCTTTCAACACTGGGGGAGGCACTCGCTACAGGCAGTTCTGCCTTTTGTCTCCCTCACTCACATAGAACAAAACAAAAACTCATAAACCCTATTTCAGCTGCTGCTTTATGATACACGTATGGTACCCCGCTATTCTTCAGTTCAGTTCAGTTCAGCAGCCAAACCCACACTCCCTTAACCCCTACTGTACCGTAGGATACAGTAATAAAAGTCCCCCCCCCCCCTCCCCCCAGTCCCAAGCAATGCGGCCAAAATGGCAAGATAGAACAACCTTCTACCTCAAGAAATGAAGGAAGACTGGTTCTCACAGCCTTCAGAGGGTTGGATATAAGCTGAGAAGTGTTGCCATATCGAGAGCAATGTTCAAACGGTCGTGGTACCAGGCACAGCCTGATGCAGGCAGTTACAAGGAAAGTACATTACTGACGGCTCCCAGCTGCCGTCACTGGGACTGGGGAGTGACTTATCTACTTACAGCTGGTAGCCGTCGCTGAGATTGGATGGGTTAACCCCTCCAACCCCAGAGACGACTATAGTCGTCAGTATAGATAAGTAACTCCCCAGTTCCAGTGACTGATATAGTCGTCAGTAATGTACTTTCCTTGGAACTGCCTGTACAAGGCTGTACCAGTTACCACGACCGACCGTGTGAACACTGCTCCCGTGATGGCAACACTTCTCAGCTTATATGAGGCCCACTGAAGGGTGGGAGGGCCAGTGTTGCCTCATCTCTGGAGATGGAAAGGTGGTCTCTCCTGCCATTTTGGCCACATTGCTTGGGACTGCTGGGGACTTTTATTACTGTATCCTACGGTACAGTACGGGTTAAAGGAGTAGGGAGGATCAGTGATCCCTTAGTGGGAGAAATTTCTGGAGGTGGGATTCCCAGTCCCAACCTCTAGGTCCTAGCCCCCCTAGGACCTAGAGGTTGGGACTGGAGTGAAAAACTTTGAGAACCAATGCTCTAGGGGCTATCTACACCACACAAGTGACGGGCAATGGGGTCGCCACATCCCTAAGCCCTATTCGAACCCACAATAAACGTCTCTCCATGCAATTTAGTATACGTCATAAGAAAGAGGAAAGCCCATACTATAACATAACAGAATATTTGTAACAAGTTATCAAATTATTACAGTGAAAATTGACCAATAGTACAATATTTCATCGTTCTTCAGCGTTCAACTCGTCATATTATATCAGCTATTATGATGTTTTTTTTTAATGAAATATTAATTATTTTTCACGCTCTTTTCAACGGTAAAATCAGAATTCGTTTACCCTCCATAGTTGTTTACCCCAATAAAATAGAAACCTTATACTCGCGATCACAACAATCCCAAATACAAAATTTAATACTCACATACACTCAAACACTGAAGTAAGTATGCAAGTAACACACATAAACAAATAAGACCTACAAACAGACAGACACAACTAACACAGACTAACCCAAGCGTGAACCAATTTTCACAATCTCTCTTCTACTCAATAAGCATGCTCTGGAACTCTATCCTTCAATCTGTCTTTCCCTGAACCTATGGCATAAACTGCTTCAAGCTCCGTGTGTCCAGACATTTTGACTCCAACGTATCTGTTTTGGTTCTCTTTAACTCTTTCAACTTTGGGGTGGGGGGAGGTACACTTCTTAAAGGCAGCTTTGCCTTTAGTCTCCTTCATACAAAGAAGAAAAGGTTATAATTGCATAATGAAAATCATAGGAAGGTTAACAACATAATGTCCAAGACTGTACATGTTCATCTTAGTATGTAGGTTGCTATGAAATAAAGTTGCATGACTGAAATATTGATTTATATATATATATGTATATGTATATATATATTTTATATTATTAAATCAGTTCGTGTGTCTGTTTGTCTGTCTGTGTGTTCTTAAGAGGCGGCCGCAGTTTTGGACCTGGGGAGCTGAAACTTTGCATGTGGGTGTCAATTGACCTGGGTCAGGTCATAGAGGGGGCGAGGCCACGATCGGAGGTCGTTTCGAGGCCGAAATTGAAAAAAAAAAAAAAAAAAAAAATGGCCGTTTGGGGCAGAAGGAGGCCTCCGATCGAAAAGGTGTATAGAACGAAAGTTGTTCGCAGTCCCGCAAAATGGGGGTACGGATGATGTCAGATCCAAAATCGGAGGTCATTTAGCGGCCGAAATCGAGGTCGCCGTTTAATGAGGCACAGGGAGGTTGAGGCCGCCGGTGATTATGGTAGTAGTATTATTGTGATGATTGTGGTAGTAGTGATTGATGATGGTGATTATGGTAGTAGTAGTGGTGGTACTAGTGATGGTGATTATGGTAGAATTTAAACCCGGGCAACGCCGGGTACCCCTGCCAGTATATATATATATATATATATATATATATATATATATATATATATATATATATATATATATATATATATATACAGTATATAAATTACAATAAATATGACAACATATGAAACAATACAGGTTAAATTCTTCTACCTCAGACCACTCACATATAAGCTGCCTTAATATTCACTTTTATGTAGCTGAAGTTTGTTTATAAATCGGTAGTTAAACAAAAATAAATCAATGTTCTTAAATCTTAACCTAGTTTCAATAACAATCTCTTTCTCTCTCTCTCTCTCTCTATATATATATATATATATATATATATATATATATATATATATATATAAATTATATATATGAGCCCAGGTGTGAGCATCCTGGGTTCGAGTCCACGGACTGCCACATGTGTTTGTAAAATTTCATTAATCGATTTTAGGAGTATTGTTGGTTGTTGGAAGGAACATAATAATAAATATATACCGGTATATATATATATATATATATATATATATATATTTTTTTGTTTTTGTTTTTTTTGTTTTTTTTTAATACAACAATAGTATAGTAGTTTGTATTGACTAATACATTAGCCCTTCCAATTAGATTGTGATTAATTATAATATTTTATGCAGTTACTTAACGCAAAATAGTATTCAGTTTAGTAAGACTGTGTTGGATTTTAATCATCGAAAATAAAACAATAAGAACTAGATTGATCCAAACATTTCCTCGCACTTCAGCCATCGTAAGCACTAACTGTTTTAATACCTGTTATAATAATCGCTATATGATTATATATAAATAAGTAAAATGCCGAGAATCTGGCTATTATTTCAGGATTCTTATAATACTCGATTAACCATGTTAAGGGTGTAGTAGGTCCTTAACTTATCTGAGAGAACTTATACATAAACATGATACACGTGTACAGTTTATATTAACTTACTGACTAAAGGCGACAAAGCAAGTGGCAAACAATAGGTAGGCTATGTGTATAGTTATTACTACTTAGGACATTATGTACATATGTATACAAAGATAAATCCTGCGATAATTACAGACTTAGGTCGTGTGGCGTTAAAGGAAATAATTCCTGTGTATGAGTGGTGTGTTGGAGGTTTCGACGGGAATTAGTATAGACATACCTCAGTCCACGTTGGCTGAATCGTCAATGTAACTTAATGTATAAGTATATTTGGCAAAGGGATAGCATATGTATTGTTTTATTATTTTACTTAAGGAGGGTTCCCGAAACGGAACAGCAATACTGATGGTAACTTTCACATTCAAAATCTTATGGATTTACCAGGGGTGATAGGCAATGAGACTAGTGGAGTCTGTACTTCTACCAAGGTGGTAGTAGGGTAGAAAGGGATAGGTTTCTCCTGCATCGTAAGCGGAATGTGACTCACTTTATCAAGCGGAATATGACTTGATTATGCTGGAGAAGGGCTGCGTCTACTTCGTCGTCTGCACCTTTCATCTCTTGTCTGGAATCTGGACAGTGGCTGGCTCGGGTAGCTCGTTCTTCCTTCCCTCATCTGGGACCTGGACAGCGGCTGGCTTAAGCGGCTCGTCTAAGAAATGAGTGAAACACGACTCACTTTATTTAGTGACTACGACTTTAGTATGCTGGAGAGACAACAGAATACAACATGGCTGGATGAGCGGGATACGACTCGTTTCGTCATGCGGAACACGACTTGACCCATCAAGTGGAATACAACTTGAGTGTGATGAGCTGGGTAAGCTACCGACTGGTTCTTTCCTCCATTATTTCGTAATTTGTTCTCTGCTCTTGCTGGTTCGGTGGTCTGGAGCAAGAAAGTCGGTCTGGCCTCTGTTTTCCTTAGGTCTTAAGTGTCTCTTTGGATCTGGGGTGGCAGGTAAAGAGGATATAAATTGCAAGAGGAGAGGTAGGAGAGAGTAATCAGTCCCTGGGGAGGTTGGGGGCGGAGTCAGGGCAGTGCTTAACCCCTTCTGTACGAGAGATGGCAGGGAGCCGTCAGTAGATAAATAATTCTCCAGTCCCAGCGACGGCAGGGAGCCGTCAGTAATTACTATATCTACTTTCCTTGTACTTTCCTTGTAACTGCCAGTATCAGGCAGTGCCTGGTACCACGACCGTTTGAGCACTGCTCTAGACTTGACAACACTTCTCAGCTTATATTCAAGAAGCCTCTGCAGGCTGGGAGAGCCAGTATTCCTTCATCTTTTGAGGTGGGAGGTTGTTCTATCTTGCCATTTTGGCCACATTGCTTGGGACTGGGGGGGGGGGGACTTTTATTACTGTACCCTACGGTACAGTAGGGGTTAATGATGTAGTAGGTCGGAGTAGCTGGGCGGAAGATTCGGGCTTTATGGTGTTGGTAGCTGGCTTTGAAGACGACGATATTGTATGGGTAGCTTGGTTATTCTTCTTTGGTATCACTACCACTGATGCAATTCGTCTTGGGGTGGAGATGTTGAGAAAGCAGGCATAACAATAAAATTGGATGGAAATGGTGTGTGGACTGTCCCAGTAATAACGTTGAACGACCATTATGTTCAATATATGAAAATAAATCAAGCTTCAGTTTGTAATCTATCTATACGACTGAAATGGGTAAATGGAATTTGGATAAAACTCTCTTAGCAACAATACCCTTCTTAAACTGCATATAACTGTCTAAATATAAGCCAGAACCCAAGTTAAAAAGGCGTCATGTTGCTGAAGGGGTTAAGTATTGTCATGTTGTTTATTAACCCCTTCTGTACCGTCAACATCATTGCTATTATATTCCGGCTACTAGTATCGATTTTATGCAGTTCAGGAAGGATCTCTAGCAAATCTAAGGCTTCGAATTCTCTCAATCAACCCTATTAAATAACACAGATTCTTCCTAAGCTGCATAAAATCGTCTAAATCGATTTTATGCAGTTCAGGAAGGAGAAGTTTAAGGCTTCGAATTCTCTCAATCAACCCTTTCAACTACCACAGAATCTTCCTAAGCTGTATAAAATCGTCTAAATGTAGCTAAAATAAAGTAAAACAGACGTCGCCGGTAAAGAAGAGGTTAAGATACGACGGTGATAGGATGCAGCGACGTCAGAAGTGCATCGTGTACGTCATAAGTGTTTGTTGTATCCGGGCCTAGCAGGACAAGACTGAGAAGCTCCTATAAACGGATTGTAACAGGTCAAGTCTCTCGGTGTTTGGGAATCTACTTTGTGTGGCTCTCCTCTCCCCCGGGTGGCTCGGGGTGTCTCTGGGAATAGGACTTTGGTTTTTGTCTTTGTTCCTGTCTCTTGTGGGTGATAATACCATCAAACACAGTCATTAGGAACAGAGTCACAGCGAGTCTACAACAGTCAACAGTTTCATGTGCCACACAACACATTTGTAATATGATAGTTGAGGTATAAATGTGTGAGGAATTAGAAAACACAAACACGGAATTTAACAGAATGCATTGTTTTCTACTGCTATACTTACATAATAAGTAATCAAAGTAACTGTACTAAGCAATGGGGTATATCTATTTCAATTGCCCTTAGAATCAAAGAAACAAATAGTTCAGTGGTAGGTAATATAATGGTAAATTAATTACATTTTATATGAACAGTTATAATCAACAGTTTACCACATGCTAAAAATCTGTAATTTAATCCATCACTTTCCTCAACAGTCCTTATGAACTTCAAATAGTCCTTGACAAGTATTACTTGCTTCACGTAGTAGAAGTGGCGATATAATCTCTCTCTCTCTCTCTCTCTATATATATATATATATTATATATATATGAGGGGGCGAGAATACAAAGGGTCGTAAGTGCCCCCTGGATTTCCTTTTGGTTATACATGAACAATGTACAAAAATGTGATGTGGCCAGATGCTTAAAAATGGCACTTAGGTCCCTTTGGATTCGCTGATGGGGTGCGAATCGATGACCCAAGGAATTTAGGCACCAGAAACAGTGTTATTCCAAGCAATAGTAATAGAGGTAATTAATGACATCTTACTGTATGGGGATCAAACCCTCAATCACCCCGTAATGGTCATCCAATCATCTCCAAAATTATTATGTGAAGTCAGCGTGTAACCAAGAACTAATGCGTCCAACATCATCATCATCGAACACACACTTCTCCGGTTTCTATATGGAGGGGGGGGGGGGGTCCAAGAATGGGTGAGTGGGTGTCGGGGGACATCATCCAGTGTTAATCATAAGTATATGGGATCCTTGAGGATACGAGATACAGTCGAAACTCAGTCAGTCATTCTTAACCCCTTGAGGATTATGACGCATTTCGACAGTGTATTCTGGCTATCATTAGACGATTTTATACATATTAGGAAGTGAAGGCTATATGGAAGTCAGGGGTTGATTGGGCCAGTTTTTACCCTTGTAACTCATGAAGATTCTTCCTAAACTATATAAAATCGTCTAATGATAGCCAGCATAAACTGTTAAAATACGCCATAATCCTCAAGGGGTTAAGATGTTCTGCGAACAGACAACCAGACATACAGACAGACTGAAGGTATCGATTACAAAAAAGTAATATGCCTTGTATAAATAGAGTCACCAATGATAAAGAGTTATTCAGTCTCATAATATTGGAGACAGAGCCATATTAATGTATGGGGGCTAAGGGTCCCACTCCCATTGGGGTCATCCAATCATCTCTAACAATGCTGAGTAACTTCCGCGAGTAGAAACAGAAACAGCATTTAAAGTTCCATGTCACGTTCCCTCGTCACTTTTGCTGCCTCGACTAGTAGGTTAATTTTACAAGGGGAGGAGGATTCCTACCCCCCCCCCCCTACCGAAATTGTACACATTCATCTAGAAGGGGGGTCTTGGGGATGTTTTTTAAGCTTGATGGAGGTCTAGGGAGGTAACTAAGACAATAATAAATATATATATATAAACTGACCAACAAATAAACCCTTCCCCCTTAATTGTGACTCATTGTATACCTTCCAAATTACCCAGAGTGCATTCAGGTACATTAAGGGGAGATTTTCACCTGGAGGATTTTTTTCTGGACCCCTTTCTCCCTCATGTTTAGCCCCATTGCTTTTGACATTTTAAGACGTTCGCCCCATTAGTTTGGCGATTTCAAGAACCCTCGCCCCATTTATGTCAATTTTAAGACCATTCGTGCCATTTAGGTGTCGATTTATTCCTGGCGAGCGATAGCGAGCCTGTAATTTAAGGGGAACCGGCCTTCGGCCGGGAAATTTTTCTACCGAAAAATGTACAAATTTATCTTGAAAGGGTGTAATTTTAAGCTTGATGGAAATGTAGAGAATCAACTAAAAACCTCCCCTTAATGCATCTGCTAATGACTGTTGTTCCTGATTACCTCCTCCGTGTGTCCTCTCTCAGGTGTTAGTAGTAGTGAGCCAGCTTGTATATACTCCACGCACACCCCACCACCAGCAACAATAACCAGTGGATCTCTGTTCTCGGGACTTCAATCACACATTTCGCTTTGATTCTCATTTGCCTTACCACATTCATTAGCGATATCATTACAAAGCTGCGGGACATCTTACATTATGGGGGGTCACCTGCTATTTTTATCTTTCTCTATTTTCTCTCTTTCCTTGGCTTGTATCCATTCGGCCCCATTTAGCCAAGTGTTTTAAGAAGTTTATACCCATCCAGGTGTCAATTTCTTCCTGGCAAGCGATAGCGAGCCAGCATTGTATGGAGAAATCCGGCTTCGCCGGGGACATTTTTCTATCGAAAAATGTACAAAGTTAGCTTGCTGTCAAAACAAAAATATATATGTATGCTGGCTCGCTACCGCTCGCCAAGAAAATATTGACACCTGGATGGGGGTTAACGTCTTAAAACAGCAACAATAACCAGTGGATCTCTGTTCTCGGGACTTCAATCACACATTTCGCTTTGATTCTCATTTACCTTACCACATTCATTAGCGATATCATTACAAAGCTGCGGGACATCTTACATAAATTACTGTTGTTTGTAATATCAGTTTTCTTACGAAAATATCCGCCATTCTGATATTTCCTTCAATATTCATTATTCAATATAATGAATTCAATATTCACACCACAGATACAGACAACCTACATACTATTAAATATGAGATTAATAGATATTTCGCCTCAAATATCTGACTGACTACTTCTGCATTCAAATAATATGTATTATTGAGGGAGATTGTAGGCACAAATCGAACAGGGCATTACCCAGGGGAGGCTTATAGGCATGAGATAAGGAGTTGCTGGATCTCCTGTTTCATTTGCCAAGCCTCTATTAAGGATTTACTTTGTACCTCACCTACACAGAGAGTAATCCAGCTAGCTCTCACAAACACTTCCTCTCTTAGATGAATGTGGGACATGACCAGACTACATCCCCCACTCCGCTCCCACTTCAGCCCCAGAAGTTACGGCAGCTCAGATGGATGTCTCAGTGAGGAGCAAGATCAAGGTCCCAAGGGACTCCCGAATCCACGACCTGAGCCACCTCAACGTCACCCCCCCCCCCCCCCCCCTCTGATGTCAATACCAACACAGCCGAGTTTACTTATTCATAGAATAAAGACTGGGAAAATCGGTTCACTTTTGGTTTAGAGAATGGACAGAATAGGGGTGGGAATGTGTTGAAAAGTGCCACCCACTCTTCGTAAGGGAGGAAGTACACACTGAGAGAGCTCTGAAGAACACTGACCATTGTAATAGCGGTAGAAGAGTGAGAGAGATGCAACATTGTGGCGTGTAGAGAGCTATTTTAGGGAATTAGTAAGAGAAGGTGAGTTGATGAAACGAAATTCTTTTGACTGTACCCTTTTAAGAGGTGCGGTATGGGTGGAACCTCCCCCCACATGCGAACAGTACTTGATATATGGGCGCACTGTGCCCCTGTACAGAGCAAGAAGCTGTGTGGGGGTGAAGAACCCATGAAGACGGTTGAGGGAGGAGAGAGAGAGATAGCTTGAGTGGTAGGGGTGGGTGATGGAGGTGGTTTTTGCTTTGTAACGCATGTTTTTCTCATTCACTCTTGTCCAACTCACCACTCATCGCTTCCATCACTCACCAATCTATCTTTATTTACTCGCTTTAACATCTAGCCATACCATCCCTTCTTACCTTTTTCCTATGCCACCACTCACTCCTACATACTCACTCTTTTTACTCACCTTTCTGCCACTCCCCGTAATCCAGTTCACTATCTACTCGCAATCCTATTCTTAAATACCAACACACCGCTTGTATTTCTTTCTAGCCACTCAATTTTCTGCCGCTCCCCCTAATACAACTTCCACTCATTGTCCTTACGTCCCCCCCCCCTCTCTCTCTCTCTTCTCCCACACTAGCTCTTCTCTACATCACTAACTATCGTCCCTTCCTTTCTCAACCTTCCGTCCTCTCCCTCCCTTTTGTCTCCCCTTCCCATTCCTTTTTCTCTGCCCATCCCCACTCCTCTTCTCCCCTCCCCTCTCTTTTCACCTCCAACTCCCCTTCTCTTCCCACTCCTCTTCCCCACTACCCTTTGCTTCCCACCTCCCATTCTTCCTGTCCCACTCCCTCCTTCGTCCCACCACCTACGCTTTCTTCCCCAATCCTTTCATTCCATGCCTCTTCCGTTCCTCCTTCCCCTCCTCTAACCTCTCCTACCTCCCTCCTCTCCCTCTCCTAACCTCTCTTTCCTCCCTCCTCCACTCACTCTCCACCTCCCTTAACCTCTCATTCTTCCTTCTCCACTCACTCACATCCTCCTCCCCCTCCCCTAACCTCTTCTCCACCCCCCCCCCATCCCTTTCCTCCACTCACTCCCTTCCTCCCCCCTTTCTCCTCCTCCCCCCCATGCTCTGACCTAACAAGTGGGCAGTGATAAGATTTGGCAAGGCAATCCGATCAGACCACCGAGGAAATGAGACTTAGTGCAACCAACACCACTCTACTCTTTCCAGCTCTCTTGCTTTCTCTTACTCTCTCTCTCTCATTTTCTCTCTCTCCTAACCCGTTTGTGACGAATATTGCTCTCAGAGGTAGAGATCCTATAGAATACTACTAGAAGGTGTATAGGATAAACTAAATTATATTGTACACCCACGAATCGTAAAAATATACACTTATTTCAGTCTATATCGAACCCAAATGAGATAAAATAACACCTGTAATACATCAGAGTTTGGCTTTACAGGTTAAAATGTCCATTGTATGGATGCTTGCGAGCTAATACATGAAACATGGAAATTTGAATGTACATGAAATATCTTCTGCTATATTGCTTCTTCTTCTAACTTCTCATAATATCAGAGTGTTTATGATACAAGATGAACCTTTTATACCTTGTCTCGACAACTAATAACTCTTTCAGTACGAAAACACCATTTGTACTTGTATTTTAACTGTCATTAGACGACATTATTCAGTTTAGGAAGAATATCTAAATTCTAGTGGGACACAAACTAGCTAAATTAATCTCTTAACTCCCACATCTCCTTCCTAAGCCGGGCAAAATCCTATAATGTCAGCCAATATGGGCGTCATGATATACTGAAAGGGTTAATGGCTAAGGGAGGGGGGAGGGGGGCTATCTTCCTTTATTTTCCCCTTGAGGATTATGACGCATTTTAACAGTTTATTCTGGCTATCATTAGACGATTGTATTCGGCTTAGGAAGGATCTGCGGGAGTCAAAGGCATAATTGAGTTGGTTTTGACCCCTTACATTCGTATAAATCCTTCTGAAGCATCATCAAATAGTATAATCTTAGCCCGAATTTCTACTTTTCTTCTTTATTCTCTACATTTTGTTTTCCCTTATCACCTCTGTCTTTCTCGCTTTCCATATTATAGGCCTCGGTGTATGGTCGCTGTTTTTCTCTTTATATTTATGGTCTCTGCTACGTTTATTTATTCTCTTTCTTATCAGTTCTCCCTTTTCATCCCTTTTGATTAAGGGGAGATATCCACTTGAGGGATTATTTTCTTGGCCCCTTTCTCCCTCATGTTTAGCCCCATTGCTTTTGAGATTTTAAGACGTTTGCCCCATTATTTTGGCGATTTTAAGAACTTTCGCCCCATTTCTGTCAATTTTAAGACCATTTGTGTCATTTAGGTGTCGATTTTATCCTGGCGAGCGATAGCGAGCCTGTAATTTAAGAGGAACCGGCCTTCGGCCGGGAAATTTTTCTACCGAAAAATGTACAAATTTATCTTGAAAGGTACTCAAGGGGGTGCAATTTTAAGCTTGATGGAAGTCTAGGGAACAAACTAAATACCTCCCCTTAACCCGATTGCCTTTGTTCAGTCATTCTCCTTCTTCTTCGCTTGTCTCTCATCCTGTTATTATCCTCTTCACCTAACCTTCTTATTACCTCTTCTTCTTTATCTCCCATTCCATTTACACCATGTTAATTATATTCTTACCTTTCTTTCCTTTAACCTAACCAGCCAGGAACGTTTTTGAAAGATACCTAAGTGAGATTCAAATGCTCACAACCTGAGCCAATCGAGTAGAGTAGAAAGCCTTTAGGGGATAGTGTTTTTATGTTTTGGCAATTCATTCATTTATATATACTGTATAGCCTACAGTATATATAATTTTTTTTTTTTTCCCCTGGCTAGACCTTCATCAAACTTAGAAAAACACCCTCTAGACGATTCAAGATAAATTTGTAAATTTTTCGGTAGAAAAATGTCCAGGCCGAAGGCCGGTTCCTCATAAAGATAAAGGCTCGCTATCACTCGCCAGGAAAAAATCGAGACCTAAATGGCACGAAAGGTCTTAAAATTGACAACAAAATGGGGCAAAAAGCCATAAAATCGCCAAACTAATAGGGCGAACTTATAATCTCAAAACAAATGGGGCTAAACATGAGGAAGAAAGGAGACCATAAAAACTACCCATCTCCCCTTGATAGTTCGCTCGGCTATTGTGGCCTTAAATGCAACTATATCTGAACATTTACGGTAACAGTATTTGTGCAACAATACAATGCACTCAACATTTCTTTGTAGACTTAAGGGGAGAGATTAATTTACAATCGATGAATTACCGATATTTCGTATAGCTTTATTTTGAATTATAAGTAATTCAGTGTCACCTTTCCAAATTCAGCCCCCAAAGGTGCAGTGCAGAAGTTTCTGATTTTCGAAATTAATTTATACCACTTCCCACTAAAATTCACTTCCTCAGAGTATGTATCCACTGTTTTAATCTGCTAAACAAAAAAGTAAATGTTTAATATATCATACATATACTGTATATATATATATATATATATATATATATATATATATATATATATATATATATATATAATCTATTATAATATATATATATATATTATATATTATTTATATATATATTATATAATATATATATAATATATATATATATATATATATTATATATACTGTAATATATATATATATATATATATATATATAATATATATATATATATATATATATATATATATATATATATATATATATAAACATAGAATATTTACAGCATCTATATTCTCGTGCATCTTTTCCCTGTTGCCCCCATACTCCTTCCCCACTACTTCTCCTGAGCGGAAGACCCTACACACACACTGACCCTTGTAATCGGTGTCAAGGGGCGGCTCCCCCCCCCCACCCACACACTCACCCCCTTCTGACCGCTCCCTCACAATGGTCTTCACTCTCATATATTCTTACCCTTCACTTCTATTTGTCTGTTGGCTCTCCCTACCCACGCTCACTTAATAGATATTTTTTTTTATTTCTCCCTATTGAGGAAATTACTGCAAATGAAGAATATAAACATTAGAATCTTTGAGCACTTAAGCAATATTAGAGCTATTGAATTTGTTGATGAACAAAACTGGCTCTTGTGATGTAGAAAACGCCAGTTATATTTAATATGCCAACCCTCCCATCCCACTCCGATCACCACCCACTCCCTTATCTCTCTATACCTCCCATACTTCTTCCATCAATCCGTCTTCCACCATCACTCCTTCACCTACCATCACCTCACCCCCCCCCTCTCTCTCTCTCTCTCTTTCTCTCTCTTTTCTAGAATCTGCTGTTGAATTCTGGTTTCCAGTACTCCTTAGAACGATTAGAAAGAGCCCAAGCTAGGGCTACAAAGCTAATTCTATCAATGCGAACACTGAGCAATGAGAACCAGTTGAGAAGTCTTGGTCTCTCTTCGTTGGACACATGTAGACGACGAGGTTAACTAATCGAAGTCATTAACAGTCTTAATGGATTGGACACTGTGAATTATAACAAAATGTTATACACAACCCAACCATGGCTGGAAGTTAGAATTAAAGAAGTTCAGCAATAGTATGTGTGGAAACTTTTTCACATAATTATAAGATATGTTGTAAATAGTTATCCAGTAGAGAAGTTCAAGAAGAGAGTAGATGGTGCTTTGCATTCTCCCCAATGAGTTTAGTGCGTCACACAATGTATCTCTCTTCTCACTCAAAATACCTCCTCGGCATGGACAGTACACAGGAAATCAAGCAACAACAGGTCTACTGACCCTTCTAGGCTGCTTGTCCTCCAAAACACTGAGGATGAAGTGTCCAAACAGTGGTTTAGAGTGGGTAAGGGAACATTGGAAAGGGAACTAAACCTTGCCCTTGGAACTAATGTCACCGTGGCAGGATTAGGAAGATAGTAGGGGGGGGGACAGATGGATTGGTAACTGAGGGGGGGGGATAAAAAATAAAAGTTATTCATTTAAACAAACATAAACACAGTCCCAAGTAGTTCCCCCGCGGGTTTTTTTTTTGATGCGAGATATTTGTCTAGGCGAAGTTTAAATGAATCAACAGTGCTGCAGCCTATAACGTCTCGGGGAAGCCCGGATTTGCATTATTATTCTTTTTACTCTCTCTCTCTCTCTCTCAACTCTACATAATTCAACTTTTCACTTCTCTCTTTCTTCTTTCTCTCTGTCCCTCCCCCCCCCCCCCCCCCTTCTCCCCTTTCATCCATCACGCGACTTACGGCAGATTAGAGGGGAGAGCAATGGACAGAGATAGAGAGAGTGTGTGGGAGTATTTGAGTGAAAGAGAGAGAAAACAAAGAAAGACAGAGACAAAATAAATAAAGACAGAGAGAGAGTTACAAAGGAATATTTATCATCTAGAAGACCTTGTGGTCCTTTCCAGGGAGGTGCTCTAGTTGGAAATCAGAATGTCATTGCAAATTACGATCTACTCTCTTTTTCAATTGCTCTATTTAAGGCATATTTGCAATTTCTGAGGGAAGTTTGCTGCAGGTAGAACAGATGTAATAAATCAAACAATGATCACATATACCTGTGTTGAACTTCTTCAACTCTATTTTCCAGTCACATTTGCGTGTTGCATTCATGTTGAGGATGACCATTTTGTTACACGTTGTCAAACCCATTAAGTATCATAAAGACTTCACTGAGGGAGATAGATAAATAGATAGATAGATAGAGAGAGAGAGAGAGAGTTGGGGGGGGGGGGGGAGAGGGAGGGAATATGGACAAGGGGCAGGAATGAGTATATTAAGAAACACGAAGGGAGGGAGGAGAAGGATCAGGAGAGAAGGTAGAGGTGGGGGGGGGGGGGGGGGGGGGTGTTAAAGAAACAAACATCTATCTCTCTTTGAAAAGTAATGTGAAAAAAATATTGGATGACTGGTTGAAATAACTTGCACCGAGACACTATAATATACTGTATATTTGGCTATATTATAATGGTCTTGCTGGAAGCTCCAGGTTTTGAGGAGCAAGGCCGAGATAGCCCATATTCGGCTGCGTTGGCAGTAGAGCGGTGGAAGAATCTTGAACAGGATCTATGCCTTTGTAATCATCATGTCCAGGGCTTGCAAAGGTGATAGTCCCAGATGCGAGAGTACCTCAGGTATTAGCCCTTGCAGTACCGGTGCCCGGTCCCCTTTTAAACTCTTTTTTTTTATTTTTTTCCTTTGCCTAACGATTAGAGGATTTGTATTTTCCGGTTGGTTTCAAACAGGGGGCACTCCAGCCAAACTAAAAACTGGCCTTTTCCCGAAACTATTCCTCACTTAACAACCCTTTTGCATTACCATAGAATTCTCCTTTTGGTTCAAAAAAAACTGGCCAAATAAATCATCGCTTTAAATATAGTTTTTAGAATAAAAGTTAGGGAAAAGTGAAAAGACTTTTCGCCGGTTTATAAGGGTTTTAAGGGCCCTCCCCCATTTTCGGTGTGGGGACATTGGCTAACCTTGCTCCCCTTTGGTACGACTCCAACCTAACCTTCCCAGTGGGGAGGACTGCCCTTTACGCCTGAAGTGGGGGCCCGGGAAAATTCACTAACCCAGGACTATTGTTTGCAGCACGGGACCGAAAAAAAGGGCCCACAAAGGCAAAAGGTAACCGCCAAGTTTTTGCCAAACGGACCAGCTGAAAAGCACAAGTAAAACACTGGTTGTCAGTCCCCACTAGGCGTGGGATTGTAACAAAAACAATTTTAAGGCAAAATTTTTTTGGGTACCCCCCCCCCGCCAGGAAGAACCACACAAAGCTAATTTAATATTCAATCTCCTCCTCTCCCATGGCTCATTTCTCTTATCCCCCCAACTCTTACATAGCACTTCCCCTTCACTCTCACTTAACTCCCAACACCACTCCAGCCCCTCCACTCCCCTCCACTCTTTCTCTCTCTCGCTCGCTTCTCTTACTCGTCCATAAGAGGTGGTTTTCCTGTAAACTGCCCCAGAAGGGTCCCCCCAACCAAAAGGGGACAAGGCCCCAAATATAGGAGAAGAAGGAAAGAATCAAAAGCGCTTACACTCTGCCTGCTCTTCATCCCACTAGAATAAAAGGGAGTCAGGTCGTTGGTCCCAGGGAAATATAAAACAAATGGGTAAGTGGGGGGAAAAAACCCAAAAAAAATTATAGTGACGGTTTTAACAAATGAAACGATATTTAAATACGGTCACACCCTCTTACTCGGGCCAACAAAAACAGCAAGGTCCAGTCCCCCCCCGGTGAATTTCCATGACTAAATTTTTTAAGAAGAAACATGTTAATCGAGGCGGCTAGTTTTTGGTAAGTTTACCTGGGGACTGGGAATAAGGTCACTCTTTTACAATAATATAGGAAAAAACGAGCAAAAATTTGTAATCTTAAACGTTAATCATAATTGCTAAGCTTAAGCTGACCTAACCATTTAAGGGGGGGGAAAGCGCCCACCCTCGTTTTGTTTTTTGTTTTTTTTTCTTTCTCTCCTCCTCTTCTCCCCCCCCTCTTTTCTCTGGGTTTGTCCCAATCGGCCCCATTAATCACTCCTTCATTGTTTTTTAAACGTTTTTATCCCCATCCAGGGTATCGATTTTTTTTTTTCCCTGGCCAGAGTTGGTACATGACCAACATTACATTTTTTTTTAAAAACAATTTTTGAAACAACCAAGGCCCCCTAAAAATTAGTAACTTTTTTCGCATAGGGGAAAAAAATGGAATTTGCCCGGCCGAAAAGCCCGGATTTTCTCCAGAATGTTTTTACAAACATCCTGGGCTCGCTATTTGCCTTCGCCAGAAAAAAAAAAAAAAAATCAAACACCTTGGATGGGGATATTAACCGTCCTCAATAAAAACAGTAGGGCTTTGGAATGGGGCCGGGACATGCGGATACAAAAGCCAGGGAGGAAAGAGGTAAGGAAACAAAAGGAGAATAAAAAAACAAACAAAAGGGCAGGTTCCAGTTCCCCGAAACACAAGATGTTTGAAATCTACCCTAAAACTTGGAATGTGATTGGGAAAAACTACAAACCTCAAAGTTTTTAAAACCAAATATGCCCTTATGGCATTAACACATAACCATCCCATAATATAATCCAACCCTTAATAATAAACTCAACAATAATTATGTCCCGAATGAGGTTTTTTTAGTTTTTTTTTTTTTTTTACAAATGCTCCTTACCCTACTTTGACCTACCAGCTTCTTAAGTGTTTTTTTTTTTTTTTTTTTTTTTTACTTTTTTTTCAGTATATATTAATATGTGTTTTTTTTTCCCTAATAAAAATTAATATAGGTTTTTTTTTAAAAACGGAAAAACCTTCACTAACTGTAAACCTTTTTGGTATACCGGGTTTTGGTTTTACAACCCACTGTAAGTAATTCCTTCAAAACCCCTTTTTTAACTCCCCCCGTTGACCCTCCACTTGGACCTCTGGACCCTCTGGGCCACGTGGGCCTGGGGGTGTCCCCAGGGGAGGTTTTTGGGGCCCGGGGGTGACTTGGAGGGTGGATGAAATTGAAGGGATGAAGGAGTGGGCTGCCCTGGCTGAGGGAAGGGAAGGAGGTCCAAGGAAGAGAAGGGGGGGAAGGGGTTTTTTTTTTGGAGCAACAATTACCTTCTATAGACATAGGGTAACGGGGCCATAAGGTTGGTGGGCCGAAGAAAAGGAGGGAGATGAGGGGGAAAATGTGTGTGGTGGTTTATGTATGCGGGGGGGGTGGGGGGGTGAGACTGTGTGATGTTTTTGGGGGGGGGGGGGGGGGGGGTGAGTCATGGGGGTATGTGTTGGGTGTGGGGGGGGGGGGGGGGGGGGGGGTGGAGGGGCAGTGGAAAAATATGTTGTGTGGGGGGTGTGATAAAGCGGTGTTTGGACCAAAGGGGGTTTTAACTATAGACGCAAGGTTTTTTGTTGGGGCACTCAAAACCCCTCACAACGTACAACACCTCCTCCCTCTCTCTCATCACCTCTGGATATTATATATATATATATATACTGTTAATATATACTGTATATATATAATTAAATATATATAATATATATATACATTAGATTAATATTATACTTATTTAATTAATAATATAGTAAATATATATTATAGATATTTATTTATAATATGTATATAATAATATATAGTAATATATATATTATATTATAATCATAATATATATATATTTATATCTATAAATATATAAATATATATTTATATATATATATATTTATATTAAGTATAGACTTAGTTAAATATTAATATCAGACAAGATATATATATTAGATATATAATATAGAATTATTTAATATATAGTTATAGATATATCTTATGCATATAATAATATATATATATTAATATATATTAGTTATATATAAAAGGTTTTCCTGTGTAACCGAGGGCTTTGGTAAAAACTACTTCACCCACGAACAAGCTCTAAAAGGCACAACAGACACGAAAAGAAAAAATGAAAGCGCCCACGAATATAAAGCGCTTGCCCCTAGAATATAACTTTTAAACTATTCATAAGACCTTTAAACAACGTTCTCTCCCTATAACTGGTAGTAGTAATTCGTGGCACAGTTTCATTATATCATTAAAATACAGTTGTTTTTTTTTTAGTTGTTTTATTTCGGCCCCTTGGGGTACAACTTTTTTTTAATTAAAAGAAATGTGTTGAGCCATTACCTGTAAAAAAGCCCTAATTCCACAGTTATATTTTTTTTTGGGAAAATTCCATCGTAACGGCATTTTTTATTGCAACAATATCTGGGCCCTGTCCCCTTCTTTTTGGAATAGTTTTTTTTGGATTTTTTTTGATTTTACAACGCCGTGAACCTGCCCCCCTGTGTGGGACTTTTTGTGGTGTGAGTGTGTGCAATGCGTTGCGATTAAAATGAAATGTGTGTACAGTGTTCTGTTTGGCGATTTTTATGAAAAATGGTGTGGGGTGGGTATTGTTGAGAATAAAAACGTTTTGAGAGAGAGACGAGAGATCGGACCATAGCAGTACAAATGAACACAAGTAATAACAATAACCTAATTGGTGGCCCCCCTAAACCGAAAAGCCTTAAAACTTAAAGAAGAGGAAACAGAAAAGCACCAAAGTAAAAAAAGAATGGCCGTTTAATTCGCTTTTTTAAAATACGTACCGTCAGTTAACTCAGGGGTGAAAGGGGGTAAGTGCTTGGTTTTTTTTTTTTTTTTGAGACTATGTTAAAAATTAAAATTTTTTTATTTTATATATGGTCGCCTCTTAGACCCTTCTATCAAGCTTTTTAATAATATGCAACCCCCCCCTTGAACCCCCCATTCAGATAAATTTTGTATTATTTTTTGGTTCGGTTTTAGAAAATTTTTCCCGCGGTTTTCCCCCTTCAAAAATTTTTAACCAGGTTTTCGCATATCGCTTGACCGAGGAAAACTCGAACCACTTTAAATGGCAATAAAACTAAGAACTTAATATTGGACAAAGAAATGAACGAACTTAAGCTTCCTTTTTTCAGATCTTTCAGAACTAAAATATGCTTAAACATGAGGGAGAAGAAGGTTTTTTCCAGAGAAAAAAGCGACTACCTATCCCCCCCTTTTAAGTGGAGAATCCTCCACTTAAAGGGGAATTTTTTTTTTTCTTGGACCGCCTTTTTCCCCTCTCCTCCGTCCATGGTTTTTTTTAGCCCCATTGCCTTTTTTGAATATTATCAAACGTTTCGGTTTCGCCCCATTTTGTTTTTGTATGATTTTTTTTTAGAACTTTTTTTTCCCCATCATTACCCCAGATTAAGAACCTTTTGGTTCCCCGCGGGCCATTCATCAGGTGTGTCGATTTTTTTATATCCTATAGCGAATAGCGACCCTGTAAATTTTTTAAGAGGACCCGGCCTTTCCGGGCCCCGGGAACATTTTTTTTTTTCCTAACCCGAAAAATTTTACAAATTTTTTAAATATCTTGAAAAGGAACACAAGGGGGTATATTTTTTTTAAAGCCTGGAATGGAGGTCTAGGCCAAAGTTGAAAATACCTTCCCCTTAAGAGGCGAATATTTTTCTATTATACGCATTTTTTTGGAGGTTTTTTTTGAAGCAGTCCTACACGCTCCAATGACATTACCATGTAGGTAGTCCCCCCTCATTTCCATTAAGTTTAACCACTCTCGACCTTGGAAAAGAAAACTTTTGGGTCCCCTCAAATGAGAAAGTGGGGAATGGTCTTGCAGCCCCTTTTACTTTTAGCCGTAATTTTTGAAATGGGTTCCAAATTGTTGAAAGTATTTGTTTGGCCATCCCATCTTGTCCACATTGTTCCCCCATATTTTAACCTGTTGAATTAGGCCCCGTCCCCCCCTTAAGCCTGCGTTTTTGTTTAAATTTAAAGCCAACTTAATTTTTGTAGAACGTTTTTTTTTTTCAAATAGACCTTTAAGATCTTTAGTTCTCGGAATAAATTGTGGTTTTAACTCTATGCCAATTAATTTCTTCTCCAATTTTTTTTTTAATTAAGGTCCATTTTTGATGATATTAAAAACATCAAACAAAATGGTAAAACACAGTATCCCCCGAAGGGAGGTGAAACCAAAAATTTGCCGCGCAATAAATGCTGAAGGATTTTGGTTTTTTTTTCAAACAATATTTTTTCCAAAGCAGCAGGTAGCCTAATATTGTTTTTGCTTTCTTAAACTATCTCCCGTATCAATGGGTTTTTTTTTTTTTTTCTAGGAAGTAAATTTTGGCCTTTTTGATAGTGTTTTTTTTACTCCTAAAGTCCCCCCCCCCCCTCTTTTATCAGTGCTTTTTTTGATTCACTAACCATTTCATTGAGTATTTTTGAATTTTTTCCCATTTCTCGTAACCCTTATGGTGTAGTTATTATTACATTTTATTCAGTATTTGAAAAACTCATTTTTGCCCCAAGGTTTTGGGGGCCCAATTTTTGTTTATAAATTTTATTTATCTAATGTCTAAACATTGTTGGACTCTGTTTTTGGGTGAAACATGCAAAAGGGGAAATTACTACTATGAATCGCCAAATTAGACAAATCGTTCTGCCGAAATTTGAAAATTGAAACATTGAAAAGAAGTTCATCATCGAAAATGTCTCATTTTGATATACAATCGAAAGAAAAAGAACAGGTCCCGAGTACTAAAGGGCTCCCCCAGGTGGGCCCGACAATTTTGTCCATGTTCCGAGGCTCTCACAAAGCCATTACTTCCTAGCCTTGGCTTTCCAACCAGGCCCCCCACTATACCTTCATTTCTAAGACAGCTCCAACCTATAGATTTAATACCCTTGCTTTTTTCCACCCATGGTGGCCCCACTATCCATTTATTATAGACCCTAACTATACAATTACCTTTTTTGCCTTTCCACCAGGGGGCCCACTTATATCACCTTTTTATTTAATAGACCCTTAACTATACATCCCTTGGCTGTATTCCCTTACCCTTGCCTTTACTCACCCCACCCAGCCCCCACTATAACCTTTTATTCAGAGACCTAAATTTAATAGACCCTTACTTTACAGTTCCCCCTGGCCAATATCCTATGTAACTATACTCTGTAACTACCACCTCTCTTCTCTCTCTCCCTCCTCTCTCTCTCTTCTTTACGTCCTCCGCCAAGTATCTCTCTCCTCTCCTCCACCCATCTGCTCCCTCTCGACCTCTCTCCCCTTCCTCTCACACACCAACCCACACACACACACACAACACCACAATCAAGGACCACACTTTTTAGTATCGGGTTTCCCACAAGTGGAGTATTCCTGTTGGCCACCAGCCTTTTAACCCCCTTAACCCTACACCACAACCCCCCAGCCTCCGCCACCATAACTACTACCCCCCCCCCCCACCCACCCCCCCGGCCCCCCCCCCCCCCCCCCCCTCCCCCTTTTCCGAACCCCCTTCCCCAAACCCCCAAACCTACCCATACCCCTACCTAACCCCTAACTAATTAAAACCGCGACTACCCCCCCCCACCCCCTCCCCGTCCCGAAAGAACCACCACCCCCTTCCCCAAACAGCCCCCATCCCGCCCCGTTTGCCCCCAAATCCCAAACCCCTTTAAATCGATTTTTTTTTTTTTGGTTTCTATGTAAATGAGGGAAAGACCAACGGCATAACTTGCCTGCAGCGAGTGCCTCCCCCAGATTTCAAAAAGGTTGGACAGGGCCCGAAACATCAAAGGGCTTTTTTCCGCGCTAAAATGCCCTGACACCCGGAAAAAGTTTTTTAAGCAACTTTAAAGTCCATAGGAAGAGGGAAAGACCCCCTTGAATTCTGGGAGAGTTTGTTCCAGAGCTCAGCAGTTGGATAGAAAGAAAGTCTGAGAATGGCGTTTTTTTTCACTCCTTGGGTTTTTTGGAGAGTTTTTTTTGTTGCCACAGAGGTAGGGGTGGTGGATTTGGGTGGTTTGGCCAAGGCGGGTGCTTACGTTACCCTACCGTAGTTAATACTTACTTCGTTCCCCCTTCCCCTCCCCCTTCTTCTACTCTCAACCCCCTACCCTAGCTGCCTTACCTCCCCTTCCCTCCCTTTCACCGTCCCTTTCCCTCCCCTACTTTTTTGTCCCCCCCCCCTTTCCTTCCCCTCCCAAACTTTCGCCGCCCCCTACTTTTCCCTTTTAGCCTTCCCCCTCCCTCCCTTCCCCTACCTTTTTTTTTTCCTCCCTCCCTCCCCTTTTTCCCTTGTCCTTTCCCCCCCCTACCCCCTCCCCCTAACTTTTTGTCCCCTTGTTCCCCTCCTCCCTTTTCCCCTCCTCCCTACTTTTTTTCCCTCCCTCCCGTTCACCGCTTTCCCCCCTAAACTTTCCCTCCCTCCCTTCCCTTTCCTCCCTTCCCCTCTTCCCCCTTAATTCCCTCCCCCTTCCCTTTGCCTCCCCTCCCCATAACCCCCCTACTTTTTTCCCCTCCCCCTCCCATTCCCCCCCTCTCCCTTCCTACTTCCCTTTCCCCTCTCCCCCCTCCCCTTCCCCCTACTGTTTTCCCCCTCCCTCCCTCCCTTTTTTTTCCCCCTACCTTCCTCCCTTTCCCTCCCACTTCCCCGCACTTTCCCTCTCTCCTCCCTCCCCCTTTGCCCCCTTTTACCTCCCCACTTTCCCCCTCCCTCCCCCCTCTCCTTTTTTCTCCCTTGTTTTCTCCCCCCCGTACCCCCCATCGCCCCCCCTCCTTTCCCTCCCTCCCCTCCCCTTTGTCCCTTTGCCTCCCCTCCCCCCCCTTCTCCCCCTCCTTTCCCGCCCTCCCTCCCCCTTCCCCTTGTTCTCCCCTAACCCCCCTCCCCCTACTTCCCCTTCTCCCTTCCCCCCCTCTCCCCCTCCCCCTACCTTGTCCCCTCCCCTCCGCCCTTCACCGCTCCCCCCACGTTCCTCACTCCCCGTCCCTTTTTCCTCCCCTCCCCCTCCTTCCCCACTAATTTTCCCCTCCCTTCCCCCCTCCTCCCCCTTCCCCCAATAAAACCCCCCTACTTTTTTCCTTCCCTCCCCTTTCCCTCCTCCCCCCTACTAACTTCCCTTCCCCGCATCCCCCTTCCCCGCCCCCTACTTTTTTCCCCCCCTCCCTTCCCCTTTTCCCCTGCCTTTTCCTCCCTCCCCCCTTCCCTCTTCCCTCCTCCTCCCTTCCCTTCCCTTACCCTCCCCCCCCTAAATTTCCCTCCCCTACTCCCCCTCCTCTTCCCATGGTCCCCCTCCCCCTACCCCCCTCCCCCCCTACCTTTTCCTCCCCTCCCGCCTCCCTCCCTGCCCCCCCTCCCCCCCTCATCCCCCCTACTTTTCCCTCCCCTCCCCCTTCTTTCCCTCTCCCCAATTCCCTTCCTCCTCCTCCCTCCCCTCTCCCCCTACTTTCCCTCAACCCCCTTCCACTTACCCTTCCCCTCCCCCCTTTTCCCCTTACCCCCCGGCTCCCCCCTCCTTCCCCCGTTACTTTCCCCGTCCTCCCCTCCCGTTTTCCCCCTCCCCCCCTCCCCTTCCCCCCCTATGGGTTCCCCCCTCCCTTTTCCTCCCCCGTCCCGCTCCCTTTCCTCCCCGACTCTTCCCTCCCCTCCCCCCCCCTTAATCCTCCCTCTTTTTCCCACACAGACCCAACACCCCCTGAAAACCCCAAATGTTTTCTAACCCTAGTCCAATTTTCTTTTTTCTACCCTTTTGGAGCCATCTTTTCGTACCAAGGTAAAACAAAAACTCTTTTTAACGAAAATTTTTTCCAACATTGTTCAATAGTCCGTTCCGTTTTAACCTCGTCGGGAAATTTTATGGCGTCCGCCAAAATAAAAATAGATAGATAGAATAGATAGAATATAATAAAATCAAATGAGATATATTAGATACATTTTTTTTTCCCCGTTTTTTTTCAGTTTGTGCTGGGGTATTGTTGCCTTACATCCTAAAAATGGAAAAATAAAATAGAAGGTTATGGTGTCCAAACATGAAAAAACTTTCCGTTATGTGGTCCCTGTGCCCCACCTCACTTCCTCAACCCCTTTACTGTTTTTACTTACCTCCCTCCCCCCCCCCACCTTCCCATTCTCCCCCTCCCCCGCACCTTTTCCTACCCATTCCCCACCCCAACCCCTACTTAAACTTACCTTACCCTCCTTTCTCCACCTCCCCTCCCCACCTTTTTTCACCCCCACCCCTTACTTTGTAACTTTACCTTAACCCCCCCTCTCCTCCCCGTTGGCCACTCATTTCCCTCCCCTGCCCCTGCCCCCCCCCCCCCCATTCACCTCCTTTCCCCTACTGTCACTTACCTACCCCCCCTCTTTCTCCGCTCCCCCCCCCCTCCCCCCCCATTCACCTCCTTCCGCACTTAATTTCACCTTCACCGTACCCCCCTCTCCCCCTCCCCTACACCTCCTCCCCTCCCTGGGCCTTTTCCCTCCCCCCCCATTCACCTCCT